>JAUTXW010000932.1:600000-1043899 GCA_030620095.1 Kuschelorhynchus macadamiae
GTCGACAAGTGTTTCAGTGGAAAGAAGTTTCTCTTACCTCAAACGCGCGTGTACAATTTTATTTAAGAAATACAATATCTCAAGAAAGACTTACTTCTCTAGGCAATATTTCAATTCAAACGGAATGTTTGGAGAAGATTAGGGCAACTCATCCATTTTATGAGGATGTGTAAAAGGGTTTGCGACCTGGGAAAAAGAAACACACAGTATATTTTTGCAAAATGTATTGTCTCTAATTTCGTAGACAGTATTATATATTATAATAAAGTGTACGTCACATTTGAAAAATTAATCTCAAGAAATGTACGAGGTTTATGAAAAAAACTAAAAAAAAAAATTAAAATTTACACACCCTTTATCTCAAAAACAAATGCCTTGAGGTCACATGTTTATATAAACTTTTACTCCTAAAATGGGGCAAAAACTTACGTCCTTCATTTTTAGCCATCGATTAAACTTCCTGTATAATACTGATACTGTGATTATGGCAAAAGTTCATATTCATATGAACCAGTGGCGGCTCGCGAGTGAAAAAGTAAGTGAAGTGCAAATGAAGCAAGAAAATATCGCAATAATTTTTTTCTGGAATTTTTTTATATGTGGAGGGGGTAGAATATTTTTTTACGACTTACCTAAATTTTGTATCCTAAATCAATTCTCCTATCCTTCATAGCAGCAAATTTATTTATAACCTCATAAAATGGATGAGTTGCCCTAATCTCCTCCAGAAATTCCTTTTGAATTGAAATATTGCCAAGAGAAGTAAGTCTTTCTTGAGATATTGTATTTCTTAAATAAGTTCTTACACATTTGAAGCAAAAAAAACTTCTTTCCACTGAAGCACTTGTCGACGGTATTGTCAAAATAAGGGAAAACAATTTATATGCTTCGGTAAAATTATATTTATTTTTATTAATTTTTTTCACTGCTCTTGCAGCGCAGCTCATTTTTAAGTCATTGAATTTTTGAAAATATTTCCCCATATAACTGTAACACATTTTCAAACGGGCCAGTAGGAAAATTTAAACTATATTCGGAAAATTTAGCAGAACCTGGCAAACATGAAAATGTAAATTTTTCACAGTCTTGAAATCTTAGTGTCATTTCCATTAAAATATGGTTCAATTTTTCATAAAAAAGGGTTCTATACTTAGCCCTAATTTCTTCAGGTGAAAGCTCACGTTTGTAATGATTTATTTCTGTAATAGAATTTGCTCTATCAAACATGGTTTTAGATAAATGAAGGGTGCTAAACCAAAACGTTGTAAGTGCCAAATAGGGTTAAATGCGTTTTTTTACATAGAAACGTTTTAAGTGCCACTGTCGACCTGCACAAGAATTAAAAATTTGATGCGAGCGCCGCAAACGGTTTTTTTTGTCCCTAGCCAAGCAAAACGTTTTAAGTGCCGAAAAATGCCTTGCATCGTCAACGTAAACATTTTCACTTCTCGTCGTTTGCTGAACGTTTGTTGATGTTTATTCCGCTTGTTTTTGTTTCATAATGGATAATAATAATAACGCAGAGATTCCAACAAGCAAGAGGCGTAAAAAAAATATCCCTGGTTGGAAAAAGTCAGTGCTAAAAATGAAAAGAAATTCGGGAGTTGGTTACACAACATTAAAGAACAAGGAAGTGGTGGATAAAACAGAACCACGGGAGGTAAATAATTTTTCTTATATTATCCTCAGTGTCATGTACACTTGCGGCCAGAAAATTTGTGGCGATCATTTGACGTTCAACGTCAGTTTTTATTCATTTTTAAATACATTTTTAAATCCGGCTTTTCATCTTTAAGGTTAGGTATGCTGGCTCCAAATTCGTTGACCGCAAGTGTATAGGTATCATGTTAAGGTGTTAGTTTCATTTTGGGAGCCTAATGGGAAGTTATAGTGTTATGTTAAGGGGGCTCATTATATTGCAGTGTAAACTATATCCTTTTTCATTTTCTCTTTGCAGGCGACTTGCAAGTGTCAATTTGCATGTCATTCAGTGACACTTGCGTGTCGAAGAAGTCTTTTTGTTGAATTTTGGAAAATTGGCGACTACAACGGCCAACAAAGCTTTCTTAGAGCTTGTATACACCCATCATTGATCAAACGTCGCAGGCACGGGAACTATGAGACTCCACAAGACAGCAAGCGTCAACATTCCTTCCGGTACTTATTGCAATTGCCGGGAGCTTCTCAGGTTCAAGTGTGCAAGAAGACCTTTTGTGAAACTTTCGATATTACTCAACGAAGGGTGCAATTGCTTGCAGAAAAAATATTAACCGGAAAACTGGATATCAAGGATGACAGAGGAGGAACACGCCACAAGAAAAATACTGGTTGGAAGGACAAAATTAAGGAGTACATATGCAGTATTCCTGCAAGAGAAAGTCACTACAGCAGAAATGACACTCCAGATAGGAAGTTTCTGTCCCCAGATTTAAATGTTTCAAAACTCTACAGGGGCTTTTTAGAGAGATATACTGAAGATGGTAGAAAACCTCCAGTTTCTAGGCAATGGTTCAACGATGTGTTTCTATCGGATTTCATTTTGTCTTTTGCCTCACCACGAGTAGATACATGTTCCGTTTGCGACTCCAAAAATATTGAAATTAAAGGGAAAGAAGGCCAAGAGAAAGTGGACGCCCAAAATTCTCTGGAAATACATCAGCGCAAGGCTGAGTTGGCACAAAGAAATATGGCGGATGATAGCAGAAGATTCAAGATGTCGGATTCGAATGTTTGTGTATTGAGCTTTGATTTACAACAGCAGATGTACGTTCCAAGCCTGACACATACTGAGATGTACTACAGTAGACAGCTGGCTTGTATTAATATGGGCATTCACTTGGAAGATTTGAATAAAGGATTCATGTGCCTTTGGAATGAAACTTTGGGTGGACGTGGTTCAAATGAAATAGCAAGTTGCCTTTATAACTTCATATTGAAAGAGCTGCAGACACAAAAGCGGGAACTTATTTTATGGTCCGACAACTGCTGCGGGCAAAATAAGAACCAAATTATGTTAGCAATGCAGCTAACTCTGATCGCCAAAGGTAAATTTGACCAAATAACTCACAAGTTTCCCGTATCTGGCCACACCTTTCTTTCGTGTGATAGAGACTTCGCTCTCATAGAAAAAGTTAAACGTCGCTTGTCACCTAAAGTTCCAAAAGACCTAATAGAGATAATGGCGTCGGCATGTTTGAAGAACCCTTTTGTAATAATGGATGTCACAAAATTTTTCGAATGGAAATCTGTTGCTCGGGAATACCTGGATACTAAGAAACTTACTATATCAAAAGTCACTCAGATGCGAATGTCAAAAACAAAGTTTGGTGTGGTGGAAATCCGAACATCCTACTCCGAGTTGGCTCCATGGGTACAGATTAATATCTTGAAAAAAAACGCTTCCATTGAATCGTTCCAATCTTTACCCATTGAATTTAAGGAAACGCCAAAGCCACTATCGGCTGAAAAAAAAAAGATATCACTGCGATGTTAAGATTTCTAGCTGGACCTGACAGGGAATATTATGAGGCCATAATTTCGCAGTAGTTTAGCCATTTCCAATATCTACGTACTTAAAGATTAGTTCGTAAGTTTACGTTGTAAGTGCCATCAAGTTGCAGTTGCACAATCAGTGGCACATACAACGTTTTGTACAACATAGTTATAAACAAACGGGATATTTTTTAGTTTAAACAATAATTTGGAATTTAGGTTTGTATGGAAATAATACTTGAAATATGTACGAATGATGTTATATAAACAGTTTATTAAATGCTTTGCAAGTATTTTGATTGTACAGTTTTTTATTCGCTGTGTAAAATTATAATTTTGGAACTTACAACGTTTTGGTTTAGCACCCTTCAAATGTTCGTTCCTTTTTTTACAGAGCTCCTCACGACGGCGTTTTATATTGGATATGCAAAAATGAATGTCAAGCGATTTTTTTTGAAGAACGTCAAATTGTTCGTGATTGAGAAAATGTCATTAAACATTAATGCCAGAAACGTGAATTCAAAATCATTCATCTCACCTAAAAATCCTCTTGTAAGGCGGATTGATATTTCATCAGATATGTCACAGTTTGTAATTCCAGTCTTGAACAATCACATTTACTAATTTCGAATTTGAAGTTGTAAGAACACCATAAATAAATATAACACAAAACAGTCAAATTAACTGCAAAGGAACTCACCGGTTGCAGCGAAATCCGCGAAAATAAAAGTAATCAACCACCGCAAACTTAACGACACGTAGGTGTAGTGTACTGGGCCTGCAATTCATTGAGAGCGTTATATGGCGCTGGGCTCGACGTCATCGGATACGCGTTGGTATGGAGGAAAATCGTGAACTAAACATAGCACCTCTAGCAAAATCAAAGCGGTTTGCGCCACTGTCTGAAAATTTTAAAAAGACATGCCGCCAACGGTCAAGGAAAATATTTATTCGAGATGTACAGTTTATTTTTTACCAATTAGGTGAACAAATGAACGTAAAAACTAAAATTTTAAGAGATATATAATAAATATAGCTAGATGTTTGCTTGTTTATTTTTCCTGGTGAAGTAGAACTTCACCTACTTCACCTGAATAGCCGCCACTGCAATGAACCAATCTACTTCTTTATTTTCTTAGGGACGTCTGAAATTTTAGCCTAGGTTTAGCCTTCGACATCTTTAAAGTCGATTTTGCAGTAAAACTTTGTACAAATTGAGCCAAAAAGGATGAAACAATTTTTTTTATGAAAAAGTAAGACCGCTTTAAAAAAAATGGCAATAAAAAGTAATATTTTATTCCATCATAAAAATCTAACCTTTATGAACTCGGGTCAAACTAATAAAGACAGTAATAGAAAACAAAAAGATTGCGGTTTTCGCGACAGTGTGTTACTTTTTGTAAAATTAAAAATGGCAGTCGCAAAATTTTCATAGCCGTTTTGGTTTTTGAGATACAGGGTGTTTTTGAAAATAGTGCATTATCAGGCACCCCTCGTATCCTAACTATCTGATACCTTATTAAAAAGGCGAAAACTGTTCCTTATATGACTTTTTCCGTAAAATTCAGTTCCGCTTTCAGAATAAGTATACGGGGTCAGGTCAAAAAGTTTTCGGACGCTACTTTATTTTTTTAAATCGGACACTCTATATATTATTCTTTATGATTGTTACGAATAATGTAAGCTTTTCAAAAATATATACGTGTATGCAGTTGATTAAAGCTAAGTAGTTGATGTATAGCTAAAAATTGACAGTTCACAGCAAACTGGATTCTGCGTAAAAACTGTATAAGAGCTAGTTTTTAGCTTTGCGATATGTTAAAGGATAACGCAGATACGAGGGAGGTCCCAAAATGCAATATTTTCAATTTCGCCCTGTATTTCAAAAACAAAGCTGGTTATGGAAATTTAGTTTCTACTATCTTTCATTTCACATAAAAGAAACGCAATATTGCGAAAACCGCAACTCTCTATCTTCACTCGTTTTATCGAAAATGGGACATCCTGTACAGGGTATCCGAATTTCGATGGTTTTGCTACTTTTTTGTGAAACCAAAGAAGCCACAAAAAATTTTCTAGCCCTCTTCGTTTTTGATGTACAGGGTGAAATTGAAAATTTTGCGTTTTTAGGTACTCCTCGTATCTCGAGGGCCTGGTAACTTACCGAAATGGTGAAAATTAACTTCGATAGAGTTTTTTGCGTAGAATCCAGTGGCGTAGTCAGTTTTTGGTTAGCTACTATCGTTTTCGAGGTACAGACTAAAGTTGTTTTTTTTTAAATGGGATACCCTGTATATTTTTTAATATTTGGTTTCCGCTCATTTTTAGCTTCTCAAAAATATATAACATTTGATATTTATTTCAATCCGGTATCGACAATTAAGTCATTTTAAAGAAATTTTAATCTGTCTTTCTAGTAGGCCATGAAAATTGTGTGTTAATTTTCTAAATCTGAATTATCTGTACCAAAGTTTGTTATAATATCATTATTAAACAATAAATCAGTTAACAAGGATTCATACTATTTAATTTTTACGCTAGGGAAACCCACAAACATCTAATAAATCTACTAAAAATACATATTATAAACTGAAAATATATACATATGACGATAATTTAATTATTTTTCTAATGTTGACAATAAAATTGTATTCTGTCAAATACTTACTATTGACTAAATTAGAAAAAATGCTATGAAGGGTGTAGAAATTACAGATACTGTTCTCCATTATACCTTATACACATATCTCACATCTTTCTTATTGTGCGTTAAGAATAATCATTTGGTGAGCTTGTAAATATTTAAAGGCTCTTCTTGTGTCGTTTTGTAGATCTTCGATCGTGTGGTGTTGCCTTTGGTAGATGATGCCTTCAAGATATCCCCATAGAAAAAGTCTAGGCTTCACAAATCTGGCGACCTAGGCGGCCATCTTACAGCCCCATTTGTACCAATCCAGTGACCTGGAAATTAATTTTCTAAAAAGGTACTAACAGTCCGTGCATTATGAGCCGGGGCACCATCTTGCTGAAGAAAAATATTTTGTAATTGTGCCAAAGGAATATTATCTAATAAATTAGGAAGCGTATTTTCCAGTATCTCTGGGTATCGGTTTCCAGTAAGACTACCGTTATAAATGACATAACTTATTTTTGTGCCGAGGATAAAGCGGAACACGCTAAATCCAAACCTGCGTTGTTGTTCGCATGGAAATATAATGTGTTCATTTTTTTTTGAACCAGTATCTATTATTGTGTCGATTTAGAATATCTGCACTTGAGATATATGCCTCGTCAGACCATATAACTCTTCTTTCGAAATTTATTTCACTATAAGTCGTATGAATGTACCAATTGTAGAAATCTATGTGACGCTGTGCATCTCCCGGGTGCAATTGGTGCACTAACTTATACTTATATGGTTTAAAATGGTATTTTTTTAGAATAGTCTGCACTGTTGACTTAGGTACTCCCACTTCATCCTTGACTTTTTGACAGGAAGTTGACGGATTGATTGCAACGGCAGCTAAAACATTCATCTCTTTAGTTTCCCGATTTTCTTTGTAATATGATTTCGGTCGCGGTACTTTGAATGATCCGTGATTGATCAGACACATTTACTTTTATTCCGGAAAATGTTCTCCTATCGTCTTCGTTCTGGGTATCTATAAGGAATAAATGCTTATTTACAGATATATAGATTATTATACAGGGCGATGTAAAAGATATTTATCACTTATCAACAAAACTGCTATTCTACTTTTCAAATATTTTAATTATAATTAATTTTATTGGAAATTTAGTGACATCGTATCTTTCATGTTACAGACTTGCTGCAATAATAAGCTTTTTTATTACAAGCAAATTTTGGACACAATTGTAACCTATTAGGAACGATAGGCATAAGTTGAAATATTAATATTATAATTCTGAAAAAAAAAGTCACAAAACTAAAGTTTTATTATTATCTATACTTTTGTTTTTCAAAAATACTGGGAGTCCTTCGGCTATCACAAGTTCCGAAAAACCTTGATTTAAGAAGCAAAGTTATTTTGTTTACTTAGTATTACTCCTGTCACTTACCGGACTAGATACATCTCTGACGCTTCATCCGGATTTTGCTGGCACTGTATAAAACAAACAAGCATGTCAAATTTCTCCAAGTTTTCGAAATTCGCAATTTGATATTTAATAAATGGACAAAGGCAATATTTGATTAAAATTATTTAACAATGACAAATGTCAATTAGTTTCTACAATGGCTCAAGAGAATCTATATATAGTTTTGTTTAATCAAGCCATGGCCGTCTTATTTTATTTAAAACAGATCTTGGGATAGGGATAAATTAAATAGTTGTAAGTAAGTATTTTCAAACAACACAATTGCCAACATTAGAAAAGTATTAAATCCAACGTCATTTGTTGTAAATAAAACATTTTTAGTGTATAATATGGATCCTTTTTTTAGATTTCCTGAGTATTTGTGTCAGTTGTGTTGTCCAGGGTAAATACTAAATAGTAGGTATGTATCTTTGTTTATTGATTTATTGTTTAATTATGATATTATAACAAACTTTGGTAAAAATAATTCAGATTTAGAAAATTAACATATAATTTTCATGGCCTACTAGAATATTTTTTATTGTCGATACCGTATTGAAATAAATATCAAGTATATATACAGTGTGTCCCATATTCGCTTCTCTATATAGGGATTTCGGCTCCTATTATACCTACAGCAAAGGTTAAATGCGAAAAGTTTTAGAGGAAACTTATAGCATTCGATATCTGGCTTCAGATTTACGATCGATCAATAAGTTTCGGAAATATCGGCGAAAAACCGAAAATGGCGGATTTCGTTTTTCGCCAGTATATCTAGAACGGTAAATTTGACAGCTGTCAAAATGTGACATTATTTGGACACATTTTTAAGATAAATAAGATGGCGTATACGACACGTCTTGATTGTTTTTTGTTAACCCGCAACCCGCCTCAACTTTCATTTTTCTTTTGACCGCCATATTGGATTTTTCGATTTTTGGAAAGAGCCTAAAATTTCCAGCTTAGTGATATCTCACAAGTGTATTAAAGATTTTAGTGTCATCAAAATATCACACTTCGTAAATTAGGTTTCAATGTTTTTAAAGGATACCATGCTTTATTTGTTACAAGACTACATTAATAAGTAATGTATTGAACGCATTGAATTTTCAATACAACATGAACGTAAATAACGACATAAAAAATCTAAATGTGCTTTGACTACTTTGTAAGTGGGTAACATTAATTTACAAATCAATTAATACAAAATGACGTCCATTTGCATCGAGACATTTTCGATAATTAGTGACTGTTTTTCGTACAACCCTGGTAAGTGTGTTTCGGTTAATATTTCTAAATGTGTCCAGAACTCTTTGTCTCAGGATTTCTATGGTCACGGGGGGATCAAATTCATACATTTCATTCTTCGTGTGACCCCAGACTAGACAGGTCAGGGGATTAAGGAGGCCAAGATATTGGACCATTTAAAGAAATTATTCTATCGTCAAACTGTTCTCTTTGAATGGTATTGTGAGCCGAACATCCGTCTTGTTGAAACCAAGTTCTTCTTAATTCATCTTCCGTTAGAATAGTTCGTAAGGCTGGTACAACCTGGTTTCGCAAAAGCTTTAGGTACCTCTGCCCGTTTAAGTTGTAGTCAAACAAAAATGGTCCAATAAGTCTATTTCCTGAAATGATTAATAACTTATAAATAGGTGCCCAACAGTCAAGGGCGGCAGGGTCGGCCGGGTGGTACTAGAAACTATAAATTATAAAGAGAAAATTATCTTTATTAAAAAGTAGATATTTTCTTTCTAAAAATAATTATCGAAACATCCCATAATGAATGAGCTTGTATACAGTTGAAACATATTCAGATTTATTATGAAAAAGAAAAACATCAACAACAACAAATCAAAATAATTTTAAAGAATTAGCTAAATCTGCAGAAAATTCAGATAGTGTTAATAAATTTATAGAACCCAATTCTATTTTTATAGGTTCTTCGAAACTACAATACAAAATGATTGAATAAAAATGTAATACAATATCAAAAAAGTAAGTTGACTGACTAGAGTAGAACGTTTTACTTTTTTTTTATTAGATTATACTCTTTTAGTATCATTAAAGAACTAAACGAAAAAAAAAGATTATTATTTGACCATCATTTGGTGCCTATTTAAAAAAGATTGGTTAGGTTAACTTACCAATGATCCAACACCAAACGTTACTTCCAAATCTGATCTGTAGACGCCTCTCTGCCACTTCGTGAGGATTTTGCACAGCCCAATGATGACGGTTGTGCCTATTAAAGACTCCACAATTCGTGAACCTGCTCTCATCGGACCACAAAACATGATTTACAAAATCAGGATTTTCATTACATCTCCTAGTATACCACTCACAGAAAACTGTAGTTGTCTTGGAAAATCAGTTTCCTTAAGTCCTTGTACTATTATGGGTTTGTATGGATGGTACTTATTCTTTTTTAAAACTCTGTACTGTTGATTTTGGCACATTAGTTTCCTGTTCTACAGTTCTTACCGATGCACTAGGGTTTTCGTTGATAGCTTGTAAAATGTTTCTGTCTCGATTTTCGTTGTTATTATTGTATCCGCTTCTAGGTTGTTCGAAGGCACCATGGTTATTTAAATTAACTACAATTTTCCTGAATTGGGTTTTATGAGGCTGCAGTCGTTCGGGTTACATCTCCAAATACCTTGCTGAGGTAACGTCGGCGTTTCTGTATGATTGAAAGTACAGAGCTAACATGTCAACCTTTTTTTCATTTGAATACGGAATGCCGGCCATTTTCTATAGGTTTTGACAATTTATGTGTCAGATTTATGATTTTATTGGGATAAAAGCGTACCTAATACTTATTAAAACACAGCTTTGATAGTTTCAACTATTTAACTTAACGTCAAAGTCAAAATTCAATTTTGTTAAAGATAAATCATGGCCTCCTTAGAAAAAACTGAAACCTAACTTTACGAAGTGTAATATTTCGATGATACTAAAATCTTTAATGCACTTGTGAGATATCACTAAGCTGGAATTTTTAGGCTCTTTCCAAAAATCGAAACATCCAATATGGCAGCCATAAGAAAAATGAAAGTTGAGGCGGGTTGCGGGTTAACAAAAAACAATGAAGACGTGTCGTATACGCCATCTTATTTGTCTTAAAAATGTGTCCGAATAATGTCAATTTTGGCAGCTGTCAAATTTACCGTTCTGGAAATACTGGCCAAAAACGAAATCCGCCATTTTCGGTTTTTTCCGGATATTTCCAAAAACAATTGATCGATCGTAAATCTGAAACCGGATATCGAATGCAATAAGTTTCCTCTAAAACTCTCCCCATTTAACCTTTGCTGTAGGTATAATAGGAGCCGAGATCCTTGTATAGAGAAGCGAATCTGGGACACACTATATATATATATATATATATATATATATATATATATATACATGTATTTTTTTTTGAGAAGCTAAAAATGAGCGGAAACCAAATATTAAAAAATATACAGGGTATCCCATTTAAAAAAAACGCAACTTTAGTCTATACCTCGAAAACGATAGTATTTAATCTAAAACTGACTACTCCACTGGATTCTACGCAAAAAACTCTATCGATGTTAGTTTTCACCTTTTCGGTAAGTTGTCAGGCCATCGAGATACGAGGAGTACATGAAAACGCAAAATTTTCAATTTCACCCTGTATCTCAAAAAAGAAAAGGACTAGGAAAAATTTGTTTGCGGCTTCTTTGGTTTCATAAAAAAAGTAGCACAGTGTTGCGAAAACAGCATCTCTCTATCTTCAGTAATAAGGGAAATACCCCGCAAAACCATCGAAATTCGGATACCCTGTACCTCATACATTCATAAAAAAATATATAGGATCTAGTTTAGTTAAAAATACTTTTTATCAGTTGATTGAAAGAAATCACCAAATTTAAAAAAGATCAGGGGCGCATATATCTATAATGTTTAAATATTTACTCGCAATCGTTTTTGAAATATTTGAAACATACAGATTCTGGAAAACTGGATACTCCGTATCTTTTGGAGATATATTACTTCCTTATAGTTTGGTAAATGTTTTTTAAACACCTGTATAGTTTTTTTTAATTTCTTATTGTATATGTTTTTTTTTCTCATATTGTAACGTCAACCCACGCTCACTAACTTTCTCAAACGTCAAAACAAAATGAAAAATGAGACGAAATAAAATAAAAGTGATGAATAACTAATTTCAACATTTACCCTCTATATTGCTCATATTATATTCCTAAAACAATAAAACGTTGCTCTTCAACTATTATAATTTAAAATTTAATATATAAATGTTGTAAAATGTATGTTGTTGTTATTTTAAATTTTAGTTTGATCAATTTAATACTTTTAAAATTAAAAAGTAAAAAGGTTTTGTATGATAAACTTTTCTTAAACTATATTAAATTAGGCGTGCCATCCCGTTTTTTCAATGTACTGTCGATTAATTTAAAGCTATCTGAATGTCGGTCCGTTTTTGCCTTACCCCTGCAGCACATATTTATTGGTCCAATATTGGCTAGTTCATATGGGACCAAGAAAGTTTTCGTCAGATTATTTAAATATTATCCCATTATTGTAAGCCAATATTGGCATCCTGTTTAGAACCAACGTTGTTCCACAATATACCTCCAATATATGAAATTTATCTGGGTCCAATAATAAGAACTGATCCTGGACCAATACTGACTCTCAAGCTGTTTTTTTTATTGCCAATATATATATATATATATATAGGCCCGTTATTGTAATAGTGCTCGATTGTTAAATTGTTATAATGCATTTAGTATGTCTGTTGTCCGAAAAAACGGTTTTTTAACAATAAAAAAAATTGAGAGGGTGTAAAAAAAATAATTTTTAAACATGGATTTAGGTTTTACTATATATAGTGTAATTTAAAACCATGTTTGAAAATGTGTTTATAATTTATTGTAAAAACCGTTTTTCGGCCACTGGACACACTTATTATACATTATATTAATTTAACAATCGAGCTCTTTTACAATAAAGCTTAGCACTAGGTCACTTGAAAAATTCAATTAGATTTTTTTAGTAGCACCATGTAATTGACTTTAACACCATACGTACTTCTAAGAGAGAGTTTCGTCATTTAATTTTTCGATTTTATAATCAATAACAAAAATCAACAAAACATGAAAATGAAAATGAGATTCCATCAGTTACTAGACCCTTGAATTGCCAGATCGTTTTCTACTAATTCTTCTTCCTCTCGCTAGGTGCCTAATGGTGTATTTGGTACATTGCGATAATTTTGCGCCCTCTATCACGGTCCTTTACACCTGCCAAAAGAACGAAACTGTCTTTTTTATGTCTTTATCGTAACATCTTTGAATCGTCTTCGCACTGCCCCTTAAATAAATGAAAACAAATAAATCTAACAACAAAACACTCAGCTGATTTCAAATTGGCATTTGAATGTCCAAGAGCATATAAAACTACGTATTACTCGATTGTTTAGATACATTTTCACTTTCGCGTCCTCCCCATTTTACCCTTACTCCATATTTTCCAATTTTTCACCAAAATAACAAACAGTTTTTATAATTCAAATCTGCATACCCAAAACCCATTAAAAGACAATATTAATTAACGAATTAATTATTAACAAAGAATTGTTATTTTTTACCAATTAACCCCCCATTTCCCCTCAACATATTGTCTAATATACCTGGCAGAGTTAGAACTTTTATAATAAGCAATTATAAAAAATTCTTGTTGTGACATGAACTAAAACATAGATATCAATTTTCAGAAATGTTAACAAAGGGTCAAATTACATTTAAAACCTGCCCTATGCTTTAAGTTGGAATAAATTGTAAACCTGAATTTTGAATTGTATATTGGCCCAAAGAGGGTATAATTTTAGGTATAATAAATATCAAAATCAATTCTATAGCAGAAATAAATCCTGAACCCAATGTGAGTTTAATAAAGTGAAAAAGCCCTGTTTTTATACAAGTTGTTTATAATTGAAGGAAACACTAATTGTTTTAAAGCTTAAAAACTTAAGTCATTAACAAATCCGATCTCGTCATTTCTTTACTGGCAATATTCAGCTTGTCGTGAATATTTTGAAAACAATCTAGTGTATACCTAGTTCTAGAGCTGCAAATGCAAAATATAGACGTAAATAAAACTTACCAAAATGCAACAATTATTAGCACTTTGTTTCACATCAATTTTCGTCGAAAAACATGAATTTATGGCGTCACTGCCGTCTTCCGTGTATACACACACTGACCGGCCCTTTGCATTTTGTATTTGAAGCAGAGTTGCCACGTTACTTGGCGTTGCCAAAAGTCGCAAATGACACGAAGTTTGGGACATAAATAATACTTTTTAATTCCAAGATTCGCCGCATTTATAAATATTTATATTAAATATAATCTTAAAAAAATACCCTCCGAGATTTTTTTCAGATCTTTACGTTTCAGGGTCCTTAGATATTCTTAATAAAAACTAGACCTATACAATTCATCCAAAATTTTGCAGAAAAATTAGCTGTGAGATGAGAATGAACTGGTAAAATATTAGTAAACCCATCTTTCTATTCCTGATAACAAGGATGCAGATTTGTGTTTCTGAGCCTTATTATTCCGGAAAAATATGTTATGTCCATATTGGCCCAACGAAGGTACTACGTTGATTAAAAAACATCTAACGGATAGAAATTTATAAGAGGTTATATATTATATTGGTCCTATATTGGCCCAAAAGTAGCATTATATATCGAACATATTTTTTTTGCCAATATAACACCTACATACGCTAAACAATTTTTATATTTGTCTGACTGATAAAAAATTGGGCCTATATGGGTCCAAAAGCGGCATTATACATCGAAACATATATGTTTTACCTATATTGTACCTACATAGGCTAAAAAACTTCTATATTGGCCCCACTTGTAAATATTAGGCCAACAGTGCATTAGACTAGGACCAATATTTTGTGCTAAAGGGGTATGTTCGCTTTTTTTCAAAAGACGCTGTGTTACTTCCATCGTAAAAGGGAAGTAAGTATTGTAATCGTGAAACAATCACCCTCTGAGATTTTTTTCAGATCGTTTCAGGGTCCTCAGACGCCGAAAATCATGTTTTCTCAATTCCGTCGGTCTGTATGTCTGTCGGTCTGCCTGTTCGCGGAATTGCTAAAAATCTACCTACCCGATTGACAAATTTCAATCCCCATATGACCCGGTATTATTTCGGTAAAAATCCAATATGGCGAAACAAAATAGCGGCCTAGTGAAATGTTAAAAAAATTATTATTAAAAAATCACTTATCTAATTTACGTCAAACTTTACTCAAAAATCAAGTATTATGTAAGAATCAACTGGTAAAATTTTGGTACGAATTTAAGATAGCGAAATTGAATGGCAGCATTAATTGTTGTATAAAGATGAATTGGTAAAACTGTGATACGAATGAAACGTTTCTAATCGTGAAGATAATTGCAGGTTTTATATACAGGGTGGCCCATCGAAAACGTACCGCAAGGCATAACGGCCAGGGTAATTTTTTTTTCAAAAAATCCAAAAACACGTCAATTTTGTTTGTGAGGGGGACAACTTTTGCCCTTAAAATGATCGCAAAATTTTCAACCCTCTAAGCGGGGGTGTCATCCCCCAAACTTTTTCAAATGGGAAGGGGGGTCAAGTGGTACCGCAATGAAAAGGGCTTTCTATTCTCTATACATTCCCGCTTTGGTTTTGAAAATCGGTCAAGTCATTTAGAAAATATGAAGGATTGAAATTTGAAAAATACATTTTTCAAAAAACGCATAAATTGAATTAAATAAAAAAAAAACTTACCGTATTAATGAAGCAAATGCTGAAAATGTTGCCCGTCGACCTCCATACAGTAATACAAATTAGCTTCAAATCGTTCTCGAACATTCTGAAGAACTTGAGGGGTCACTTCGCGACAAACGTCAATAATTCGTGTTCGCAGATCTTCTAATGAGGCAAGTGGAGTGCTATACACTTTACTTTTTATGTGTCCCCATAGAAAAAAGTCTAAAGGAGTCAAGTCGGGTGACCGGGGAGGCCACTCAATGGCACCCCTTCGTCCTATCCACCGCCCGGGAAAGTTAGTGTTTAAATAATTACGCACATTTTGAGAGTAATGTGGAGGTGCACCGTCTTGTTGAAATATCAGTTCCGCTTCAACGTATCCAGAATTATTTTCGATGATGTCAGTTAGGGCTGGGTCGATGGTATTTTCCAGTAAATCTAAGTACATATCACCTGTTAGAGTTCCAGGAAGAAAAAAAGGACCCACAATAGAATTTCCAAAAATACCAGCCCACACGTTCAATTTCTGAGGATGTTGTGTGTGCACCTCGTGAAATACCCTGGGGTTGTTCTCAGCCCAGTACCGACAGTTATGCCGATTAACTACACCGTTCAAAAAGAAAGTGCACTCATCCGAAAAACACACATTGAATAGAAAATTATTATTATTGGCCACTCGTTCACTAATAGTTTCACAAAATTGCAAGCGGCGATCAAAATCGTCTTCGTTGAGTTCTTGTACCAACTGAATTTTATACGGGTGGAAATGGTGTTTTTTCAATATTCTTTGGACACTTGTACGATTCACGCCGGTCTCATTGGCTAATTTTCTTGTACTCAGCGTACTATCCATGGCAACTTGGCCCAATACAAAGACCTCCATAGCTTCATTTACTACAGGATTTTCCATCTGCCTCTTTTTATTCATAAGGGATCCAGTTTCGCGAAATTTTGCTACTAACTCGCGAACAATTTTGCCGGAAAGGTGTTTTTCAGGATGTCGTTCATTAAATATCTGCGCAACCCGATTGCCACATTCATTATTTTTAAAATAAAGTTCGATTATTTCCACTTTTTCTGCAAGTGAGTACACCATAATTATTGATAAAAATTTAATGATATTGAGAAATTTAAACGCACAAGTTACAGAACAGCTATCTAGCAACTACCGCACCTGATTGTTGTGGCATGTCAAATCACTAAAATCAGCAGTAAACATCTAAAATAACAGGACAAAAATAGCGAATTGGTCGAAGGAATTTATCCTTATCATTTACTCTGATAATTTGTAAATAAACATTTTAAATTTCAATCCTTCATATTTTCTAAATGACTTGACCAATTTTCAGTGGCGGCTCGTGGTGTTTAGGCTAGGGTAGGCGATAACCACAATAATTTCAAGAATAATGACGTTATAAGAAAACGTTAAGCCGCGTACACACTTAGCTGACAACTAAGTTTTATAAATTAAATTTATCCGCCTATCTTTTAAAAGGGCGAATTTACTTATTATGACATCCGTAAAGTTATCAGCCTTCTGTAAGGAGCAGAACAACTCTTTTTCTATTGAAATTAGCGCAAGTGACGATAAACGTTCATTTTTTATTGTATTGCGAGAATACGTTTTTATTCGCTTTAAACAAGAGAAATGTCTTTCCACTGAGGTACTTGTAATAGGTATGGTAGCAATTAACGCAAAAAGTTTGTAACTTTCAGGAAATATTTCTTGAAGTTCATTTTTTACGAAATGTTTTAAAATTGCCTCGACGCTCAGGAATGCAAATTGTTCATCGGGATATATTACACTAAGCTCATTAATTAATTTTTGTTTGTCAAAGAAATTTTTATAAAAGTTGGTCACATTCGTCACAAATTCAAGCGGAAAATTTTTGCTATATTCTTCGAATTTTGAGGAATCCGCTAAAGAAAAATATAATAACTGAGACATATCTGCAAACCTAACTTCTATTTGAGTCACAATATTGTCAATTATCTCATAAAACAAAATGCGTAAAGAACTTTGCTCATCGCCTTTAATGGTGTCCGATAACTTAATTCTTTTTGACAATTGCCCTGAGTCCCTATTATTAAAAATCCTTGTTTGGGCTTGTTCAAATATTGTATTAAACATTGTCTCATTTCTCAATAACTTGATACGATCTCTTGCCATAAATATTTGCTTTTTACAATAGGTGATGTCCAATGATTTTTTCTGTAGAATATTGAAAAGGGGGTCAGTTATGTCAAAAATATGTTTATACACAGCGGGAAGAAAGGAAAATTCTAAATCGTTCATAAATTTAAGATATCCCTTGGCCCCGTTTATTGACTCAGCCGATGGTGATTGGTCGTCAATAATTTTAGAAAAAACTAATTTTAGGCCTTCCCATTCAGAGTGCAAGATTTGAATGATTTTAGAACGGGAAGCCCACCTGGTGTCTGAACTGGAAGAAATCCTCTTTCCTATCGTCGAATCTAAAGTAAATGTCCGTTTTGCAGACTGATGAAAAAATCCGGGAATCGAGGACGCACTTGCGAAAAAAATTCGGCAATTTTTTATATTTTTTGAACCAGTTTGTAAAACCAAATTCAATCAATGCGTAAACAAAGCAAAAGGAGCATCATCTTTAACTTTTTTTTGCAAACCATTCAATGAACCTGCCATCACACTAGCACCATCGTAGCATTGCCCAACTAATTTTGTTTTTTAATCGAAATTGCCTATGACTGTAACAATTAATCCATACATTGCGTCCGCTGTTCTGTCTTCGCTAACGTCATGAAAACCCAAGAAACTTTCTTTGTTTTCACCGTATTTATTAACGTACCGAATTGAAATCGCACATTGGAACTTCTCAGAAATATCCGTAGTATCGTCAGCTTGCACTGCAAAAAACAACGACTCTTTTATCTCCCTATGAATTGGATCTGCAAGGTAATCGGAAATACAGGATATCAAATCATTCTGGATAGTTTTTGATAAACCAGAAAAAATATTTCCAATTTTTTTTAAATGTTGTTGTATTTCGTTATCACGTTTAATTAACAGATTAAAAGTTTCCCGAAAATTTCCCGCACTAACGGAATCGCTTTTTTCATTATGGCCTCTGAAAGATAATTCTTGCTTTGCTAGGTGACACGTAACATCGACCAAATAGCTCATTAGAAGTCTGTTTTTTCTCACCTTCTCATTATAAAAACCAAAGCGGGAATGTATAGAGAATAGAAAGCCCTTTTCATTGCGGTACCACTTGACCCCTCTTCCCATTTGAAAAAGTTTGGGGGATGACACCCCCGCTTAGAGGGTTGAAAATTTTGCGATCATTTTAAGGGCAAAAATTGTCCCCCTCACAAACAAAATTGACGTGTTTTTGGATTTTTTGAAAAAAAAATTACCCTGGCCGTTATGCCTTGCGGTACGTTTTCGATGGGCCACCCTGTATATATCTGCTTTTTAGCTTCGCTAGATGCCAAAAAATATCGTCTATCGGTCTGTCAGTTCGCAGCATAGCTAAAAACTTTTGGTCAAAAATTAAAGTTGTAACCTGGTAATGCTAAAAAAATTATTACTAAAAAAGAAATTACCCAATTTACTTCCAATTTTGCAAAAAAATGTGTTACATGGGAATCGACCTATAATATTTTAGTACCAATACAAGACAGCTAAAGAAAATGACGGCCTAATAAATTATTTAAAAAATTGTCTAAAAACTAATTTTTAAAAAATATCAGATTTTGGCAAGTGTTAAATGTGATATAGATGTAAAGTGGTAAAATTGTTGCATGAATTCAAAATGGCGGCCCAATAAAAAGTCTAAAAAAGCCAACGTAAAAAAAATCTTCCAATACAACTGACTTCGAATCGTGCAGCAAAATGTAACACGGAGATTAACTGATACGAATTTAATATGACGGTACAAAATGGCGGTTTTAAAAAATCAGTGTAGAAACTACTTATTCAATTTATTACTTCCCTCGTAAAAGGGAAGTACTGTAATAGTGAAAAAATTACCCTTCGAGATTTTTCAGATCTCTACGTTTTAGGGTCCCTAGATGCCAAAAAACATGTTTTATCAATTCCGTTTGTCGGTCTGCCTGCCCAAGTAGCATATAATTATATATGGGCTAAAATGCTGTTATATTGGCTAATTAGCTAAAATGGCTAGATAAAATAACAGTTCTATTACAGTATAAAGACGGAAATATGGCTAAAGTGGGGAATAATAATTTGGCCATAATGGGGTAAAAATAGCCAATTGACAATTATACGACACTCACACTTTGATTTTGTGATTGGATTTATTAGCTACTTTTTGACTTTAAAATCGAGCTTTTTAGGTGAATTCTGGCTTGTTTTTTAGTCGAAATTTGAGTAACATTTTTTTCCGAAATTTACCTAAATAATTTCTCATTTTTTTGCCTTTAATAATAAATTAATTAAAATTATAAATTAAAATAATAAATCATCAATTGTTTCAAATTATGTAGAAATAGTATTGACAGAGCCAATCAGTGTAAGAATGTATGAGTTTGACCGTTGGTAGGGACATGTGAAACACGCGCCCCCTTCTTGAAACTAAAAATTTCGATTTCTACAATATATTTTTTTTTAATTTTTTAGTTTGTAGTGTATTTTACTAAGAAAATAGATTAAAGGGTTGATGACGTAAAAAAACATGCATGAAAATACGTATTTATCGGTACAAAGAATATGTTTGTTTAAAGTGGTCAAGTAATGGCTGCTAGGAAATTAGTTTAATTTTAATTTCAATCATGGCGGATCATTACAAGCTTTGGGATATTTTTTAAGCAAATATTCCTTGAAATTGGCCACTTTGTAATCAAATATTTATCAATTGCAATGATTTTAAAGGTAGCGAAAATGTAGCAACATTTACTAAAAATTTGCCAATAAAAATGCCTATTGGTTTGCCTTTAGTATTCACTAAAAAATTAATTTAACACCTAGGAGCCAGTGTAACAAAAGTAAACGACGATTACCCCAAAACGGCGTTTTTCTGTGATATGTGGTAGAATATTTAGTCTTTTTATTAGACATTCTTTAAGGTAAATAATTCATATTTCGTTTTTTTAAATACAGGGTGTTTCTTAATTGAGTGTCAATATTTAAGGAGGTGATTTTTGGGTCTATTTTAAGAAGAAAACTTCATATAAACATATGTCCTAAACGGTGTAAATTTTGAGATAGAGTGTTAAACTTTCAATAATTTCATAATTTTTCGATAATATCTCGAATACCACTCTAGATATTGTAATGAAATTTGGTATAGAGGTACTATGCATCTAGTGGAATTTTTTGATGTAGAAGATTATTTTTTTATTTTCACCAGTGGCGTCCGTACGGAATCCGACCTGCATATTTTCCCAGACATTGATGGTACGCCACTAATTTTTTTTGAAATAAAAATTATTTTTGAAATTATTTTTTATTGAATTTCTTTTTCTATCATGTAAAGTTTTATTTTCCTCAAATAGGTTTTTTATCCTTAGAATTGTATTGATGGATATATTTCTATGAAAATTTGCAATAAATCTTCTTCTTGCTTCTCTTGCATTTTCTTGGCACTTGTAAAATAGCATAACAATCTATAGTCTCTCGTCCAAAGAGTATTTCATTTCGATCAGAGTCAAATATATATTTTTTAGGTGAAGACTTCGACAATAATTAAAATAATGTCAATTTTTATTGACAAAGCATTCAAACGTCATTTTACCTTGATCACCTATACCAACCTAACGTATATTTTAAACAGGTGAAGCTAAAATTTTAGTTTATAAAACATTAAAATGTAATATAAACAGCTATCGCAAAATCAAATCTTTTAATCAGAACGGACATAAAAAAAATCACTCTTTCCAAAAATCGTATAAAAAACGATACATTCCATTTAAAAAACACCTGATGCATAGCGTAACCCTTTTGTTTCTGGTTCAAATATTTTTTCGATGATATTTTTGGATTCTACAAGAAAAAATACATCGATTGGCTATTTTGAATTGTTCCAAAATACAAGGAAGGTCGAAAATAGGTCCCTGTTCAGTCCTCGCTGGAACACCCTGTACCTAGTTGTATTAGTATAGTTTTGTAAATAACTTGTTATTGTTGAAAAATGTCATATTATTTTAATACAATTTACAAAAAGTATTTATGAAGGAACAGACTTCTGAAAAACATTGAGATGGTGGTCCTAGATTGGTGGCTGAAGACTACATACTATTATCTACAAATATCTCTCACTAAGTTAAAGCGATTTCTGATTTTAATAAGAATGGACATAGTAATTACTTTCACGTCACTGATTTTTCTAAAATAAAGCATTTTTATTGATTCATTTGTTTGTTTTTGAAAACTTTTAGTATTTATTTTCGACAAGATTTGATTTCTCGAGTTTAATACAATACTATTCCTCTGCATGCATGGTGATATTCGTCTTATGACCAGGATTGTTGGGACCATGCAGAGAAACGGTTTTTATTTTTTAAAACGAAAACCTTGCGTTCAACACAAAATTACCAAGGGATCAAACTTGCTCTAAAATGAATGGGAATTTCAAAAATAATTTTTATTTAAAAAAAAAGTGGCGTACCATCAATGTCTGGGAAAATATGCGGGTCAGGTTCCGTACGGACGCCACTGGTGGAAATTAAAAAAATGTTCTACATCAAAAATTCCACTAGATGCATAGGAACTCTATACCAAATTTTATTACAATATCTAGAGTGGCATTCGAGATATTATCGAAAAATTATGAAATTGTTGAAAGTTTAACACCCTGTATCTTAAAATGTACACAGCTTAAGACATATGTTTATATGAAGTTTTCTTCTTAAAATTAACCCAAAAATCACCTCGTTAAATATTGACAGTCAATTAAGAAACACCCTGTATATCTTCAGTTTGGTTAAGTACAGTTTTTTAGATTATCAACGTAAATTTGAAAATGACAATATTATAGCAAAATAAAACTACCCAATTTTAGTTTAATTTTAAAACAAAAATATGATAATAAAAGCCATATTTTTTCCTCTCAATTTTTGTTGTCTTAGAATGTCATAATCTGGCATTATTATATAGCTATTATTACTATAATTAAAATTAAATACTTGTTATAATATGTTTGGTTGGAATTTGGGTAAAATGCCTATTTATTGATTATATTCTGACCTCGACTTCTATTGATTAAAAATGCAATATTCTGACATGTTAAACAGCTATGCTTACTATAATCTAACTTCAATACTTAATAGAATATATCTGGTTATGTTGTGGCAACAAAATTGACAGATATTTCTACTTTTTGGCCATCTAATATTACAAAAAAAAAGTTAGAGGTTTAATTACCCCATAAAAGATATTTTTTGGCCAAGTAATTATGCTATAGCCTATCTACTTAAAAAACTGCTACTTGAATTTTTTGAAGCCAAAAAATCTAATTTGAAGCGAGTTTTCATAGCTAGAAAAAGAACCGAGAATCATTTGCCAAAATTTGACAATCTCGGATTTTTATGTATCTTTTATGGCTAACTGTTAGACAAAAAAGCTCATCAGCTAATTTGTGTTACTTGGGTGTTCTCGGTACAGAATTTAAATACATACTTAATTGACTGATTTCAAATTGTGTACCATAACTAATTGTCAGAGATGAACTAGTAAGACTGGTACTAATTCAAGATGGCGGAATAAAATAGCGCCCAAATAAAATGTTTGTAATCGTAAAAAAATCATCCTTGGGGGTTTTATGTATCAAATTTTAACGTTTTAGATGCAAAAAAAACATCTTTTATCAATTCCGTTGGTCCGTCTGTCTGTCAGTTCGCGGCATAGCTTAAAAACTACTTAACAAATTGATTTGAAAATTAAGGGTCATATGAGGATGACCTGGTAATTGATAAAAATCCAATAGGACCGAATAAGATGGCGGCCGAGTAAAATGATAAAAAAATTATTACTAAAAAAACTAATTGTCAAATTTACCTCAAAATTTTGCATAAAAATGAAGTGTTACATAGGAATAAACTGGAATTGGTAACATTGTGGTATGCATATAAGATAGCAAAACAAAATAGAGGTCTAATAAAATATTTAAAAAATCCACCTGAAAAAACTTCTTATTGCAAGCATGAAGTGTGATATAGAGATGAACTGGTATAATTGTGGTACGAATTCAAAATGGCGGTCAAATAAAATTTTTGTTTTCGTAAAAAAATCCCTCTCCAAGGTTTTACATAGCTTCAAGTTTTAGCGTTTCTATATGTTTTCTTAATTCCGTCAATCTATCTGTCAATTTGAGGTATAGCTAAAAAACTATTTACCTGTTAAGAAATCATGGTTCTTGGGATTAGACCGTGTCAAAATGGAATCACTTTCCGACGTTTCGCCTTCGATTGCACGAGGCATCTTCAGGGATCTTCACTTCACGAGATCGGAACACTTAATGAGCTCGGAGAGATCCAGGCCGGCTATTTATAGTTAACCTGTGTTTACCGAAGCGTGACTCGGTTTAAAGATCGGTTTCCACGTATGATGTTGACTGAAGCCCGTATCTCTATTAAAATTTTTAGGATGCTTATAAATTTCAATAGATTATAGAGTCCCGAAACCGATGCAAGAACTTTGGTTTCTTTCACATTTATGACAGGCCCAGTAGAATGTTGGTGTTCAGATACAGCGGATTGTACAATTTGTTTCTGTCTGATACATCGTTCATGTTCCTTAAGCCTAGTCGAAATGGATCGTCCAGTTTCTCCAATATAAACATCACCACAGGAACAAGGAATTGCATATACTCCTTCCGTTTGAAAAGGAATAATGTCCTTTGGCGATCTCAAACATTGTCCAATTTTCCTGTGTGTGTTGAAGATTGTACGTATGTTGGACCGGCGAAGTAACCTTGCAATATTGTCTGTGGTTCCGTGTATAAATGGAAGAACTACATTTCCTATCGGTAATTCCTTATTATTATTAAATAATTTTGGTCACAAATCGCTAGAGCTCTGTAAACCAATGAATTAATGACTGATTGCTTTTGTGCTGGATGGTGATGGAAATTTGCATTTAAGTACCTGTTCGTATGCGTTGGTTTTCTATATACAGAGTGTCCTAAGGAACCATCCTCTTTCCTTTGTACAAGAATATCTAGAAAGGGAATCGTGCCTTCTGATTCAATTTCTATTGTAAATTTTATGTTAGTATGTTGTTGATTTAGATGATCAAGAAACCCAGGGAGGGTTTCTGGACCATGTGGCCATATTACAAAAGTGTCGTCAACAAATCGTACAATCTGCTGTATCTGAACATCAACATTCTACTGGGCATGTCATAAATGTAAAAGAAGCCAAAAATAAACGCAAAATTAGAGAATCTATTGAAATTTATAAGCAATCTAACAATTTTAATAGACATACGGGCTTCAGTCTACATCATACATGGAAAACGATCGTTACACCGAGTCACGCTTCGGTAAACACAGGTCGATTATAAATAGCCGGCCTGGGTCTCTCCGAGCTCATTCAGTGTTCCGATCTCGTAAAGTGAAGGTCCCTGAAGATGCCTCGAGTAATCGAATGCGAAACGTCGGAAAGTGATTCCATTTTGACAAGGGCCAATCCCAAGAACCATGATTTCTTAATTGACCACAGCTGTAAAAGCTTTCGTTCTATGTTAGCTAACCTCTATGGGGAGGAAATCAAGAAGGATGCCAAAACTTTTGGCGATCTCAGGAACAACAAGAAGAAGCTACTTTGCCAACTAGCTTTTCTCCTTAGATGCCGAGATGTAGACGTAGTACCAAAATCTCTACAGATGAAACACCACATAACATCAAAAAGTGCAAGGAACATCTACAAACGAGCCAGTATGGCATTGGTAAGAGAAAGGATACAAGCTACTCGACGTGATTTTGATATAAACGCTCGTAAGTTATAAAATATTCATTTAAAATTAGCTTTTATACTTAAATATCAAACATTTAGAACTCTCGATGACATTACCAATGCGCAAGCAGAAAGGACACATCAAGCAGTTACAATTAAGAAACAGAAAAAGTTCGAAGGACTGCTAGACAGCCGAAGACCACTAAAACCACAGGACACCGTTATAAATTTATCTTCCAAAATCCTTACTGAAGCAGAACAATCCGTCCTATCTAAAGGTCAAAACTTCGCCATTACACCAAAAGACATGCCCGTAGAAGATATAGTATCATGCGTTGAAGCGACAATTAGAAGACTTCCAGCAGAAGAAGCTGACGCAATAAGGTATGAAACAGTGAAGATCATCAAAAATTCTAACCCGCCTAAGTCGAATCTATCAGCTGCAGAAAGAACGGCAATAAAAACATTAAACAGTAATACAGACATTTTGGTCCTTCCAGCGGACAAGGGAAATGCCACTGTCGTCATGGACAAAACAGATTACGTGAAAAAATTACTACTACTTTTGGGCGACAACATCTACAGAGTGATCCAAGCAGACCCGACCAACAAAATTGAAAGACGGATAACCAACCTTATAAATGCATCCAACCTACCAACAGAGAAGAAGAAGATGTTAAGGCCAAGCAGGTCAAGGATCCCGCGGTTCTACGGACTACCTAAAATACATAAGGTTAATGTACCACTTCAACCTATCGTCAGTGCAATAGAATTTCCTACTTACAAAATTGGTAAATATCTTTCAAATATTCTTAATAATTTTACAGGAAAAACACATTCATATATTAGAAACTCTACGCATTTTGTAGAAAAACTTAAATCAATCTAATTAGATCCCAAAGATATCTTAGTCAGTTTCGATGTAGAATCACTGTATACGAATGTGCCTATAAATGATTCAATTTCCACAATATCTGACTTATTTCACCATAATAGTATTGACTACTCACTTTTAGATCTAATTGAAGCATGTCTTACGTCAACGTATTTTGTCTTTCAAGGAACTTTCTATGAGCAAACCTCAGGAGCAGCCAAGGGATCTCCACTGTCACCGGTGGTAGCCAATATCTTGATGGAAGCTTTTGAGGAGGAAGCCTTAGAGTCGTCTCCACTAAAACCAAAATCATGGTTCAGATATGTAGACGACACTTTTGTAATATGGCCACATGGTCCAGAAAACCTCCCTGGGTTTCTTGATCATCTAAATCAACAACATGCTAACATAAAATTTACAATGGAAATTGAATCAGAAGGCACCTTAGGACACTCTGTATATAGAAAACCAACGCATACGAACATGTACTTAAATGCAAATTCCCATCATCATCCAGCACAAAAGCAATCAGTCATTAATTCATTGGTTTACAGAGCTCTCGCGATTTGTGACCAAAATTCTTTACAATCGGAAACAGAGAAACTGACTCAAGCTTTAAGAGGGAATGGATATTGCACTGATGATATTAGACGATCAATTAGAAAATATGATAATCCTACTCTACGAAATGATACTAATAAGGAATTACCGATAGGAAATGTAGTTCTTCCATTTATACACGGAACCACAGACAAGATTGCAAGGTTACTTCGCCGGTCCAACATACGTACAATCTTCAACACACACAAGAAAATTGTACAATGTTTGAGATCGCCAAAGGACATTATTCCTTTTCAAACGGAAGGAGTATGTGCAATTCCTTGTTCCTGTGGTGATGTTTATATTGGAGAAACTGGACGATCCATATCGATTAGGCTTAAGGAACAAGAACGATTTATTAAAAAGTAACAAACTGTATAATCTGAACACCAACATTACACTGGGCATGTCATAAATGTAAAAGAACCAAAGTTCTTTTGTCGGTCTCCGGATTCTATAAATGGAAAATTAGAGAATCTATTGAAATTTATAAGCATCTTAACAATTTTAATAGAGATACGGGCTTCAGTCTACATCATACGTGGAAACCGATCGTTACACCAAGTTACGCTTCGGTAAACACAGGTCGACTATAAATAGCAGGCCTGGGTCTCTCCGAGCTCATTCAGTGTTCCGATCTCGTGAATTGAAGATCCCTGAAGATGCCTTGAGCAATCGGCGAAACGTCGGAAAGTGATTCCATTTTGACACGCCCTAATCCCAAGAACCATGATTTCTTAATTGACCACAGCCGTGAAAGCTTTCTTTCTATGTTAACTACTTACCTGATTGATTTCAGATTTTGATTGAAAATTAACACCCGTATTCACTAAAAAGGTTTAAATTTAGACCAGGTCTAACTTGACAGTTATGGGTTTAAGATGACATTATCAACAATTAAACAAATATATTTTTTCTAAATGTCACAATTACAAAATGACAGTGATGTCAGCGAAACTTAACTGGCGAACTAAGAGTTTTAAGTACCATGGCAACTAGACCTGGATTAACTCTTAAACCTTTTTAGTGAATACGGGGGTAAAGGTCTTATGGAGATGACCTGGTAACATTTTAAGTAATATCAAATGTGGGAAAACAAAATGGCGGCCTGGTAAAATGTTAAAAAAATTACTACTAAAAAACTAGTTCTTCAAATTACCTCAAGTTTGGAACAAAAATCAAGTGTCACATAGAAATGAACTGGTAACAATTTGGTATGAATTCAAGATGGTGGCCTAATAAAGCAGTTAAAAAATCAGCCTGAAAAAACTACCAGTAAGAGTAGAGATAAACTAGTAAAATTGTAGTACGAATTCAAAATGATGGACCAAAATGGCGACGAAATGAAATGTTTAAAAATCAACGTTCAGTGTATTTTAAATTATGTCCAAGTCCAAGTTTGGCGTAAATTGCAACTGGTAAAATATTGAATCCAATATGGTGGAATAAAATTGCGCCCAATAAAAATATTTGAAAAGACGGTATATGTTGTATATGACTAAATGACTTAAATTGAGTCACATTTCACTATTCCTAAGAAAAAGAAAAATTTATAACGAACATTCCACTCATGTACAAATTTTCTCGTAAGACTGGTTGTGTTTTCGAAAAATTATAGCGGAAATACCACGTCGTCTAGGAAACATGGTGTTTCCACTTACCTGTTTAGGTGTGGTTACATACCTAACCAAAAAAATGAAATCTTGACAATATGAAACCTGCTTTTCAGAGACGCTAGAGTCCCTAGAAACTGATTTTTTTTAAGTATCTTTCAAACATATTTGAAAAGTTGTCAATATGAATAATCGCTTTGGGCTAGTTCAAGAAGAGGAAATTGATGAAAATATAATTGAAAGCGAACCAAGAAACACTGTTAAATCCAAGAAGAGCATCTGGAGACAGTTCATGTCATTCTGCGATGAAAAAAACTATACGTTTGACCAAGATACTCCAGTATCCCAACTAGCAATGATTTTGAAAAGCTGGGCCTACAATATGCGAAAAATGAACGAGGAGGAATATAAAGAAGGCACGGTAAAAATTATTTGGAATGTGACGGCGAAATTATTAATGGAAAGGTATTTCAATGAATACAAAATTAAAATAAATCCCTTCGAGCAGATCGAATTCAAATCGGCCCGAGAAGCAAAAAATGCCAAAAGGAGACAATCAATTGAAAAATCTAATCGAAGCTTGTGATGAATCAACTCTAGAGGGTTTACGAAAGAAGTGTTTTTTTCTGTTGTCCTATGAATTAGCCTGGAGAGGAGGAGAAGGTGCAAGAGCCGAAACAACTTTTTTCAAAGAAGAAACTGACAACTTCGGAGGAAAAACAGGTAGAATTCAATACAACCCTGTTTTTTCTAAAACATGTCAAGGTGGTGGCCGAAAACTCGCCGATTCGAAGTGGTTAGTGAGAAACGAGAGAAGTCCCAGCTTTTGCCCAGTAAGAATGTATAGAGAATTACAAGATAAAAGGAAAAGTATCTCCAACACTCGACTATTTTTGACGCCAAACCCCCATTGGAAAATTTCCGGAAAATGGTTCAAAAACAGTCCAGTAGGAGAAAACGAGATTTAAACTTGAACAAAAAAACAAGCACAGAAATCAATACCACAAAAAAATTTACCAACCATTCCCTCAGAGCTACTGCCGTGTCCAAGCTGGCCAAAAGCGGAGTGTCGGAGCAAAACTTGATAAAAATTACAAGTCATTCGAATGCGAAATCCCTATCAAGTTATTTGCAAATGGATCTAGATCACCACAAAAAAATTATTGAAAAAATGAGGGAACCTGGAAAAGAACCACCTCAACAGCACGTGCAGCCAGCCCCTGTAGCAGCATCACCCAGCACAAGTACAAGTAGTGGTCTGACGGCATCTTCTACGTCGTCTCAAATTAACAATGTGGTTAATAATTATCAGAACTGTACCTTTTATTATACAATCAATAACTAAAATTGAATATTTAGATTTATATTAAGTACTTTTCAATATTTAGACAAATAATTTTATTAGTATATTATTATTCAATTTGTGTTTAATTTGTTACAAAATTCAAATTTCTGAACTTGAAATAGGTATGTATTTAATATTCAGGTAATAAAGCTTAGTTTCCCTGTATTTGATTCGTGAAATATTCCTCCTAAATACCATTCGTGCTTAAAAATTAACCAGATAATTTTCAAGCACTCGTGGTATTATCCCCGACAAAAATTCCGGGTAAAGTAAATTTTCCGTTTTTTTTTTTTTAATATTTAAAGAATACTTTTGAATATATTATAAAAAATCAAACATATAATTACTGGATGACACCATTTAGGAAATATCTCGCACGATAATTCCAATACCAACTGGATTACAACACCCTCTTCGAGGGTCTAGTTCGGCCCTCGGCGTGTGTAGGATGCTGGTGCTAAGGCGCGCGCCCCACGACGTTTTTTGTGTTCATTCTCAGTTGTCGCCGTCGGAACGGAACTTCGACAGTCGGTCCCTCGCCGTGGAAATTGCGTGACGTAGCCGTAGTCGACGCGCTTTTGCTCGCTGCACCAGGTAAACGGACATCGTAGACCACCGAGGAGGAAGGAGGCTATTTCCCTCGCGCGATTTTTTCGCCGGTGAAATGTGACATTGTTGTTGTTGTTTAGTGGTGATCTCTTCCAGGATTGTCCCATGAATATGTCAGACGATTCCAGTCAGGATGACTCTTGGGAAGATTTTTTTGGTGAGTATGATTTCGGTGGATTTATTTTGTTCACGAAAAGTGTCACCGGTATTTGTTTCGAGGAACGTTGTGTTGCATTTGACACCGTTTAGGTAGGTCAGGGATAATGTCACCGCCGCCCTTATTTCAAGGTCAGCAAAAACACATTCATCGGAAACAAAAAAAATCAATTTTTCGTTATTAAGTAGGTCAAGGTATTGAAAAAATAAAAACAATTTTTAAAAGTAATCTATGTATATATATATATATATATATATATATATATATATATATATATATATATATATGTATATATATATATATATATATATTTTTTTTTGTTAAAAATTCTTGGGTACTGGTTTATTTTCTTAAAAGAATTATTTATTTCCTTAACGTTTCGCGTTTCATAGAGAGCTTTTTCAAAAGGATATTATGGGCCTACAATAAATACAAAACTATAAAACATCGTTTGACACACTAAAAATTATTATAATAAAATGTTAAAATAGGACGTTACAATTTTTAAAACTGCAGTTTGAAATTAATGTTAAAATCGTGTTAAAATACATTATATATATATTATATATATATATATATATATATATATATATATATATATATATATATATATATATATATATATATATATATATATATATATATATATATATATATATATATATATATATATATCATTTTCTATATATATATATATATATATATATATATATATATATATATATATATATATATATCAAATTTATTGCAAAAATTAAGATTAAAAAAATAAAATTATTTATTTCTTCATAATGTATAAACAAAAGTAAAAAGTTAATTTAGGAACTGTTGAATATCGCCGCGAACGTTGGCAAATTTAATCTTAAATAGAAATTTCTTCTAACGTTATTTAGCATCTCAGGCGTGACCGATCTAATCGCAAGCGTTATTCGTCTTCTTAAGTCAGCTAAGTCGAGGGGTTTAGTTTTGTATACAACATTTTTAATATTTCCCCATAAGAAAAAGTCTAATGGTGTCAGATCAGGGGATCGCGATGGCCATTCTATCGATCCTCGTCTCCCTATCCACCGATTTGGAAATATTCCGTTGAGGTACTGCCGGACATTAATTTGGTAATGGGGCGGTGCTCCATCTTGCTGAAACCATATCATATTTGCTGGAACTTGTGGGTTTGGATCCGGATACAAATTTGTCAAAGTTGGCACGACATTATTTTGGAGCAGTGCTAAATAATTATCGCCATTCAAATTGCCGTCAATGAAAAAGGGGCCTATGATATGATCCCTAACAACTCCTGCTCAAACATTAACCTTTTCAGGATATTGAGTATGTTCTTCGCTGATCCAGTGAGGATTTTTAGACCAATAGCGGCAATTTTGACGATTTACATGACCGTGAAGTGTAAAGGTGCACTCATCCGAAAACAAAACATGTTCTAATTGAATAACATTGTTATCTAACATAGCCATCATTTGTTCACAAAAATAAGTTCTCCTATCATAATCGTCTTCCATGAGCTCCTGAGTTGGTATCACTTTATAGGGATGCATTTTATTTTCTTTTAATATATCGACGAATGGCTAATATCGAACATTGCGGCGGCTTGTCGACTAGAAATATGTGGGTTTTCCTCAAACTCAAGCATAATATCCAATAGTATCATCATTGATTGAATTGGCAGCTGCTTTTTTTATCTGCCTCACATGTCCAAGCTCGCGAAACTGCTTTTCTATTTTACTAATTGTCCCTTGGGATATATGCGGCAAATTTGGAAATTTTTCATGAAATAAGCGAGCAACTTCCACTTGTGTTCGTGTGTTATCTCCATAACCAATCATTTGTAGAATTGTTATTTTATATATATATATGTATATATATCAAAAGACTATGACATTGACACTGACAATACTGTCTTGCAAAGAGAAAGGCCAGGCATTTTATAAACAAAACTTAAAAGTAAACAAAACTGGCTCTTTTTGTTCCATATCAATAAAAAGGAACGCTACGCTGGTTTTTGCTTACATTCTTAATATGAAGACCTAAATGGTAAATAAGTATTGAGTGTGTTGTAGCGAATTTTTGTAATATATATATATATATATATATATAAAATAAAAATGAATATATATTGCCGAAATATATATATATATATATATATATATATATATATATATATATATATATTGGAGAAAATGAGCAACTAAAAATACCAATCGACAGGTATATATATATATATATATATATATATATATATATATATATATTTGTATATATGTATATTTGGAAAAAAATACGCAAAAACAACTAAATTTATATTGTTAGTATTTATAGCTTCTGGGGAAAGCGAGGGTGTTTGAGGCGCTGAATATTTTCAACAACTAAAAAAAGAGTCATTACTATATTTTTGTTTTACATAAAATATGCTCTAGGAAAGGATTTTACCCTCCAATTCCGAAAAAAAGTCTTTAAACTATTTTTATCATTTTAGCTTTAATATAAGTGGCTCTAGGCTCCCCCCTGGCCACTGGTCGTAATTATTAAATTGTGAAACCAAAATGACATTTATTAAGAAAGCAATTTATTATCCCAGATAACTGACAACGCACAATTTTCGGTGGTTTTAGACGAAATTATTTTTTTTAACAGCTGGTTTCGATGAGCTTTATATTGTCTATTATTGGAAATGCAATCACAGGTGCACTTAACATCTATAATCTTTAGGAAGAGAGGGTAGCTCGCTGAAGCCAAACACGTGGCTCCTAGTACAGGGTGTTTTATATAAAATCATCTACCCCCCTTATCTAGAAAAGTGTAAAAGGTAGAGAAAAAGTTAAATACAAATATTTATTGTTGTAAAACCAAGTTATATTTTAAAATACTTTTATATATACCGGGAGAGTGTTTTTACTTGCGCCACTGTCAACTTCGTTATTTTAAATGAGACACCCTATATATTTTTACATTACCGGAAATTTTAAATTTTCCACTTCCGGTTTAACCGATATCAGATATATTACATGAAATGTGATTAGAATCCATTGTAAGATTTAGAAATATGAAAATATACAGGATGTCCCATTTAAAATATTGAAGTTGTTAGTAGCCCACGAAAACAACTAAACCTGTATATATAAAAATATTACAAAATAAAACTTTGTTTTGTAACAATACATTTTTTATTTAACTTTTCTCTCTACCTATTATAGTTTTCTTGATAAGGGGTTAGTTGATGTTGTAGAGGACATAGGGTTTGCTTTATATTTATAGGTGCTGCTATAGACCTAGTTCTCTGATAATCATTTTCTCTAAAGAGGTCTGTGATAAAAAAAATGCTTGTATTTATAGATATGTATATTATTAGTGATAGATTCCAGTACGGTTTTATTAAAAACAGTAATACAAGTAGCACAACGCTAAACCGTGCAAATGGAATATCAATAACTTTGGGTAATGTTAAAAATGTATTAGCAATATTTGTAGATATCAGTAAAACATTTGATATTGCTGTAAAAGCTTATCACAGAATTAGATATCGTCATCGCCAAGTGTTGATTTTATGAGATCATTGAGGTGCCAGTGTTTGGAGACGGTTCCACGCTAGTTATAGCTGGTTGGTCAATCAAACGTGCATTGGTTGCCAAAGGGAAGACGTAAAACGTAAACATGACGTATGACAAATACCTAAGGACTTAATAAATACTTAGTTGTCATAAATACTGTGCGGATATATTGTTATTTGTCATACAAAATTAAACCAGGTGCGTTATTAATAGTACCGTTTTTTAAAAATAATCAGAATGTTTGACTGATATTTCACACTTATTTGTTTCTCTTACTAATAGCTTTATATACGTGGAGAAAATTCAAGACAAATAAGACTGGGCCTAAGGATGAACCTTGTGGTACTCCACAACTTATATATTATCTAGAACTTTGATTCTTATCAATTTGTATAAATTGCTTTCGATTGTATAAATAATTTTGTGTAAAATTGTTTCCCTAATTAATAAAACATAACTGATTTATGCACCTGAAACTCAATCAGTATTGCTAAAAGATATTAATAAGAACTAAAAAGAGGTAGAGAAACATGAACAAAGCAAAAACGCAGGGCAGTGTTGATCTTACATTTGCCGGCAAAACAGCTGTAAGTTCTGTGATAATATGTAATATTGGAATGTTGTTTCATTGAAGGTTTTGTGTGACAGCATAGTTACTAATTTAGTTCTTGTACAGTGGCGGCTCGTGGTCAACTTTTTAGGGGGGTCAATACATATAAACCACAAAACGTCATATGAAAAAATCAGACACACAAAACAATAAAATGCCTTTGTTACTTCGCAACTCCATGTTCAGGCACATAAATCCTACATATTTCTACGAAAATAACGATTTACTTCTTTGTTTTAGTCTTTACCTGTTTGCTATAATATAATTGAACACAGATCATAAAGTCTTAATATTCTAAAACACTGGGGCTACCTTTCTTTAAAACATTAATTTAAACCACAAAATCAACAAAAAAAATGTAAAATCTCTAAAAATACGTAATCGTAACCACAACCTATCACACGATCCACATTAAACACATCAGCTGATAAAAATATTTAAGTTTTCTGGGCGCGGCTGTTGACCCAAACTTTGCCAACGTAAGCCGTATCTTACCTATGCGCTACTATGCGAATTTGATCGGGAACACTCGGGAAAACCTCGCATCCGTTTATAACCGCGGGGTCAACGCGGGCTGGCCGCCAGCCGTGATCGATTCCAAATGAAACGAAACCTCTCCGGAGAGCGCCGTGGATAGTGTGTCGCGGAATTAAGAGAACGGTCAACGAGTTTATACACTTAGAATAATAGAGGGAATTTTCAATTTTAAAAAATATTGAAAAATATATAAAAATATTGAAATATAATTATGTATTATTTTATTTATTTGTTTTTGTTTGGAAGTATTTATTGGGGGGTCATTGACCATTTGACCTAATGGAGGAGCCGCCACTGATTCTTGTAAGTAGACATGTCTAGTATTGAGCTCTTTTAAAGACAACTTGCAGCAGATGGGTGTACAGGGGAGACTTACTCATTTTAGGGGGGCGCTAGCTAGTTTTGTTAAACCCTAATCAGAAAATGTATATGAGTAAATAATGTTGGACAAGGAAGCTGTTGAAGAGGCGTGTAAACCATGGGTGAGTATACTCTGTATGTATAAATTAGGCAGAACGGTAATTGGGTGTTTTGTTTCATGTTTCTCAAATCTTGTTTATTGACAAACCACAGAGTGAATTGCATTTCAAGAGACCCACGACTGGAATATTTAGTAAGGTACAAAGCTATTATATGTATACCTACATAATTAGTAAATATAAATAAAAACTAACTTTTATATTTGAAAATGGAGTTTTGAAAGTTAATCTCTAATCTCAATATTATACAAATATTTTAAAAAAATTGTATGGCTGACTGTGTCGAAGGCTTTACGCAGATCCAGAGATAGTACACAACACGTTCTATTATTATCAATATTACGTTTAATATTCTAATAACAACTGCTGCAATTTCTATGTCTATAAGCTTGAAAATACTATATTTTTTGATTCCAAAAATCACGATAATTTTAAATTCAATATTTTTAAAAGTCTTTAAAATACAGGGAAAATAGAAATAATAATAATAATAATAAATAGACTTTTATTTTTTTACTCGGCGAAGGTCAGCATAATAGCTGTTTTTTAACCGACCATACAAAAACAAATTTATATAATAAATAAAATACAGACGCATTCCAAAAACTAATACTACCTAACTAAACTAATGCTTAAACATATGTGTATTAGCCCTATAAACATAGTAATTCGGAAGAATTTAAAAAGGAAAAGAAATTAGCCAAGATATTTTTAGTAAAGGTAAATATTATACTTTCTCTTAAAGGAAATAAGAGTTAGGTGAAGGAAATCAAACGTGTCATATACAGAGTTGAACACTTTGGGATCCAAATAAGAAAACGATCGTTGATAGAGAGCAGTTGGGGGTGGCAGTGTCTGAGTATACTAAGTAGCATGTTGCTCCTTGTATTGCGATTATGAGTATTATATCTAAACTCAAGTTTCTGTCGTAGATACTGAGGTTGATTACTGGTAAACAGCCTATGCAAAAAAGAAGCAAAATGCAATAATCTTCTGTCCTCCATATTAAACCATTTAAGTTCTATAAGTTTGGGTCTCACATGATCCCCAGAAGAAAGACCATAAATAAAATGTATACAGGCATTTTGTATTTGCTGAATCTTGTACTTGCATGCAACATCAAAGCATGACTCATATACAGAATCACAACAATTGCAATGCGAGAATACGAGGGCTTCACAAAGTTGTTTTTCTTTCTTCTTTTAAATTTTCTTCCAACATCAGTGCGCTCTTTGAACTACCCTAGCGACTCCCAGATTCTTGTACTCTTTCACCACTGGTGTTTTTATTCCCCCCATCTCCACATTGATTTGAGCATCTGTCCAACCAGAATTAGATCCAAGGAACATAACAGCCAACTTTGTTGGATTAAGCTTTAGCCTGTTCTTGTCAAAGTATTTCTGAAGTAAGTCAAGGCAACTATTTAGCTCCAAAGAGGTCTTAAGTGCATTAGACTTCGTAAAATTATTATAGACTTGCGTGTCATCAGCATATTAATGCATGCTACACTTTCCCGCGTCCTTTTGCATGTCCATTGTAAAGGGAACAAACAACAGGGGACCCAGAATAGAGTCTTGAGATACACCTTTATTTACCGGCAATGACTGCGAATTCACCCTAGACAATCTAACCTATTGAACTCTATTATTCAAATAACTTTCAAAACATTTAACTACATCATCTCTGAAACCATAATAGCTTAGTTTAGCACACAACAAAATGTGGTCTAGTGTGTCAAAAGCCTTATTATAGTCCTATAAAACTAAGGCGGTTACCTCTCTCTGGTCAACAGTTGTTAATATGTCATCCAGAACTTAGACAAGGGCACTTGTGGTACCAAATCCTTTTTCAAAAACCTGACTGACAACTTGGCAAGAGATTGCGATTATTTAAATAATTCACCACCTGTTTGTACACTATTTTTTCGAAGAGCTTCGACACCACTGATAACAAGCTAATGAGCCTCAAATCTGAAACACAAGCCGGATTAGACACCTTGGGAAGTGGCCTAACCAGCGCAAGTTTCCATTGAGATGGAAAAACACCATTAGAGATACATTCATTAAATATATAACACAAGAAGGGAACGATCACAGGAGAACACAATCCTAACATGCTAAGAGTAACAGTAAAGGACCCTGCGCGTTTGATTTCAATTCTGAAAGACTAGATAAAATGTCGGCTGCAGTTATGAGAGAAAAAGTAAACTCGTCTTTATATTTTCTATTGCTGTATTTTAGAAATGTCTCATTTCAACAGAATCAATAAAATAATTATTTATGAGATTAGCATCACTTAGATTCACAGGTAAAACAGAAGTTTTCTTTTTCTTATTTTGGTAGATATCGATTCGATCAAATGTTTGCCACAATTCTTTTCTTTTTTGGGTTTTACTAACAAAGTTAAGGTATGCCTTTTTTTCTCTACGTACTACAACGGCAAAACATGTAACGGTTCTGGTAAGTCTGTCAGTCGATAGCTATTATGTGTGTCTCCCACATTTGTCTGCCAAAGTTAAAATTTGCGCATGTCGCACTGTATATATTTGTTTTTCTTTTCATTGTTACTGCATAACATACTGTACATATTTATTTTATTTTACATTTACTTTTTTAATCTAGGCTAATTATCTATTGCTATTGAGAAATGTAATAATTTGTAGGTACTTAGGTTTCTGTACATAATTGTGGGAATTTCCATCGACATTTAGAGTCTAATTTAGTTTTAAGGTTCTTGTATGCTATCCGTTAATTTTAATTTTACAACACTTCTTTGTACGATTTTAAAATATGTTGTTTCACGTTCGATAGTAGGAACCATCACCGATAGTAAACTGTTTATTGCATTTAGGGTTTATGATAGGAAAATACCGAAACGACCCTTCTTAGTAAAGCTTTCTCCAAATTCCCATTTTACTATCTGTAATGAATGTTTTTATTTTGACCATGGGAAAGTTTACGAAGATAGAAAAAAACCCCTTTTTCCAACGAATAGGACCAATCAAAGCGAGGAATTTTTGGCGCAGGGGTGGAACTTTATGTTTCTTGAGATTTGTCTTAATATTAGAGGAGGACTCTGTTTTTGGACTTGCAAGAAGTCGGATGCGAATTTTGTTGTTCTAGTTCAATAGACTTATTTTATTTCGTTTTAACAGTGTTTCAATAAACTCTCACAGTTCATATAAAAAAGGAATGTATTGGATATATAGCTAATCAAGCACACACATACGTTCCTAAACTACTTTTAAAAACTGAAAAAACCTTTGCATTTTTTTTCTTCATTCATTCAAGCATATTGAAGCAAAATTGAACAAGGCAGCGTGCGGGAAAAAGAAATGTTCTAAACTTAAATGCTTGCGGGAAAACAGTAGATCGGGTACGCTTGTAGGAAAGAATATTGTTAATAAACGCCACTATGTTTTTTAAAAACAGTCTAGGAACTTTTGCATTTTGCTTGCACTACGTTTTTATAAATTCATAGAAAAATAAATACATACATTACCTGAAAATTCACCAATGTAGTTCAAACAGTCCACATGGACGATTTTGCATAAGAGGAAAAATTACAGTCATTGTAAAAATATTATTATACACTGCCTGCTGTAGCAAATCTGCTTGCATAAGGGAAAAGTAGAGAAAGCTGTAAAATATACGTACCCAGGTATGTACGGGTGGTCGAAATTGGTCTGTTTTAACAGAGAAAACCTATTTCCTGACTAGATAGAGCAAAACTGACTTAGGTGTCATGGGCTCGATTTCTGAGAAATGTTTAATGGCAAAAACCGCCTGCCGATATTTTCACTGCCAACTGAGATATAGGGCGTTTTTCAATTTTCGGCCATTTTGAAAATTGTCCATAACTTTTTTATTTTGCGGAATATTAACATTCTGCAAAGACATTCTAAAGGCACTTTTTTATGTGCAATCCAGTGGCATACTCAGATTTTTTCTATAGTTGTCCGTTTTATCATAAATAGGCAAAACTTTTTTTTTTCAAATGGAAATCATAGTTGGCTATAAATTATAAAAAATGCTCGCGTTTAGCCCTTTTCAGTGATATAAAGTTGTAGGTACTTATTTTCAAAAATAACGAAAATATTAGGTGTTTTTGGTTTACATCGAAGTAGGCTTTGATTTGTGATGACAATATCTCAATTATGTATTGTTAAGATTTATAGTTTGTTAGCAACTTAAACACAACTTTAAATAACACTAGCTAACGTTATTTTAATTATTTATTATTAATTTTTTTTATTTTTTTTTGTTTACATAGCAAAGTTGAACAAAATTAACAAACTAAACTACTATTTACAGCTACAAGTGAAAATAAAAAATAATTATGAAAATCTAGGTATTTAGTTAGATAGGTTTCTGATAAATATATTTAGAGAAGTTGTTCAAATTGAGCCCCTCCCTGTTGAATACAAACTAAGCATCTTTTGCGTACCGAGTTGCAACTATTTATTAGTTCAACTGGGCTAATAGATGCAAAAGCTTGCCTAGTGGCCTCTTGCAATTCTTCTTTTGTGTGAAAGGTTCTTCCTTTAAATATCAAGTCCTTCAATCTTCGCCACAAAAAAAAATCTAAGGGAGTTAAGTCACAGGACCTAGCAGGCCAAGGTATGGGGCCCCACGTACCAATCCAATTTTCTCGAAATTCGAAGTTTAAAAGATCAGTTGTGATCCTTGCATTGTGCGGGGGACAACCATCTTGTTGATAGTAGATATTTCTGGCATCAGCTAAAGGTATGTCTTCCAACAAAGGGACAATATATGTGCGCAAAATATTTACATAAACATCTGCAGTTAAATTTCCATCGTAAAAATAAGGTCCCACAAATCTTCCTCGGAATATCCCCACCCATATATTGAATCCACACCGACCTTGCCGGTCTTGTTGCACAACTACGTGTGGATTTTCAGTGGACCACTGATATGAATTATATCTATTAAATATACCAGAAGTATCTACTCTGGATTCATCACTCCAAATAATATTTAATGGAAAATTCTCATTCTCCATGAATTTTTGCTCATACCACTGACAAAATCTCAATCTTCTAGCGGCGTACCCTTCACGGAGTTGATGAACTCTTCTCGTTCTGTACGGTTTGAATTTATGTTTTTTGAGTATTTTTAAAACGGTGGTCTTTGGAACATTCGATATATTAGCCAATGTTCGAGAGGAGGTGCCAGGATGATCTAATACCTCACCAATTATATTTAGCTGCTGGATTTCCTTTTCTTCCTTTAGTTCATAATGTCTTGTTCTTAACTTTTTAAAACTTCCGTAATTTACTAAATTACTTTTTAATGTTTGATAAATTCGGTTATCCGGTTGACGTCGCTCGGGAAATGTATTAAAATATAATTCACTAGCTGCTTTAGGAACTTCGTTAGATAATATGTAACATTTTAACATATCATACTTTTCATAATTCTCAAACATATTTTGTCAGCAACTTAACACAACTTTATAAAGATAACACCAAAACGCAATAATTACACCAGACTACAGTAATCTGACAGCAATATATTCAAAATATTGAACGCGCGTCATTATTCCAAGGCCTACTTCGATGTAAACCAAAAACACCTAATATTTTCGTTATTTTTGAAAATAAGTACCTACAACTTTATATCACTGAAAAGGGCTAAACGCGAGCATTTTTTATAATTTATAGCCAACTATGATTTCCATTTGAAAAAAAAAAGTTTTGCCTATTTATGATAAAACGGACAACTATAGAAAAAATCTGAGTACGCCACTGGATTGCACATAAAAAAGTGCCTTTAGAATGTCTTTGCAGAATGTTAATATTCCGCAAAATAAAAAAGTTATGGACAATTTTCAAAATGGCCGAAAATTGAAAAACGCCCTATATCTCAGTTGGCAGTGAAAATATCGGCAGGCGGTTTTTGCCATTAAACATTTCTCAGAAATCGAGCCCATGACACCTAAGTCAGTTTTGCTCTATCTAGTCAGGAAATAGGTTTTCTCTGTTAAAACAGACCAATTTCGACCACCCGGTACATCATATTATATATCAAATTCAAAACGGGTTAATGTCGATATACGAACATCGAAACGAACATAGTGCGAGGGAAACAATTTTTCAAGAGGCAAATAAAAAGAATGGATTTTCTCTTTTAGCTGACGAAACTGCTGACATAACGTTCTTGATTTGTTGACGAATATTACTCAAATCGGGAGGAGGTTAGTGACATTACTAAACCTGAGGCGAGAAAAGCCCCCGGAGTTAACCGTGAGATTATGAGATCATATTACATAAACTGCAATTTTAAGTGAGACAAATACTAATGATGTCTTCGTGTTCCCTATTTATTTTTAACACGCTTTTGTTAGTCTCACCTCAGTTGTACAGGGTGGCCATTTTATTATGGGACGATATTATCTCGGAACCTGTAAGAGTTAGTAAAAAAAGTTAAATACAAAAAGAAAGTTTCATATCTACAAGGGGGTCTGGTTTTTTGTAGATCGGTACCAACTTTTTTATTTCAAATGGGACACACTATATATTGTGCCATTTTCGGATTCCCTACAAAATTCTAGATATAATTTATGTATATTGTTCTATACCTAAACTTATCCGTTTTTGACATATCCTATGTTTTATGTTAAAAATGACGTTTGCAGACCTCAATCTAAATGTAGATTTCCCTTGCTTAAAATCGTTGTTTCGAACGTTTTCTGAATAATCAGGACTTATTTTCTGGCAGAATGGGCTCTACTTTAGTAGACTATGTCAATATTTTCGCAATTAACAAATAGAGGGTGGTCAAAAACTAGCGTTTAAAAATTAAATGAGAAAATCATTAAAAGTATTTTTTTTAAAGAATGTCTATTTCAAAAATTTTTGCTGTGCTTACAACTTTTAAAGTTTGCTATTAGTTGGCCATGACGGCCAGGCTGAAATAAAACACAATCCAGAACCGTCATTATTTTCGCTTTGAAATCAATCTGTTGGTTTTACTCCACATAATTGTTACTCTTTATTGTTATTGTTGTTGTTATTGTTATTTTTTTTAATTTTTATTAATATATCCACGTTCTAAAGTTTTTTAATGTGTACCCCACAAGAAAAAGCCGATATGCTGGAGTGCTATTTACTTAACAATAAAAGTTCAGTATTAGCGTTAAGAAGTTAGGGTACCCAATTTCCTCTAAGACGCCATCCGGAAAAGAAGGTTTTTGCTAGAGTCTACGAGAGAAATCACAATTTGATTCAGAAACAACAAAAGTCTTAAATTATGAAAACCAGTTAAATATATTATTACATTTTGAGAGTCGCCTGAAACTTTCATCCGACAGGCAACTCTGGACTTGAATTTGAAAAGTACTACATAGTATCCAGACGTGTTTGAAGATAAACAGCTATAAGCCTCACAAGTATTTGACCGTTCAAATTGGAAGAAGGAGACTATAATAAAAGGTTAGAGTTTTGCAGTACTATAATGGAAAAACATTTTTCGGAAAATATTTTCCGTAATATTGTTTGGACGGATGAATCCATATTTACGATTTCAAGCAAGGTCTTCAACAGAAAAAAAATTACATTACTGGAGCAACAGAAATGAAAAGAAAATAGTTGAGGTAAAAATTCAAGGGCAAAAGTCCGTTAAGGTTTGGTGAGCAATTTGCCGATCAAGAATTTTAGCCCCAGTATACGAGGAAAATTTAAATGCTATAAGATATAATGATCTCTTAAGAAATGACATCCAGCAAGTAATTGAAAACTGAGCGCCGCAAGCAGAAGTGGGAAATTTAATATGGCAGCAAGATGGCGCTTCTTACCATAGGAGCCAAGAAATATTTAACTACCTGTCTAATCGATACCAATATTGAATTGGAGAAAACGGCAAACTTGCCTAGTCACCCAGAAATCCAGACTTGACTCCCATGGACTACTGCGGTGCCTTAAAAAGTATTGTTTACCAGGGTAAGCCAAAGGCTGTAAATGAATTGTGACAAAGAATCCAAGAATGTGTGAATTTATTTAATCAAGGACAACATGTATTGCGGAAAATTGTGGCCATATTCAAAATTATTTGCAATAGTTCCTAATTTTTTGGTTGCTTATTGTAATTGTTAGGAAATTTTGTAAGTAAAAATTACGTTTGTTATTTGTAATTAATTAAAAGAAAAGTTTTTCTTATTATTAGGTATAATCGTTTCTGTTCTGTTTTTAGACATCTATAAGATAATTTGTTTAATAAAGTTTGTTACCCTATTAACGCCATTTCATTTCGGCAGTGGTCGATTGTGTATTTTTTCTTCTTTGTTACTACATACTGTACAGGGTGTCCGGATTTGGTTGCAAAAGCAGGGTGTCTCGCTTATTTTTAAAGATAGAACCTTGCGGTTTTCACGAACCTGAGCTAATTTTTTGTGAAACTCATGAAGCCGTAAACAGAATTTTCATAGCCTTCTTCGTTTATGAGATACAGGGCGAAATAGAAAATTTTGCATTTTGGGACCCCTCGTATCTCGGTTATCCTTTAGCTTAACGCAAAGAGAAAAATTGCTGCTTATGCAGTTTTTTACGCTGGGTCCAGTGGCGTAGTCATATTTTTCATTTGAGTTGTTATTTTTTAGATATGACCCAAAGTTGTGTTTTTTTAAATGGGACACCCTGTATATTTGTCCAGAAATTGATTTGTTCTTTTAAAAGCTTCTCAAAAATATATAATAGTATGGGTCTATTTTAATAAACAACAACAAAAATCCTAATTTTTATAATTATCATCCCAAATTTTGCAGTAGCCCATGCAAAACGATGCCGTTTTCTTTTGTTTTTTTGGGAGCAAATGACATTTTCCAATTTTGTACGCGTATATAAAATATAGCGCTAGTTTTTTTGTATTTATTTATTGTGTAAAAATATATTTGTATTATTATGGAAGAAAACCAAACTTTCGAACATTATGAAAAGTACGATATGTTAGCTTCTTTTATATTAAGTAATGAAAATGTTGAAGCGGCTTCTGAGATGTATTTTAACAGGTAAATAGTTAATTTTTAGGTATGTAAAAAAGAATTTACTTAATCACGGATCATTTATCAAACCTCGTACGAAAACATATAATAAAGAAAATCGGGAGGCTAAGGAAATTACGGTTTTGGCTAATGCAGAAGCTTACCCTACAAACTCTTGTAGGGCCAGTGAAAAGAGTATAGGGATTCCAAAAACTAGAGTTCAAGAAATTCTAAAAAAGCACAAAGACCACCCATACAAATTTAGGCTCGTGCAGCACTTACAGCCAGGGGATGCAGAGCGTCGGGTAGTCTTCTGCAATTGGTTTCGAGAAAGATGCGATATGGTTAGAGATTTTGAAAGGAAGGTTATATGGTCAGAAGAAGCACATTTCAGTAATTCTGGTATACTCAATAGGCACAATAGTAGATTCTGGTCCCAGGAAAATCAACACCAAATATTTCCCAGAAGACAGCAGGGCAGGTTTGGTCTAAATGTGTCCTGCTTCATATTAGGAACACATATAAAATTTTATATATTTGAGGGAAATCCAACAGCCAGTCGCTATATAGAAGTTTTAGAGGCAGCTATACCTGAATTACTTGACGATGTTTCTCTAGCGCAAATTAACGAAATTTATTTTCAACAGGACGGTGCCCCTGCACACAATTCTGGAATGATGAGATTATTTCTGGACAATAATTTTACCAATCAATGGATCGGAACAAATGGACCTATAAGATGGCCCCCTAGGTCCCCAGATTTGTCGATTTTAGATTTCTTTCTATGGGGATATCTGGAAAATAGAATTTACAAAGACCACTATGATATGGTCCAAGATTTAGGAAATGCAATAAGAGAAAATTTATTATATATTTATTTTGATTTATTGCTAGGATGTAGATATTGTTAACGACTTTAAATAAAAGGCAGCATTGTTTTGCATGGCCCACTGCAAAATTTGGGATGATAATTATAAAAATTAGGATTTTTGTTGTTGTTTATTAAAATAGACCCATACTATTATATATTTTTGAGACGCTTTTAAAAGGACAAATCAATTTCTGGACAAATATGCAGGGTGTCCCGTTAAAAAAATAACAACTCAAATGAAAAATATGACTACGCCACTGGATCCAGCTTAAAAAACTGCATAAGCAGCAATTTTTCCCTTTGCGATAAGTTAAAGGATAACTGAGATACGAGGGGGTCCCAAAATACAAAATTTTCTATTTCGCCCTGAATCTCATAAACGAAGAAGGCTATGAAAATTTTGTTTACGGCTTCATGAGTTTCACAAAAAATTAGCTCGTTCGTGAAAACCGCAAGGTTCTACCTTAAAAAAATAAGCGAGATACCCTGCTTTTGCAACCAATCGGGACACCCTGTACATAGTTTAAGATGAAAAACAGAAGTTGTAAATTTGATTTGCAACTTTTGATCTTCGGCTTTTAGCGACATTGTTTGATTAAATGTATCGTTATAGTGATTGTTTGGAAATAAAGACCTTTTATTATTATTATTGATATCTCAAATTCTGGTCAAAAATCAAAGGTCAAAATTTACAATTTTTTTTAAATATACAATGGGAATCGAGGTGGAAATATTTAAAGGAAATACAGGAAAATATTTATCTTAAAAAATGTCCCTATCATGAGTGCGGACTTTCCTGACCACACTGTATAAATCTATGGCATAAACATTGCACTTTATGGAAGTTGCCTTTTATTACAGTGAAACTTGGGAAAAATTGCTTCATATAAGAATTGGGTAGGTATCGCATAACACATAAAATGCATTAATTATAAACTGCATTTACCACTTTTTATTAGATAATTTCTATTTTTACGAAGTGGAGATTAAAAATAACCCATTTTCAAGTTAAAGCATCGAAAATATTACGCCAAGAGGCAGCAAGCCGCAGCAGCAGGCAGGCTAGAGACGCCGATAAATCGACGACTATTTATAAATAGAAAGGCGCATATTTGAGTGTTTCACAGAAAATATGTCTATAAATCTTTTTGTATCTCAAGAAGCTGCTGCGTGTTTTTAAAGCGGCTTACAAGCCTGGATTAATTTGAAATTTGAAGATTTAAACGGTGCCATTTTTAAATTCTTTTTTAGATACCTTTATGTTGATTGAAAATATTGGGTCGTAAACAAACAATATACTTATTAACGGTTTTAAAGTCCACGCTTTTATGAAATAAATTAAAAGGTAAAAAATAAAATTTAAGCAGAGGTATATAAATTTATGACAATGCATTTTAAATTGTAGCTATATATAAGGGTTAAGTGTAAGATTAGCCGAATACTTCGACTAAACTTCGTCCTTAATTGCTCCAAATCTGTAATTTTTTTATATTTGTTAATAAAAGCCGATTTATTATTATTATTATTATTATCTCGACTTGTCTCACAGTATTCCTGTGGTTGTATTTTATACTGACAGGATTATACCAAGTCAGTACAAAAAAATAAAAAAAAGGCGAAAAAACAACTATTGTGTATTAAGAAATGCTTTATGTTTTCAAATGACCGATTTCTGGATGTTCCTGTGGATGTTAACGTTGTTAGGGTAAGACCTGTTGCTGATATGACGAGAGGAACAATGATGATTCTTTCCTGTTTCCACAACCTTTTTACTTCCATTGCCAAGTCGGTGTATTTGGCGTTCCTCTCACTGTATTTCGCTTGGATGTTCTCGTCGTTGGGGACAGCCTTGTCAATTAAATAAGTGATCTTCTCTTTTTTGGATTGAAAGGTGATATCGGGTCTGTTTGCGGGGATTGTTTTCTGTGTAGATGTCAATGTTCCAGTAGAGCTTGTAGTCTTCGTTTTCAAGTATGGATGTTGGTGTATAATGGTAATAAGGGTCTGTGTTCTCCGTTAGTTTGTATCTTGTGGCTAATGTTTGATGGACGACCTTCGCTGCTGAGTTGTGTCTCGCGATGTATTCAGTTCCGGCTATTATTCTACATCCACTCGTTATGCGATCGATCGTTTCTCTCTGCCGGTGACATCTCCTGCACCTGTCGTCTTCAATGATCGTGTCCTTGATGATGTGCTTTCGGTAGTTTCTGGTTGCTATGACTTTGTCCTGGATGGCAAGCAAGAAGCTTTCTGTTTCAGAGAACAGCTACCCTTCTTGTAACCACGTTTATGAAGGCTTTTTATGTATGTGGTCTAACTTTATGTGGTATCTATGTCTTCCGAGAAGTGTTTTTTCAGACCAGGTGTTCATATTTTCTAGTCGTGATTGGATGTGACTGTGTGCGTCTGCTGCGTGACTCGTTTGAAACAGGTCGAGCGATGTATAATTCTTGTCTGCCTTCAATATTACCTTGTGGAGGTTAGTTTGTTTGTTGTGGAAGAATTTTCTGAGTTCGTAAATTTGTTTTTATTATAGGTAGGCGAAGGTGTTAATAGCTTTCGTTAGGTTTCTGGAATTCAGTTCTGTTTTTAGTAGTTTTGTGAGTCTGGTTTTAAATTCCGTCTTGAGCTCTGATTTGATATGAGTGTGGTTAATTTTGGTGCTTTGATGGAAGCCTAGGTATCTGTACGTTTCTTCTTTGAGCATGTTATCTATAGTTTCATCGTTGACTGTTTCCCCCGTAGAGTGGTCTGTCCACTGTCCCTTGTTGATATGAAGTAGCGTGCATTTACTTATACCAAATTCCATGTTGATGTCCAGGGTAAACGTTTCTGTGATTTTAAGGAGTTCCTTTAGCTGTGCTTTTGTGCTTGCGTATAATTTTATGTCATCCATGTACAAGAGATGGTTTATTTTGTGTAGGTTATTTTTTTGGTGTTCAATTTGGAATCCGAAGTTTGTGTTATTATTATTATTAATATTATTATTATTATATAATGTAAATGGCATGTCCGTTAGTAAATAAATAAAATAAAAAATAAAGGACAATCTTATCGGTTTTTGGGACCAACGTATTTCTCTGACATTTTGATATGTTTTAGTTCTTAACATGATAACTGATCAAAACCTCTGAAGACCAGAAGGCTTCTAGCGCTAATGACAACATCTAATTAAATCTTATACGTACTCTTTCATTCATAATATTATGGATATTTTGATGCAATGATTAAAGTAAATAAACGTGTACTACAAGAGTAACAAAGAATAAAATATCTCTCCTCCTTATCGGCCACAAGAAAAGACAACTCTGTAAAGTTATAACGACAGATTCCTTTTCTTCTTGCCGTTAACATATAATATGTCAGTGGCCATGAGCGTAATCAATTAAGAAATTATGGTTCTTGGAATTAGACCGTGTCAAAATGAAATCACTTAATGGAATAAGGACACTCTCTATATCCAGAAGTTAAATCAACACTTATTCCTTTTTTTCGTAGAATTAAGAATGCCTAATAAGCAGAGTTTAATGTTACAAAAAGCTATAGTCTGTTTCAGAAATATGTCGTCTATAGGCGTACGTAAATTTTGTTTATAAAAATAATAACAAACATCCAATCCCTGTCCTTTTGCCCGATGAGGTTTTATTACTCTACAGATTACATTTATTACTCAATACATACATAATAGGCTAGTACTTAATGGAGGCAGGCAATGAAACACAGATTATAAATACTTCTTAATTGTGCCTTAAACATGTTAGTGTTTGCTGTTACTCCATACTGTTAACAGTATTATAACAATATTAATAAAATGGCGACATTCACTCCAACGAAAAGATATTCTAATAATTTTCTACTATCGGTGAATGAAAAAGTTATTGTTTTAAATTTACACGTTTACCCTAGTTTTACTGTACAAGAAATTGATGAACGGTGTTTCCGAATGATTGGAATTGGAAAGTTTTTCTTGTGTGTGTGTTGAAGATTGTATGTATGTTGATAGGACCGGTGAAGTAACCTTACAGTTTTATCTATGGTTCCGTGTATAAATGAAAGAAGTATGCTTCCTAGCCGTAACCCGTTATTAGTTTGATTTCATAGAGTAGGAGTGTTCTATTTTGTGATTGATCGTCTAATATCATCAGTTCATTCCCTGTTAAAGTTAAGTCAGTTTGTTTCCAATTGTAAACAATTTTGGTCACAAATCGCGAGAGCTCTGTAAACCAAACTATTGCTTTTGTTTCGGATAATGACGTAAATTTGCATTTAGGTACCTGTTCGTATACGTTGGGTTTCTATATGCAGAGTATCCTAAGAAACCATCCCCCTTTCCTTTGTACAAGAACATCTAGAAAGAGAATTGTCCCCTGTGATTCAATTTGCATTGTAAATTTTATATTAAGATGTTGCTGATTCAGATGATCAAGACACACACAGAATTTTTCTGGACCATACGGCCATATTACAAATGTTGTTGATAAAAAGTTCCTTAAAAAACAAAATAAGTGGATGTGAGACATATTTCAATCAGATCTAGAAGTAGGTTGTCAATATTATCATGGTGAAATAAGTCTGATATTACGGAAATTGAATTACTAATAGCCACATTGGTATATAGCGATTCTACATCGAAACTGATAAACATATCTTTTGGATCTAATTTTTAGTTTTAATTCTTCTACAAAATGCGTAGAGTTTCTAATATATGAATGTGTATTTCCTGTAAAATTATTAAGAATATTCGAAAGATGTTTACCGATCTTGGGCTTTCCTGTTGCTCAGAAGATATGTCGAAATGTTATATTAACTTTGTCCATTTTAGGTAGTCCATAGAACCGCAGAATCTTTGATCTGCTTGGCCTTAAGTATTTTTCTCCTCTGCTGGCAGATCGGATGCGTTTATAAGGTTGTTTATCAGTCTTTTGTTTTTGTTTGGTTTTACTTGGATGCTTAGATGCTGTCGTCAAAAAGTATTCGGATTTTCTCCACGTATTTTGTTTTGTCCATGATGACAGTGGTATTTCCCTTGTCTGCTGGAAGAACCAAAATGTCTGTATACTGTTGTTTAATCTTTTTATCACCATTTTTTTCGAAACTGATAGGTTCGACTTAGGTGGCTTAGAATTTCTAGACCTATTAACCATTAAAATAATTAATCGTACTTACAAATGAATCCCTCCATGAATAAAGAAAAATAATAAAATTTTGTCTTACCTGAGAAAAGAGACGTTAAAAGTTAAATAGCCCAAGTGTTTGAACATTTCGCACTTACACACTATAATGCTTAAGAACTCGCACGCAAATTTCACTCAAAACCTCACAAAAATCGCCCAAAAACAATGATTTTCTTCAAAGCAACAACGCTTTGTTCGGTTTACTATTTTACTACGGTTTTGTAAATACGTGCACACTGCGATTCTAAAGTATAAGGCGGTGTTGCCGCAATGCCATTATATTTATTCTATGCACAGAGATATATATCTATGTAAGAGACTGTTGACAACACCCTTTCGGGTCAACCAAATCGGCCATACAACAGATCAAATAGGTAATAATTTTGACAATATTATGATTAAACGGTGATAAAAGCGATGGATGTTGTAAATTTATCAAACTGCCTGATGGACTGTCTATGCAAAGTATTGAAGTGTCATCACTCACTGGTACACTTTAGATATATTATCTTTTTCAAGTAGTTTCCGTGTTTTTCGCTAGCCTATAGCTACGCCGCGGCCGTAGATCGAACAAGACACGAGCACTTTTAGACCCCCCAAATGAATGCGCGCAATGTTGTCAAGTGTGTTAGGAAAGCTGGCAGACGAGAGTAGTGACCGCAGCATTTTACCAAAAACCTATAATAACCTTTGGAAAGGCACAACATATAATGCAAAACTGCATTATATTATATTATTACCTTAGAAATATATAGCAAGTAATGTTGCAGTTAAACTAAAATAATTAATAAACGCATTGAGCCAATATAATCAAATTATATATTTCTGAAATCAGTAGAGAACCGCCTTTCATAAAAATAAATATACAGGGTATTCCATGAAAAAAAGTTGTACACATTTTGTATTCACACTTTTTCTCTGTCTTTGTTAATAAATAACCCTGTAGGTGGGTGTCATAATATAATAACTCCCCGTACATACAAATATCTCAATAACAAAAAATTTACATTTCTCGTATAAGTTAATATGTTTAAAACTGCTTTTTGATTAAAATAATACTTGGCGTTTGTTTTCTATTAAAGCGTATGCTTACTCCTAGAAACTTTATTTCAAGCTAACCTGTACCAAATCTCAACCACAAAGATTAACAGCCAAATTCAATATTCCTTTTTTAACTAAAAGATCTCTTCTAATATTTAGTGATTGGCAACGCCGTGTCCCGTTTCCGTTGTCAAGTCGAGGGTTACCGCACGAAAATATATAGTTTCAGTGAGCATTGATGTCTCCGGACCGATTCAAGGCATCCCACGGAGACGAGTTATCTATAGCCTAACCTATAATAGATCTTTGGTATTACCTATATGTCTTATACAATGTAAATGCCTTTTTACGTATGGAACTCATGCATTAGATTTTTAATTAAAGCAAAGAAATTTAACAAAAAAAAATGAGAAACGAAACTAAGTTATGAAATACAACGATAATAAAAAAAAATTAACGTTTTAAAATATCTCTCGAACGCATTTTTGCGTGGCGTTCGCGCGACTTCTTTTGCATTCGAAAGCAATTAAAAGATGTTGACCAACCAGTTCAGCTGACTGTCCGCCTTTACGGCTGCCACTGCGTTACGTAAGGTCAAGGACGGTTTTTATCGGACGAAATTTAGATTACTTAAGCCAGTAGCGCAGAGAATGAAAACGGGGACACATTTTCCTGATCGTGTGGTCGATGTCGTGACTGATAATATAAGTGACCGGCCTGATTGTCTGATTTAACGCCTTTAGATTTTAAACCGATTTTAAAAAACTGCATGAGACGCTAGATTCTTGGTTTCCTTTACCCTTGTGCTACAGCAAATTGAAAAATGCCTTTGTTTTTAACGCATTCTTCGTGTTTTCTAAGTCTAGTAAATATTGGGCGTCCTGTTTCTTCTACATACACTTCTCTTCAGGAGCAAGAATTTTTTGAAAGTGCTGCTGTTTGGAAATCTAGAACATCGTTCTAAGACGATGTACGTTAGACTGCCAATCCATGAACACTATCTAATGGTAACTCAGTATTTTTCTGTCGCGGGTTTGGATTACTATACATTTTAATTTAATTCGCAATTTCTCAGTGTAATAGCGATTCCGTTTTAGACCTTCAGTCAGTTTCTGTTTCCGAATCTTGATTAGAGAGAGAGAAACTACTCTAAATAATAGTAAGTTGACAACCGCTTTCTTTTGTGCTGAAAGCCATTCTGCACTATTATAATGAGCAACAGTGCTCTAAACCTCAGTAAACAATAATCTTATTGGCTTTAGATTGACAATGTTTTCTAAAACTCAGCGTATTACTTAATTAATGAATATTTTAGTAATGCTGGTAGTAAACGCGACACACTAAATATATTATACTTCAATAGCAGATCTCTAAGAGGCAATTTCGACCAATCACAAATTTTAATTAAGCACTCAAAAAACTAAAGCACATGCCATAATTGTAGCGGAGACCTGGATTGACCAACATAAGGAACGGTATTTCAACCTGCCTGGGTATAATGGATGTTTTGTAAGCAGAGGCAAGAGAGCGGGCGGGGTCCTTATCTATGTCGACATGGAATTAGGATTCCGAATTAGAAATGAAATTAATACCAACATGTCAGTCTTGACTGTTCAAATACAAAATTATAATGTTCAGATTATGGCTGTGTACATTACAAAATTGGAGATTTCCTGGATCACATGGATAGAGCGATTCAAGACCTGATCAAGCAAACATGTCTTATATTGGGCGAGATGAACGTTGACCTTTTAACTAGGGGAAATCTTTTATATACCAACATGCTTGATTCTTATGGATTTGTACAGTGCAACACAGAAATTCCCACAAGACTGACACCGCATCATCAATCACTGATGGACCTTGTAGTCTGGAATGCTCATGTTAAGAAAACCACAATCCATCTAATTGACCACTCCTTATTTGACTACAAACTTCAGATAGTAAGCATACCTCATAAAAAGTTAATTTTCAAAACCCACAGAAAAAATTATGTTGTGTCAAAAAATTTAAATTATGAATCTCTAAATGGAAAATTAAACTTACTAAACCAACGGCTAGAATCCTATACTAATGTCACATTGCTATACAATGATTTAGAGTTAGCCTAGTATTATGGATAATACTACTCATACCAAATACTCCCCTAGAAGACCAAGATGATCATTGGCCAAAGTCTTTTTTCTTTTGACCTGTCACACCAGATGAGATCCACGGTGTTGTAACCAGTCTGGACGCAAAGAAGGCATGTGGCTCTGATAGAATTACATTGGCTAGTATAAAAAAAGTAAAGAAGGGTGTGCGCCGATTCTGGCAAAACTTGTTAATCTGTGCTTTGAAAGTAGACACGTGTCAGACCAAGTGAAAGTAGCTAAAGTGCGACCTCTGTATAAGTATAAGATCATGAGACTTTATCAAATTCTAAAATCTATTTTGTCAGTTTTAGGGAAAATTTTGGTACATAATAGGCTTCATTCTAATTTTGATAATTTAAATATTATTGGGGATGGTCAGCATGGTTTTCGCAGATCCAGCGACACAGAGATAGCGGTAATCGATCTAATTTCTGATTTACAGGTAAAAATCGATCATGGATCCGTCCATCTGTGCTTTAGTGTCGCTGGATTTGAGAAAAGCTTTCGACACGATAAACCACAATATCTTATTGCAAAAAATGTATGGATTAGGAATTTAGGGCACTCCATACAAGTGGTTTTCAAGTTATTTAAGTGAAAGACAGCAATTTGTATCAGTGAATAAGGCAAATAGTACAAAGGAAACTATTACTTTGGGGTGCCTCAGGGCTTCCTATTGGGGCCAACCCTCATGTCAACTCTATATCTAAGCTAACGATTGTACATAATAGAAAAGCTATTAAACTGTTAATTAGGGATGATTTGATTACTTTGAGCAGGTGGTTGGCCGCCCACAAGCTGACTATTTATATTATTCAACAGTCTTCATACATGTTTGTCGGTGAAAGAGTGTTTAACAACAATCAGCCCATACAATTTGGTAATCAACAACTTAAATACAAAGATGAATTAGGTTTAAAAATTAATGAGAGGTTTTCCTGGGACAAACATGTGGAATATATTAAGAATAGAATAGTAGCTTTTGTGGATGTTCTGTATCGGATTGGGTATCTTTTTAAATTAAGAACCCGCAAGCAATTATGACTGAATCCAATACGTGTTTTGCAAAACAAAGCAGTAAAGAGCATCTTTAAACTCCAATACAGATACCCGATTCACCTCTTGTACTATTCTAATGGCTTATTAGACATTTATAATATATATATATATATATATATATATATATATATATATATATATCGATATAAAATCTTATTGTATGTTCATCATATAATTCAGAAAAGCAATCCATTCTTACTTTACTAGGCAGTTTAATAATCTTCACCTGTCACCTTTTAGAACGAAGCTAGGTCAAAATTCCATCTACTATAAGGGGCTTAAATTGTAGAATTCAATTCCGCATCAAATGAAAAATATAGGAAAAGTAGAAGTCTTTAAAAAAAATAACCAATTATTCATAGTTTCAACATCCGAATATACTATAGGGGTGAGAAACATGCATCGACACAAAAATCGAAACATTAAAAATATTTCTAGGCTAGATGTAACAACCCAATAGGATCTATTTTATTCAATATTAAATGCTCTTTTCAATAAGAACCCATAGAAGACGCTAGGTGCTCTAGGTTTTGAGATATTCAATGATACATTTGAAAAAAAAATTATTTACAATTTTTTTTTTCCAAATTTGAAAAAAGTAATAAGGAAGCAGTTTTCCCGCGAAATAAAATTAATCTAGTAGAGAATTTTTTGCAGATTCCAAATCTAACTCGAACAACCCCCTAGTACCTATAGTTTTCGAGTTATGATTTTTTTTCCGAACCTCTACATAGTTTCAACATCCGAATATAATACAGTGATGAGAAACATGCATCGACACAAAAATCGAAACATTAAAAATATTTCTAGGCTAGATATAACAACCCAACAGAATCTATTTATTCAAAATTAAATGCTCTTTTCAATAAGAACCCATAGAAGAAGCTAGGTGCTCTAGGTTTTGAGATATTCAATGATACATTTGAAAAAAAAAATTATTTACAATTTTTTTTTTCCAAGTTTGAAAAAAGTAATAAGGAAGCAGTTTTCCCGCGAAATATAATTAATCTAGTAGAGAATTTTTTGCAGATTCCAAATCTAACTCGAACAACCCCCTAGTACCTATAGTTTTCGAGTTATGATTTTTTTTCCGAACCTCTACATAGTTTCAACATCCGAATATAATATAGGGGTGAGAAACATGCATCGACACAAAAATCGAAACATTAAAAATATTTCTAGGCTAGATATAACAACCCAATAGAATCTATTTATTCAAAATTAAATGCTCTTTTCAATAAGAACCCATAGAAGACGCTAGGTGCTCTAGGTTTTGAGATATTCAATGATACATTTGAAAAAAAAAATTATTTACAATTTTTTTTTTCAAAGTCTGAAAAAAGTAATAAGGAAGCAGTTTTCCCGCGAAATATACTTATTCTAGTAGAGAATTTTTCGCAGATTCCAAATCTAACTCGAACAACCCCCTAGTGCCTATAGTTTTTGAGTTATGATTTTTTTTCCGAACCTCTACATAGTTTCAACATCCGAATATAATATAGGGGTGAGAAACATGCATAGACACAAAAATCGAAACATTAAAAATATTTCTAGGCTAGATATAACAACCCAATAGAATCTATTTATTCAAAATTAAATGCTCTTTTCAATAAGAACCCATAGAAGACGCTAGGTGCTCTAGGTTTTGAGATATTCAATGATACATTTGAAAAAAAAAATTATTTAAATTTTTTTTTTCAAAGTCTGAAAAAAGTAATAAGGAAGCAGTTTTCCCGCAAAATATACTTATTCTAGTAGAGAATTTTTCGCAGATTCCAAATCTAACTCGAACAACCCCCTAGTGCCTATAGTTTTTGAGTTATGATTTTTTTTCCGAACCTCTACATAGTTTCAACATCCGAATATAATATATGTAAAGAAAAAAATATTTCCTCCAATACTACTTGAAAACTAATGTTTCCAGTAAATTTCAAATGCTTATATTACCTTATAACCACATTCTTAGGTCGCTACAAAAATTTTGAAAATTTTTCAACTTTTTGATAGTATACTTATACCTACAAAATTTGAAGAAAATGTTTTTTTGCAAATATTTTTCAAAATTCAGTAATATACTAACTAAATGGTGTAGATTTCGAAAAAAAAACAATTAAAACGTCACCAGAATGGTTCCTGAGGACATTTGACCTGATTTATTACTAGACCATAGGGGTGAGAAACATGCATCGACACAAAAATCGAAACATTAAAAATATTTCTAGGCTAGATATAACAACCCAATAGGATCTATTTTATTAAAAATTAAATGCTCTTTTCAATAAGAACCCATAGAAGACGGTAGGTGCTCTAGGTTTTGAGATATTCAATGATACATTTGAAAAAAAAAAGTATTTAAAATTTTTTTTTTCAAAGTCTGAAAAAAGTAATAAGAAAACAGTTTTCCCGCGAAATATAATTAATCCAGTAGAGAATTTTTTGCAGATTCCAAATCTAACTCGAACAACCTTCTAGTACCTATAGTTTTCGAGTTATGATTTTTTTTCCGAACCTCTACATAGTTTCAACATCCGAATATAATATAGGGGTGAGAAACATGCATCGACACAAAAATCGAAACATTAAAAATATTTCTAGGCTAGATGTAACAACCCAATAGGATCTATTTTATTCAAAATTAAATGCTCTTTTCAATAAGAACCCATAGAAGACGGTAGGTGCTCTAGGTTTTGAGATATTCAATGATACATTTGAAAAAAAAAATTATTTACAATTTTTTTCTTTAAAGTCTGAAAAAAGTAATAAGGAAGCAGTTTTCCCGCGAAATATACTTATTCTAGTAGAGAATTTTTCGCATATTCCAAATCTAACTCGAACAACCCCCTAACACCTATAGTTTTCGAGTTATGATTTTTTTTCCGAACCTCTACATAGTTTCAACATCCGAATATAATATATGTAAAGAAGAAAATATTTCCTCCAATACTACTTGAGTTAATAAAGGAGAAAAGATCGAATTTTAAGTTTCTCAAATTCCAGTAACGGAAAGGCAAAACCACTCGGACATGTCTAAGAAGCACTCGTCTGCTGTAAAAGAGCTTATGCAAATTTTAAACAACTCACTGACATGGCCTCAGAAAATAGATCTGCAAATTTGACGAATTCACTTCTAAAACGTAATGCTACTCGAAATAAATTGAAATTATATTGGTTAACAGATGTAAATAAACGCCCTAGCCTTTCTTCAGGAGTCAAACGAATTCAATCAGGAAGACCATCAGATATGGAGATAGGAATAAATAGAAAAAAGACTAGGAAATTTAGGGAAAAACGTTTCAGACTAAGTGCCAAATCCATGGTAACAATTAATAAATAATTCCTAGTAATGCACGAAGTCCATACTAACTTTAAAACTAAGAAAATATGGCAGGTTTAAATGTTATCAAGGTAAGTTATTGATCGCAGTGTACATTTTAACAATTATTGTTTTTATTAGTACAGCTTATAAATAAATAAAGAAAATACTTTTTTGTTGTTCGGTTGCCCTATAGTATTGTTTTTTGTATCCGCCCCTGTGGTGTAACGAAAATAACATTTCCGAGCAGATTTCTTATATTAATAGGTTTACTTCTTATTTTTGTTTGATTTATAGGTAATACTTGATTTTTGTGCAAAATTTCGGGTAAATTAGTTAAGTAATTTTTTGTTAATAATTTTTTTAACATTTCACTAAGCCGTCATTTTATTTCGCCATCTTGGATTCGTATCAAAATTTTACGAGTTGATTTCTATGTAATACTTGATTTTTGGTGCAAAATAACCATGTAAATTGGATAAATAGTTTTTTAGTAATAATTCTTTTAACTTTTCACTAATCTAATTTACCAATCTGAGCTATGCTGAGCTTTGTCACGTACAGACCGACAGACGGACAGAATTGATAAAACAGGTTTTTTTGCATCTGGGGACTATAAAACGTGAAGATCTGTAAAAACTTGAGAGGGTGATTTTTCCACGATTAAAATACTCCTTTTATACGAGGGAAGTCAAAACACATACATACACTGTCAATGAAGCTAATTAATAATTTCTATAAGAAACAATCGATATTTGATCATTATTCGTTGTCAATTCTGTGACAGTACCAGCACAATGCCCAACCGCACGCATCGAAAATAAAAACGGTCGGAAACAATGAATCTTGAAAAAAATCAAATCAAAACGGAAGGTGCCTTCACGTGTGCGTCGACTACCAAACATGGCGGTTTTCTCTTTTAAGAACGCGCAGTATGGCGGCGGAATACGTAATTCCATCTAATTGAGTTCAGTGCATCCATCCAAGGGAAGGTATGCTAAGTACAAGGCCATTTATTTTCTCTAGGTAATAAGCTGTCTATAGAGGTATGTTTCTGCTGATCGTTTATATATTGGAAACTAATGTTCTCATGTCAACCAGTCATTTTGTGTTGCTTCTATAACGATTCAAGAATTCTAAACGATTTACAGTTATTAGAAAAGCATATAAAACAAATAATTCCCTAAGTTATTCGATTGAGTTGACTGTGACTTAATAGAAATCCATATTAGAAAAAACAACAGAAGATATATATATATATATATATATATATATATATATATATATATATATATACAATATATATACAGGGTGGCCCATCGAAAACGTACCGCAAGGCATAACGGCCAGGGTAATTTTTTTTTCAAAAAATCCAATAACCCGTCAATTTTGTTTGTGAGGGGGACAACTTTTGCCCTTAAAATGATCGCAAAATTTTCAACCCTCTAAGCGGGGGTGTCATCCCCCAAACTTTTTCAAATGGGAAGAGGGGTCAAGTGGTACCGCAATGAAAAGGGCTTTCTATTCTCTATACATTCCCGCTTTGGTTTTGAAAATCGGTCAAGTCATTTAGAAAATATGAAGGATTGAATTTAAAATGTTTATTTACAAATTATCAGAGTAAATGATAAGGATAAATTCCTTCGACCAATTCGCTATTTTTGTCCTGTTATTTTAGATGTTTACTGCTGATTTTAGTGATTTGACATGCCACAACGATCAGGTGCGGTAGTTGCTAGATAGCTGTTCTGTAACTTGTGCGTTTAAATTTCTCAATATCATTAAATTTTTTATCAATAATTATGGTGTACTCACTTGCAGAAAAAGTGGAAATAATCGAACTTTATTTTAAAAATAATGAATGTGGCAATCGGGTTGCGCAGATATTTAATGAACGACATCCTGAAAAACACCTTTCCGGCAAAATTGTTCGCGAGTTAGTAGCAAATTTCGCGAAACTGGATCCCTTATGAATAAAAAGAGGCAGATGGAAAATCCTGTAGTAAATGAAGCTATGGAGGTCTTTGTATTGGGCCAAGTTGCCATGGATAGTACGCTGAGTACAAGAAAATTAGCCAATGAGACCGGCGTGAATCGTACAAGTGTCCAAAGAATATTGAAAAAACACCATTTCCACCCGTATAAAATTCAGTTGGTACAAGAACTCAACGAAGACGATTTTGATCGCCGCTTGCAATTTTGTGAAACTATTAGTGAACGAGTGGCCAATAATAATAATTTTCTATTCAATGTGTGTTTTTCGGATGAGTGCACTTTCTTTTTGAACGGTGTAGTTAATCGGCATAACTGTTGGTACTGGGCTGAGAACAACCCCAGGGTATTTCACGAGGTGCACACACAACATCCTCAGAAATTGAACGTGTGGGCTGGTATTTTTGGAAATTCTATTGTGGGTCCTTTTTTTCTTCCTGGAACTCTAACAGGTGATATGTACTTAGATTTACTGGAAAATACCATCGACCCAGCCCTAACTGACATCATCGAAAATAATCCTGGATACGTTGAAGCGGAACTGATATTTCAACAAGACGGTGCACCTCCACATTACTCTCAAAATATGCGTAATTATTTAAACACTAACTTTCCCGGGCGGTGGATAGGACGAAGGGGTGCCATTGAGTGGCCTCCCCGGTCACCCGACTTGACTCCTTTAGACTTTTTTCTATGGGGACACATAAAAAGTAAAGTGTATAGCACTCCACTTGCCTCATTAGAAGATCTGCGAACACGAATTATTGACGTTTGTCGCGAAGTGACCCCTCAAGTTCTTCAGAATGTTCGAGAACGATTTGAAGCTAATTTGTATCACTGTATGGAGGTCGACGGGCAACATTTTCAGCCTTTGCTTCATTAATACGGTAAGTTTTTTTTTATGTAATTCAATTTATGCGTTTTTTGAAAAATGTATTTTTCAAATTTCAATCCTTCATATTTTTTAAATGACTTGACCGATTTTCAAAACCAAAGCGGGAATGTATAGAGAATAGAAAGCCCTTTTCATTGCGGTACAACTTGACCCCTCTTCCCATTTGAAAAAGTTTGGGGGATGACACCCCCGCTTAGAGGGTTGAAAATTTTGCGATCATTTTAAGGGCAAAAGTTGTCCCCCTCACAAACAAAATTGACGTGTTTTTGGATTTTTTGAAAAAAAAATTACCCTGGCCGTTATGCCTTGCGGTACGTTTTCGATGGGTCACCCTATATATATATATATATATATATATATATATATATATATATATATATATATATATATATATAATAGATTTCTACTATTGGTTTAATTAATTCACCATACACCATAGCAGTTGTTTCAATACATAGTACCTTCTTCATATGGAATGTAATGCAAACGGACTATACCTAGATGCAATATTCTACCTTAACCTAATTACAGTACTTTATAATTATTTGAAAATTCTTTAATGAGGATTCTTTCAAATTTCCTTAATCGATTAAAAATTTACCTGGAGACTTTTGATTATCTTCTACGTGTAACATTATAAAAGCTTCGTTAAAATTATAACCCTCCCCTAATAAATAAAATTCATTTATTGAACCCCAGGAGGAAGTTATCAAATTGATCCTACCTATTTTTTTATGTATGTACCGGGTATCCAATTATGGTCTCCAGCCATAATTCAGTAACCTTTGACCACACAATTATGAGGAAAAATATTTGTAGTTAAATCAGCCAAGAGAAATCGTTGGAAATTATTTTCAAGTTATTAAAATGGCCGCTAGGAGGCGTAACAGCAACTCAAAAATGAAATGCTGAATTCCTCTTGAATTTTCCGAATTATGGTTTGTCGAAAATATAAGCATTGTATTCTTCAACCATTTTGTCATACGACGACCCTGCCATCATTGAAACGTTGCATCTTCCCTGGTATCTGTTTTCCCTTTCTTTGATGTCCTGATGGAATCTTTCACCTTACTCTTCACTCACAGCTCCAAAAATTTCCGGAAACTAATCAAGGAAGGATTGGAGGAAATGCACTTTCAGATTATTTTCTTATAATTTGGATCCTTATTATTGTCTAAAAATTGCTCAATAACTGCCTTAAATGCAATCCACCTTTTTTTTTGATACCCGTCATGGTATTGATAAATTGTTGATCTGCCATGAGCATTCTAATGTCTGGTCCGACGAACACACCTTTCTTTATTTTTGCCTCCGAGAGGCATGGAAACTTAGTGACTAAGTATTTGAAGCAGTATCCATCTCATGTAAGTGATTTTACAAATTGCATTAATAATCCCAACTTATGTCGAGAGGATATAAAAGAACTTTATAGCGAGGTTCCAGTGTTTTTCGGAGGATACTCTTCTCACCAACTTTAAGCTTCCTCGGTGGCCAATAATTATTTTCAATCCAGTGATTTTGTCTGTTTCGACTGTCACATAAACACAGAAAACAAAGGTATTTGGTATAACCAGCTTGTTGCCTAAGTAACATGCCCAAGAATTTAAAATCGCCGCACATATGTCAACCGTAGTCTTCATATTTCGTTTTGGGAAGAACCCATTCCAAATTCTCGTAGGTTTCCTTAAGGTGTACGGAATCACTTACAGGAACGAAGGCATCAGAAGCGCCGTTATGAAGCAAAACGGTTTTAAAACTTCTTTTTCTCTTCTTTGGGACATCTATAAAAAGACACCATTGCGAAGAATCATATTGGGTTTTAACTTTTTCCATCAAACCTTCAACATTAGGACAATAAACCAACTCGTCATCATAGGCAAAATTAAGGAACAAACTCCTTTTCGTGATATCAGAACCATAAAGAACACACCCCTGGCAACAATAAATCTCTGTTTCATTCAACAAATGGTTCATCTTCTCGATCGTAAAGATAAAGGATAAAATAAAAACAAACACGGCAAGAGAAGCTGTCAGGGCGATAAGAACGACCAAGGATGGGAAAATATTGATACTAACGGAAAAAGACGATCAAGCTCTCAAGGGAATCCAGAAAGATATTAAAGAGGTGTTAGAAACCGCTGATGTAAGAGTAAATAGCCTGCAGAAGAAAAAATTGGCACTACATATCAGAGGAATGGACGCAACAACGGAGAGACAAGAGGTAATCAAAGCGGTGGAAACCCGACTTAACGGCCCAGAAGAAGGGGTTTTCAAAGTTGGTGAACTGAGACCCAACAGAAACGGCACTCAAGCGATTACTTTAATGTTGAATGAAGACAAAGTGGAGGAATTCCTTAAGAAAAGGCATATCAGGATAGGACTCGTTCTATGCTCCATAGAACAGAGAATCTGGGTGAAGAAATGTGCAAGATGCTGGGGCTATGGACACGAACACAGGGAATGCAATAATGCAGAAATGAAGGGGAAATGTTTCAAATGCGGAGAAAACGGGCACACAGCAGTGTCTTGCAACAATGTAGAATAATGTCCGATATGTAACACAAAAGTCCATAGAGCAGGTTCCGGAAATTGCCCTTCTTTCCGACGTGCCCTATCGATAGCCAAAAAGACCTATAGCCAATAACCCAAATGCCTATCCGAGTCTTGCAAATCAATGCAGATAGGTCGCCGAGAGCGCACGATATGGCTTTTGCTACGTCAGAAGAGATAAAAGCTGACCTTATTATCGCTAGCGAGCCAAACTTAAAAAATATAAGGAATCAAAGATGGATAGCAGATGAGAGAGAGGATGTCGTTATATTTATAAAAAACCGAAATATAGTAGTGGATAGGATTTTCAGAACAAACGGCGTAATAGGCATCAGTACAAGTGAGTTCGACATATATGGCTGCTATATCTCACCAAATGTGCCTACTGATGTCTTTGAGGCATACGTAGACCAGCTCATGGACACGGTCCAAAACAACAGCAGGGAGTCTTTAATCTTAGGCGACTTTAATGCCAAATCGCAAGACTAGGGTTCCCCCTATAATGACCATAGGGGAAATATCCTATCCGAAGCCGCGGCAAGGCTACGGTTGGTTGTACAAAACAGTGGCGATAAACCAACATTTGTCAGGAAAAGCGGAAGTTTTTTCATAGATGTAACCTTCTCTACGCAGGGATTGGCCAGGAGAATCGAAGATTGGAAAATACTAGAGAACGAGCCCATGTCTCCGCACAAACACATTGCATTTGTAGTGAAGGATAATACAAAGAAACGCACAGATATTAAGGGAAAAGTCACTTTGGATAAGAATAGGTTCAAGGCAGCTCTTCACTGCTCTCAACAGCCAGAAGAACAAGTACATAGCCTAAGCACAGAAACCCTTACAAATACCTTAAAGCGGGTCTTCCAACAATCAAAGACTTTTCGTGGCGACGCAACAAACAGTAGTATGCCGTACTGGTGGTCAGACGATATCGCAGAAAAAAGACAGCAGTGTATTAGAGCAAGGCGTAACCACACGAGAACTGCAAGCGCAGGAGCGAATCAGGAAACACTTGATGGCTTCTGGAATTTATATAAAGAAAGAAGGAAAGAGCTCAAACGTCTGATATGTAAGAAAAAATTGTTAGAGTGTTGTTCCCAAACCGCTAGGAACGGTTGTTAACGAGGATTGAAACTGAGGATATACCTCTTTTCTCTGGAAGAAATTAAAAATGCAGGGGAGAGATTAAAAGCAGGAAAAGCCCCAGACCCTGACGGTATCCCCCCAGAAGCGGTAAAAGAAATGGTGGAAGAAACTCCACATTTTGTCAAGGACTGCCTAAACAAACTACTAACAGAACAAGATCTCAAGCAAGGTAACAGCGGCTTTGTGCGCGGGGATTTCTGTGCCATAAGACGCTCGATTCTGAGTTATACTCTTTCACATCGCATAAACAAAAATAACAATCTTCACTATGGTCCTTTTTCTCGCACCATACCATAGGAATCCCATAACGGAAAGCTTTTTTCTTACCCTATAACCAATTTGAAGGTCTTCAATACAATGTTTACACACTCTCTGAAGTGCCCAAACTTTATCTTGATCCCCAAAGCCGAACTATACTTTTTCTACAAATTCTGTGATATTCAGTGGTTAGTTTGTATACACTTGAATGCAATAAAAAGAAGTAATTTCTACTAATTCTGACCCCAAAGTTGATTTAGCCATTAAAATATAAAAATATGCTAAATATCCTGAGTTCTAGAATTTTTTTCCATATTTTTTTCGTGTTTAAAACAACAAATCAGTTGATTATTGATAATAAAACAGCCTTTTTGTGATATAAAAATGTTTGTAATAATGAAAAAAATCACCCTCTTTTTAGGAATGGACTGGTAACATTTTGGTATGAATCCAAGATAGCAAAACAAAATGGCGACCTAATAAAATATTTAAAAAATTAACCTGAAAGAATAAATAAATAAATAAATAAATAAATGCTTTATTGTCAAAAAAAATTTTACAATTTTGTGGACAAAGCTGTTGTAAAAAAATAGTTTACAAACATCAAAATTAGCAAACAAAACAAAACAAAAACACATCATAAATATTATAGAAAAATAATATTTAAATCAAGAATTTAGAATATTAATATTATAGAATCCTAAAAGAAGTACATTAGAAATGTACTTTGTCAGTAGTACTATGTTATAAACATTTTCATAAATATAATGTAAAAAAATAAAAAAGCAAAGTAGAAAATAAAAAAGTACGAAACAATTAAAAAAGTACATATACAAAATTCGGTAAAAATGGTTGGTAATGGCAACTATCACACTAGGGGTTCATAAGGATAAAATTATGTGTTGTAAAACTCGTTCACGGTGTAGAAGGCTCTTTCCAGTAAGAATGATTTCAAAGCCTTGCGAAATGAAGAAAGAGATATTATGGATTTGATGTTAAATGGCAGGTGATTATGCATTTTTGTTGCATTGTAGATTACTGATCTTTTAATTAACTCTGAGTGTGGGGTTGGAAGATAGAGATCGTGCTCAGTATTTCTGAGAGGGTAGTTGTGAGAAGGTCTCTCTAATAGAGCAGGTGCGTGCTTACGAATTAAGCAAACCGATTCCAAAATGAATAAGCAAGGAAGGGTTAGTATTTTATATCTTTTAAAGAAATCTCGGCAGTGAGTTCTACTGTTAAGTCTCAGTAGGTAACGAACAGCTCTTTTTTGTAGTATAAAAATTCGATCAAATTGAGTCGCACAACATGTACCCCAGAATGGAATAGCATATCTGAGGTGCGACTCAACAAGAGTAAAATAAACAGTTCTAGAGGTAGAAAAGCTAAGCTCCTCGGAAACAGATCTTAACGCAAAGCAAGCAGAACCTAACTTCCTTGATAAAGCGTCGATATGTGGATCCCATTTTAAAGAATCATCTACAAGAAGCCCTAGAAATTTTACAGAGTTTACGACATCAATAGTGGTGCCATTAAGGTCAAAAGGTTGCAGCGTGTTTTTATAAGACAAGACTTTCGTTTTAGAGATGTTCAAACATAGGAGATTAGAATCGCACCAGGATTTAATGGTGATTAGGTCATTAGATACAATCCTATGTAGGTCCGTGACATCTGGGTGGCTCCACGTAAAGCTGGTATCGTCCGCAAAGAGACATATTTTTCCACTAATGTTTAAATTAGCCATGTCGTTTATGAACAGAAGAAACAAGATAGGGCCTAGTACCGAGCCTTGAGGCACTCCACATTCCATTGGCCTACAAGAAGACATCCTGTTGTCAACTTTCATAACTTGATTTCTGTTGCTAAGATATGACTTAAACCAATTGAGAGGAGCCCCTCTAAATCCATAGTACTGCAGCTTGTTAGTTAATATATTATGATTCACACTATCGAAATCTTTGGAAAAATCACAGAAAATTGTTGCCGTAGCGTGACGGTTGTTTAGGCTGGAGTAAACTCTATTAAGAAGGGAAAACATGGCATCGTTTGTGAATTTGTTACTTAAAAATCCAAATTGATGTTTTCTAAGTATTTCATATCTAGACAGAAATGATAAAAGCCTTTTTTTAACCAGTCTTTCGATGATCTTAGATAGCGTAGGGAGAAGTGCAATTGGGCGATAGTTCGAAGCTTCTTCTGAAACACCTCCTTTGTGAAGAGGTATGATTATTGCAGTTTTAAGGCAGCTTGGAAAAGTACCATTTTGGAAAGACATATTTATCAAAGTAGTCAGATGCTCTAGTGTGTATTGAATACATTTTTAAAGTAAGCCCATCAGTTCCCGAAGAAGATTTATTTTTGATATCATTAATTGTACTACGAAGTTCTGATAAAACTACTGGTGAAAAGAAGAAACTGTGCAGGTTTACCCCAGAACTACCTACTGGATTAGTTTCAAATTGTGTACGTAAATTTTTTTTTTATTCAATCGACTTTTAAGTTTTGCGAAAAACTAAATGCGATATAAAGATAAACTGGTACGAATCCAATAGGACCCAAAAAAATGGTGATGTGTCACTGCTAAAATCATTTATTGAATTTATTTTAAATTATGTCCAAAAGTCAAGTGTGGCATAGGTAGAAACTTGTAAGATTTTGGTAGGATTTCAAAACGGTGGAGCAAAATGGCAGCCTATAAAAAATTTGGTTACTGGTACCGAACCAAATTGGGCCACACTTCTCTATTCTTAATAAAGAGAAATATTCATAACTTCCGTAGTAGAAAGAAGTTTCGGATAAAAGAAGTTTACGGATTTTTGGATAAGTTTTTTTACATTATTACTGGTTTTAAGTACAATATTTAGACCTTTCTTACGTAATGTTTTAGTTATTTTGTATGTCGAGTTTCCAATGAAGGTTGATTGTTTATTGAAATTTATCATTTTTATAAATTAGAAAATTAGAATTAATTTTGTCTATTATATGCTATCTACTTTTATTTATTTAATTCTTTATTATAATTTTCTACTTACGTAGGCATTTTTTAAAAGTTTTATAAATAAAGGAGTGAAATATTGCAACTTTATGATTATAGGAGTAGTGTGAATTATGGAATCTGTATAAGATGGTTTGAAAAATCATGTTTATTTTCTAAAAGGTGATAGTTAGATCTAGAAAATTAATCGAATTATGTTATTTAAAAAATGAAAAAGGAATTGTCAAATTCAAGTAGTTCTGATTCAAGCAATTTCAAAGTTCTTCCACAACATCATGTTTAATTATTACATTAAAATTATTTCTTTCCAATAAATTGTTTACTAGTTCATTTACTTCATTACATGGCACAGATGGAAAAAGTTTCTGTACATCAAAAGATATGAACTTTGCATTTCTAGGTAAAACTATAGTTTTTATTCTGTCAACTAATTAGTAAGAATTTTTAGTAAATGTATCTTCAAAGTTGGAATATTTTTGTATAATATGAATTAATATGGAGAGGTTACAAAAGACACAACCGGGCGAATTTATTTTTGTGATATTTTACTTTTCATTAGATAGAGAAAGTTCATTAATTATCTCCTTGACGAGTTTTTAATAAATGTTTCTTGGATCAGAATTATTTTGCTTAAAGTTATCTAAAAAGTCACGTTTTCGCAGTGTTCAGATCATTTGTCATAGCTATATTAGATTTGGCTCTAGTAAAAACAAGATTTTGTTGTTGTGCTTTAGTTTTAAATGAATTGCACATCTTACGAAAAAGTGCCTCGAACTTTATCTAATGAACGTTTTTTAATTTTATTTCCCAACACTGGAACCTGTGGTGGAAGATGGATCAAAATACAAGAGTTGTAACCACACTACACCACAACTTGTTACGTTCTGGATGCGCGTTTCGCTAATCAAGTTAGCATCATCAGCAGATAATATAAACTAAAGTAACTTATCCTAACCGAGAATATTTATAGGTAAATGTGGTCACACTTGGTTGCATCCGACTGCGCCGTTGTCAAGTAAACAATAGAAGGGACTCTAGATAATAGGCCTCCTGTCTTACTCTCAAATGCATAATCTATTATTAGATGCATTTGTCATTAACTTAAGATTATTTATTCCTATTTGGAGATTGTTTTCTAAAGCATATTGGGCAACGCTTGATTTTTTTGTTCATTCATCTTAAATACGCCTTGTGTTCTTTAAAACGAATGTTTATGGAGCGTTTAGTTTGCTCAACATATTTTAGATAGCAGTCATTACAGCTAATTTCATAGATGCCACTGTTTTGTAGGCTACTCTAACACCTACGTTTTTAAATACTTTTTCTAGACCTCTCGTATATCTGGCATCATATGGGATTTCTATGAACTTATTGGGAGCTTCAGGTGCTTGAAGAGTAGTGGCATCTTTTAACATTTTCTTATGCTTATGTCTATTTACTAATTTATATGCAAAATTATCGTTATATCTGTTACTTTTAGCTATATTTTTAATTCGATTCTTTTCATTGTTAAAACGTTTTTTCAGTGTTGTTCATTCTAGACATGACAATTTTACACTCAGTAATATGTAGTCCTCTGGTTGTCCCTAGGTTTTAAATTACAGGAAAACCCGGCATTTGATAGGTCCGTTTCATCTTCTTCAAATTTGAAGTTTGAAAGATTATAAAAATCATTCAAAAAATGAATGATCTCTAAACTTGTACTTTGTTTGACTATATTTTTGTTTATTTTCGGTGACTCATTGTACTATAGCTTCAACTTGTCTTACTTTTGAATAAAAAAGATCAAATTCTACATTACTTATTCAATAATTGGTAATTTCAGAGTTGATAACTTTGACTTATATACACCCTGTATATCAAAACTTTTAACCAAGCAGTAATCACCTCAACAAACAACTTTAGTTATAATTAACTTTTGAAAAAAGAAGGAAAATCAGAAATGAATCCGTCCGCTTAACATAATTTTGTTTCTCCCTAAAAGTTCGCCCCCCATGTTACCTATTAAGATTCTTCCGTGGGAGGTTCCAGGATAGTAAATCACCCCGTATAAAGTGCCGTGTGTGGCTTTTGCGGCGTTGCCGGCGAGCCGCGTGGGCTGGCGTGCTAATATAAGTTCTTAATTTGTTGTACAAGTTGCTTATTTAACCAGCAAAAGGTGCCGCCTCCACGAGTGGGCAGAAAACGAACCACAACTTGTAAGACTCGGACCATATGTGCGGTTGTTAGAAATAGGACAACTTTTTTATGTTGCGGCAAATTCAATCGCCATTAAAAAAAAAAAGCAAACTGGTTCTTGGGATTAGATCGTGTCAAAATGGGATCACTCTCTGACATTTCGTCTTTGATTGCACGAGATGTAACGATCGGTTTTCATATATAATATAGACGGTAGCACGTATCTATATTAAGATTATTAGAATACTTTGTCCGTTTATCGAATCCTGAGACCGACGGAAGAACTTTGTTTTCGTTCAACGGAATGCTGGTGTTCGGATAAATCAAATTGTACAATTTCATTTTTTCTAATAGGGGAAATGAGTCGTCCAGTTTCTCCAATATAGTCATCACCACAGGAACAAGAAATTGTATATACTTCTTTCATTTGGAAAGGAATAACGTCCTTTGGTGATCGCTAACATTCTCCAACTTTTTTTGTGTGTTGAAGATTGTGCGTATGTTGGACCGGCCAGGTAATCTTGCATTCCTGTCTGTGGTTCCGAGTATAAAGGGAAGAGCACATTCTATATCGGTAACTCGCTGTCAGTATCCTGTTTTGGAGTAAGATGATTATACAGTGAGGATCTAAAGTCTGTTGCCGCCCCTCTAACTTTTCAACTACAGAGTGAGGAAATTTGAAATAGTGATATATGAGCATTGAGCAAGTCAAAATTGAGGAATGATTTAGGGATAAAAATAACTTTAAAATGAGGTTTCACTCGAATCCCATTTCTATTAAAAAAAATGTTACGAAAGCGCACCCAGCTGTCATTTTAACATTTAAAGATGTCAGTGTTATGTAATAAATACAGAATTTGCTCATACATCATCGTTGCAAATTTTGTCACAATATACCTACTCAACGGTTCAAAAGGTATTTGACAGTTTAATATCTCCAGTTCCCTCTTAAAGCTCGGTAAGTTCTTTGTTTCCAATTGCAAAGAATTTTGGTCACAAATTGCAAGGTCTCTATAATCGAAATAATTGATAACTGATTCCTTCTGTACCGGATGATGATGTGAATTTTTATTTAAGTTTCTATTCACATGTGCTGGTTTTCTATATACAGAGTGTCCTAAGAAACCATCCCGTTCCTTTGTACAAGAACATCTAAAAACAGAATCGTGCCGTCTGGTATAATTTTTATTGTATATTTAATATCAAGGAGTTGCTAATTCGTGATCAAGAAACACGAAGAGATTTATTGTCCTATCTGAATCATGATTTTAGCTTTAATGGTTACGACTGTAAGGCTTCCTCCTCCAAATGCTACCACAGGTGACTGCGGACCTGTGGTAGCCAATATCTTTATGGACGCTTTTGAAGAGAAAGCTTTAGTGTGGTCTCCATTAAAGCCAAAAGCGTGGTTTAGATATGTGGGCGACATAATGCAAAATGAAACAGAGGCACGCTTTCCTTTTCTTTTTTTTTTGTAAATTTCTTGTACAAAGGAAAGGGGATACTAAAAATGTTGATTGTGCTTAAAGTCAAATTCAAAATCCTCAAAGACATACAATAAAACAGGGTCAAAAAAAAAAGAAGAATACAGACCTAAACTGAATTAGCATTATTAAAGTACATATAACATTTTTAAATATTATAGAGCCCTATTTCTAATAATAGTTTAAATATTTTCTTTTTACTTACATTACTATACTATACATTGATAATATGCGCCCTTTACTGTCATAGTCAGTCTGTATCTTGGATAAGTGTGTAAGTTTGTGACTCATTTCTTTCAAATAGAAATCTATTATTAAAGAAAAACAGTATATATTCCTGAATGTAGATTGCCGTGATAGTAAGCAAGTTAGTTTCTTTAAATTTTCCTCTACATGTTTCCCTATACTTCCGATTTGATATAATTGGTAGAGATCGTTTCTGACAAACAAAATTTTTTTCGATATCTTTACAATTTTCGTACATTATAATCCCATATTTTATTTGAGACTTAAAGTTCGAATGTGTGGAAAAAAGAATATGTCACAAAAAAAGATATTTTATTTAATTTGCAAACAACATAATTAACATGACACTCCCAGGACAGAACTGTCTAAAAACATCCCCAAAAAGTTAATTTCCATGTTCAAAGCAAAATCGCTTTCATTTATGTTCAAACTCATACGCTCATCAATTCTCGATCTGTTTATGTTAAACACCGTAATGTTAGTCTTTGAGTTGTTCATAACTAATCTATTTTTTGTAAACCATTTGCTTACCTCTATCATATAGATTTTTGCTTGTTCAAGGTTAATGATGTCTTTGTTGCTTAGCAAAATGTTTGTATCATATTCATAGTTAGTAATTTTACAATTAATATTTATCGAGTATAGTATATAGTAAGACTTATAATGTTTTCTTAATTTGTATATATCGACCGCCTAATGGTAGCATTGGGGAGTTTTTGGAATCACTTGAAATGCTTGTTTCCAGTATTCAGATGAATTCCAGAATAATTCTTTGTGGAGATTTTAACATCAATTACATGGCGGATTCAAATGAAACTCAAAATTTAAAAAACTTATTTTTGTCATTTAACTTTTCAATGGTAGTACAGCAACCAACAAGAATTTCGTCCCACTCTTGTAGTTTAATACATTATTTCTGTTTGAACTTTATTTCTGAAATTAAATGGGAGTTATCAGTTATTCCTTCGGGATTGTCCGACCATGAGTTTGTCTTACTAAGAGTTGGTTTATTTAAAGAAAAAGGGAAAAAATTCAGGTATGGTAGAATATATAGTTCCACTAACTTTAATAATTTTCGAACGTACAGTATGGGTGTTAACTGGCATCGGATAGGTGAGTCTTATGATCCATTGCATTACTTTAACGAGCTTGTTTTAGGAATTTTTAATAAAAGTTTCCCAATTTGCAAATTAAAAAAGAAATCAGGAAAACCTTGAGTAACTTCTGGAATAAGAACTTCATCAATAAATTTGAGGGCATTACATACCTTCAGAAAATATACCACAAATCTTTATTTTCACAATTATTTTTTAAACTGCAGAAAGATCTACAGAAAGGTAATTAGTACTGCGAAGCAAATGTATTATAGAAATAGAATAGAGAGGGCAAGTAACAAAACTAAAGAAAACTGGAGTATTATTAATGACTTGACTGGTAGAACAGCGGATGTAAATCGGATTCCTATTGATGTGAATTTACTTAATGAGTTTTATTGTACAATAGCTGAAAAAATTACAAAGAACTTAAGACCCCAAATCAATTCACTTTTTTACATTCAGAATGTGTTTATTCGTGACTCTTTCTACTTGGCTCACACTGATATTGATGAGATAAAAATTATTTTTAAATCAATAAAGAATAAGAAGTCCTGTGGCATTGATGAGATATCCCTCAGGATTCTCGAGAATCTCCCCGATGAAGCTCTCAGTGGGTTGGTTCAGTCTATAAATATGTCATTTGATTGTGGCAAATTTCCATCATGTCTGAAGTTGGCTGTAGTTAATCCATTATTCAAAGGGGGCGAGCTGGACGATCCAACAAATTTCCGGCCCATTTCTCTCTTGCCCTGTTTATCTAAGGTAGTTCAATCGTTGGTTAAGAGGAGAATGAATTCTTTTTTGAAGCGGCATAATGTTTTGAGCAGGAATCAGTTTGGGTTTCAGGAATCGAAGGGCGTTAATGACGCAATATTTGCTTTTCTTGAAAAGTTATATACAAGCTTAAATATGGGAGACGTGGCTGCAGCGGTGTTCTGTGACTTTTCCAAGGCATTTGGTTGTGTAAATCACAGAATACTGCTGGATAAACTCTCCAACTATGGCTTTAGAGGCAATACAATTAAATGGTTCGAGTCCTTTTTGACTGGGAGAAGACAGATTGTAAAGTCATTGGGTGTTATGTCTGAGACGTGCAATGTGAATCATGGAGTTCCACAGGGATCGGTGCTTGGCCCAATACTTTTTCTGCTCTATATCAATGATCTTGCCTCTCTTGACATACGGGGTTCTTTTACTGTATTCGCAGATGATACAACTATTTTATGGGCACACCCACAGCAGGATGAACTTATGAATATTGTTTCTGAAGACCTGGTGAAGGTAAAACAAGCGTACTTAGCTTTAAGTTTGCCTTTTCTGGTTTAAATTTGGATGGTTATAAATTAGAAAATAGACGAGTAAATAAATTCCTAGGCATTATGATCGATGACAGGCTAAAGTTTCAAAACCATATTGTGGCACTCATCAAAAAAATTGCAAGTGGGTGTTATGCTGTAAGGGTTGTCTCGAATGAACTGGGACTGTCTGTTGCTAGATCTGTTTATTTCTCCCTTGTAGAGAGTCATCTGCGTTATGGTATTGCTTTTTGGGGCTTTTGTAGCCGGTACCTTTTTAATTCCACTTTTGTCTTGCAAAAAAGAGCAATAAGGTATATTTGCCAGGTAAATACAAAAGAATCATGTAGACCATTATTTGTAAAATTGAAAATTTTGACTCTTCCCTGTATTTTTATATTGGAAACAGTATGTCTTATATTTAAAAAATACCATCATATTGTTAGTTTATCTAGATCTAGTAATTACAATACTAGACTGGTTAATAATGTACAAGTACCAATTCCCCGAAGCGCTCTTACTAAGAATTCACTAATTTATGAAAGCATAAAAATTTTAAACCACCTGCCAAATAGTATAAAATTGTCACCCACATTAAAAGTGTTTAAAAAGTTAGTTTCAGCACGACTTAGGGAAAAAGCCTATTATAGTTTGCTAGATTATTTTAATGATAATTGGACATAAACTAATGATATTTTAAATATGTGTTACGTCCTTAAACTTTTAGTGTTTAGCTATATCTTAAATTATGTGTAGTTACATTATAGTATTTTGACCATTTTTTGTTTTTTATTGTAGGTATGTTTTATTTATTAGGCAATTTAATTTATGATTTTTGTCAGAGCTTTGTCAACAAGTACTTTGTATTTAGCACAATAAAGCATATTTTGAATTTGAATTTGAATATAGGGTCTATTACACTTCCTTGTAGAATTCCTATATTTACATTTCTGTTTTGAGAAGTCGCTCTATCACTGCCCTTACCTATTACTATTATTTGCTCCCTTCGTGATAAATATGGTTCAATCCACTTCGGGGTTGCTCTTCGTAGGAGTTTATTTATACCAATTATTTATTATTCGTAGAAAACAAACTAATTGTATTTTTTAAATACGTTTATCTAGCATTTGATAGACTTATTGAATCTATTCACATGCTTAAACCTATTTAAAGAATCAAAGAATTTGCGACTTCCTTACATAATATTGAGACATTTTAGCTTTAATTAATGGCCTTTGAAGTTCTATCAAAATATTTGGATTTTTAGCATTTTGTGCCAAAAAAATAAACGCCAGCCTAGCGGATTTAATGGGGATCTAGGTCACTGTTCTATTATTATTACGAACGACGACGAAATCTAGAGTAAAATCTTAGTGTTTATACGATTTTCCAGGAAATGTAACAGAAAAGTGTTTAAGTTGTGTAACAAGTTGGCATTTTTATTTTATTCGTTGATGTGGTGTTCCAGTAAGCACTTCGGCAGTTAGGTTTCAAATAAATAACTTAAAACTGACATTGAACAGAATCTTTTATGGCTTTTTATATAAAAACTTTATCAGTTCATCCCACTTTAATTTTGCACTCGTTTTGAAGTCCATTCGATAAGCAGTTTCTTAATAACGATTTGCCATATTAGATATTTACCAAGATGTTACCAGGTCATCCCCATAGGACCCTTAATTTTTGACGAAAATTTGTAGTAAGGTAGATAGTTTTTAGGCTATGTCGTGAACTGATAGACAGAGAGACAAATCGACAGACGGACCAACGGAATTGATAAAACATATTTTTTGGCATCCAGGGACGCTAAAACATGAAGATATGTAAAATCTGAGAGGGTGATTTTTTCATTACAAATACTTTATTTAGCCGCCATTTTGTTTCGCCATTTTGAATTAATACCTCAGTTTTACTAGTTCATCTGTATATCACAATTATTTTTGGCACACAATTTGATATCAGTACATTAAATAGTTTTTTAAGCTGAATTTTTAAATATTTTTCGAACCGCCATTTTGTTCCACCATCCTGGATTCGTACCAAAATTTTATCAGTTCATTCCTACATAATACTTGATTCTTGTAAAAAAATTTGAGATAAATTGGACAAGTAGATTTTTAGTAATATTTTTTCAACATTTCACGAGACCGCCATTTTGTTTTGCCATTCATAAAATGTTACCAGATCATCCCCATAATTTTAACCTAAAATTTAAAGTCAATCGCATAAGTAATTTGTAAGATAAAGATGATAAATAAATAATAGACAGATAGATAGATAAAGTAACGTGAACTGGCTATTAATTTTAATAATTTTAATAATTACTAAGTATTATGTTGGAATCAACTAGCATCATTTTGGTACGAATCCAAGATGGCCAAAAAAAATGGCGGCTTAACTAAATATTTAAAAAATCCATCCGAAGAAAACTACTTCTTAGACGCATTTCAAACTTTGCGAAAGAGTTCAAAGCTCTGTAGATGCTTCTTGAAAAAAGTATCGCATCACCCAGTATATTCACATAGGCTTCAATACAAATACGGTCTGCTATAGAACTACATATTTTCTTTAATAAGTGAGCTAGAAAGGTGATTTAAAAAAGAATTTGTTAAGGAAGAATGAAGCAGTGTGATGCCACTGAAATACTCTATCGCCATTTGGTACATTCTACAGTTTGTTAAAACCTTTTGGAGTAAAACCCTAAATTTTGAAACACATGGTATAAAACAACAACACAATTTTAACGGTTGAAAAGGTATTGAAGACGTGATTTATACTGGGTGTTTCAATATTTAGGGTTTTACTCCAAAATATTTTCACAAACTGTAGAATGTACCGATGGCACTAGTGGCATCAACTTCGTAGCTTCATTCTTCCTTGACATCTGCTTTTTTTAACCACTTCACTTAATTTGCTGAGTTATCAAATAAGATAAGTGGTTTTATAGCAAACCATGTTTGTATTGAATCTTGTGGGTATATATTAGGTTATGCGATACTTTTGCGGCGTAGTGTATATAAAGATCGTAAGTTTTTTATCACAGGTTGTATAACACATATACGGATTTTAGGCCTCAAACAAATTTTATTTTTTGAATAAAATTAAAACCGACCTTAAAAAGTCAGTGGCGGCTATTCAGGTGAAGTAGGTGAAGTGCTACTTCACCAGGAAAAATAAACAAGCAAACGTCTAACTATATTTATTATATATCTCTTAAAATTTTACATCTCGAATAAATATTTTACTTTTTAATTATAACAACTATAACAGTGGAGCAAACCGCTTTGACTTTGCTGGAGGTGCTATGTTTAGTTTACGATTTTCCTACTATGTTGCCATGACAACGCGTACCCGATGACGCTAAACAGCGCTCTCGGTGAATTGCAGGCGCACTACACCCACGTGTCGTTCAGTTTGCGGTGGTTGTTTACTTTTATTTTCGCGGATTTTGCTCCAACCGGTGAGTTCCTTTGCAGTTAACTTGACTGTTTTGTGTTATATTTATTTATGGTGTTGTTACAACTTCAAATTCGAAGTTAGTAAATGTGATTGTTCAACACTGGAATAAATTAAAAGACGTCTTTGAATTTATTACAAACTGTGACGAATCTGATAAAAAATCAATCCGCCTTGCGAAAGTATGTTTAGGTGAGATGAATGATTTTGAATTCACGTTTCTGGCATTAGTATTTAATGACATTTCCTCAATAACGGACATACTATTTGACGTTCTTCAAAAAAAAAATCGCTTGACATTCATTTTTGCATATCCAATATAAAACGCTGTCGCTCTGTAAAAAAAGAAATGAACATTTTTTTAATACCATGTTTGATAAAGCAAATTCTATTACAGAAATAAATCATTACAAACGTGAGCTTGCTAAGCTTTCACCTGAAGAAATTAGGGCTAAGTATGGATCCCTTTTTTATGAAATATTGGACCATATTTTAATGGAAATGACACTAAGATTTCAAGAGTGTGAAAAACTTACATTTTCATGTTTGGCAGGTTCTGCTAAATTTTCCGAATATAGGTTAAAATTTCCGACTGGCCCGTTTGAAAATTTGTTACAGATATATGAGGAAATATTTTCAAAAAATTTTTGCCAATGATAGTAATTGGAATATGTTACTGCAAGAGCAAGTGAAAAAAATTAATAAAAATAAATATATTTTTACCGAAGCATATACATTGTTTTCCCTTATTTTGACAATACTGTCGACAAGTGCTTCAGTAGAAAAAAGTTTTTCTTGCCTCAAACGTGTAAAAACCTATTTAAGAAATATAATATCTCAAGAAAGACTTACTTCTCTTGGCAATATTTCAATTCAAAAGGAATTTCTGGAGATTAGGACAACTCATCCATTTTATGAGGATGTTATAAATAAATTTGCTGCTATGAAGGATAGGAGAATTGATTTAGTATACAAAATTTAGGTAAGTCGTAAAAAAATATTCTACCCCCTCCACATATAAAAAAATTCTGGAAACAAAATTATTGCGATATTTTCTTGCTTCATTTGCACTTTACTTACTTTTTCACCCGCGAGCCGCCACTGTAAAAAGTCCAAATAGATTAACGTCGATATTAACTTAATAAATTAACTTTTTCGTTCCCTTTACTTTGCAATTGTTAAAAAACAACAGGGTTTTTACAGATCTTAGTATTTTAGGGCCCTTAGATAAAAAAAAAATTGATTTCTAAATTTCATCGGCTTGCTTGTATGCAGCATAGCTTAAAAACTACTTATCCAATTGACAATCGACAGAACTTTTGGTAAAAATCCGATATGGCGGAACAAAATGGCAGCCTAATGAAATGTTAAAAAAAATATGACTATAAAACTACTTAGCCAATTTACCTGAAATCTTGCACAAAAATCAAGTATTACGTAAAAATCGCCTGATAGAATTTTGGTACGAATCGAAGATAGTGAAACAAAATGGCGACTTAATATGGGGGTTTTGAGAGGATGAAAATTTTCAACAACCAAAAAAAAAATATTTTAGTTGTAGATAAAACTGGTTTGGGGGCTTTTACTCTCCAATTCTTTACTTTATAACGTAAACTCTGGTGTTATAAAACCCACGTTATAAAGAGTTCTTACGTAAGTGCAATAATAAAAGTTTGCACTTACGACCCGTTGGCTAGCTTATACGGTAGTTCGGCTTTGGGGGAGTTCAAAATTTTCAATCCTTTTTCTTGGTGTATGAAGGAGGCAAGTGAAAATTATAAATATGAAAGAAGGGCGCCAACATACGTAAAACAGAAAAAAACCCCTTACCCGTGTGTTTAAAGGTACTGAAACAACCAGTAAAACACTATTTAATATTATGATTTGCTTTATTTAAAAAAAAAACCTGTTTATGAGAGAATGTAGTTTAAATTGTTTATAAATAGAAATATGTGTGGTAATTTGAAAAAGATAAATTGATCAATAAAAGGTCCTACTGTAATATAAAGCTTTTTTAAAAATCTCACCAACTGGCAGGAAAACTGGAGTTACTGGGGCTTGGTTGTTGAGCTAGAGGTAAAATTCCAACACCTCTTCGGTAAAAGGGGGCTCTTTCTTAATGTAGAATTACTGCTTAAACTTCAAAGGTAACCCCAACCTTTAGGGTTATTTGCTTCAACCAATTGTTTCTCGTGAAAAGTACCTCACAATCATTTGGGTGCAAAAATGTTCAAAATGCTTTAAAGGCTATAAAAAGCAAACGTGCGCTAAGATGCAAGGTTTTAATAGCAATGTGCTATGTGCTAATAAGTTCAATGTGCACTAAAATGTGCTATTTGCTATGTGGCCGCTGAGCTGTAAAAAGGAGAAAAAAATCCATTGTAACCTATTGTTTAAATTAAAATTAAATGAAAGAACCTTGCTAAATAAATTAAAATAATAATTACCTGGCTGTTATTTGACCACTGTTTAACACAAAATTTAAAATAACTATAAAACAGGACCAGCCTTTTTAAAGGTAGTTTTACGGCCACAGTCAAAACGAAATAGCTCGAACTCGTTCCAAGACGATTTTCAGCTAAGGTTTAGTAAGAAAAAAAGGTTTAAAAAAAAGGTAGGAATTTGGCCAAAAAATTAAACTGTTGAAAGTACTCCATGCAAAACTTGATTTTAATGTCCCTATATTTTGTTTCTTTCCCCCTTATTTATTTGACAAAAATAAAAGATTTTTAAAAAGATAGGCAACTCAGAATACATTATTTATTACAACAAATCTTAATATACATTCAATTTAAATATTTATTTTTGAATAATTTATGTTGTTATTTTTTAATATTTTCCTCTAATCTTTACGTAAGCCTCGTCCTAAATAATTAAATCTTTAAAATGTTAGGTTTTTATAAAAATGAAAGTAAAGTGGTCGGACGGAATCGTATGGCTTTTAGTCATTTATGGAAAAGGCCAAAGCAAGGATTTTAGCGTCGCCGCACACAGTAAAACGTCAAACTTTGTTGTCACTTAACCCAATTTATAAAACGAAAATAAACAAGGCTTTTTAAACCAACCATTTGGAGAACTACTTAAATAAATAACACAAACCCTTGTTTAATGAACCCCTGACATGTGTTTACCGGACATTTAACAATATAGGTAACATCTTAAACTACATTTTATCAAAAGGACAAATCATTTAATGAACTGAACGAGATTTAAAAGGCGACAAACAAAATCGGAGGTATATACCAAATGTTTCTAATTTATGTAGCGTTACCAGGCTACAATGGAAATATTGGAAATATCTTGTTTAGTTTGTATCACAACAGCTCATACCCAACTAGGTTTTTTATAACGGATTTGTTTCTGATCAAAATTATGTCAAGGTAAGATAATAGAAAAACTATAGGTGAATGAACATCTAATAATGAAATTCTTATAAAAATATGGCCCTTTTATATGTGGGCATTAAAGAAAGCTTCAACAACCAGACCCTCAGCATCTGTAAATATAAAACATAAAATGTATATAATATACCAAGCTGTCAGTTATACAACATTAAGTACTTATAATAATGAAAATAGTCAAAGAATCTAAATAACTTCCAAAAACTTAGTTCCTGACATCTTGGTATATGACAAAATATAATTAGCAAAATCGTAATTAGTTACCGTAAAAGTGTAACGTTACAACTTTATACTATTTCTATCATAGAAAGACGGTAAACATTTTCAACAACCCAAACAAAAAAAGATCTTAAGTTTTTATTTGTTATCTAATTGAACGTTAATAATATGAACAACCAAAAAAAAGGTCTTTACTTTATTGTACCGGTAGATAAAACTGGTTCTGTAAGAGGTTTTACCCGGCGATCTCGAAGAAAAGATCCATAGTTTATACTATTTCTATCATTTTACCTTAACTAAAAGTGGCTCTGGAAGAGTTTTTACCCCAAAACCCCTCTTATATACGCCACTGTATTAAGCTTATATAAAAATGGCTTTGTTTTTACTGTTTTAACCCCCAAATTTCCTCTTATATACGCCACTGGTCAGTGTGTCTGTCAATTTGCGGCATAGCTAAAAATTACTTACCCGATTGACTTCAAATTTTGGTCAAAAATTAAAGGTCATATGGGGATGACCTGGTAATATTTTGGTGAATATTCAAAATGGCGGAACAGAATGTGGGCCTGGTGAAGTGTTTTAGTGTTTAGTGAAAATCAAGACTAAAAAACTAATTATCCGAATTACCTCAAATTATGCACAAAAGTCAAGTGTTATACCGGGTGTCCGGGAAAATGTGGGAGATCTCTCGGACTCAGATAGAACATTAAAAAATAAGATGACAAGTTCCCATAAATTTTTTTCCTAGCGGCCCTCCCTAGGGAGATACGGCCCCCTAAAGAACCCCACTGGAAATCGGTTTTTCTAGAATAACTTTTAAACGACTCAATATAATTTAACGAAAATTTAATATGATAGACAGTAGTAAGGACCTCTCAAAATACTCCCTTAAAACATAATTAGCTTGTTTAGTTTACCAGGGACGGACTAGATTGTACATTTTAACGCTCAAATTTTTAACACCCTGTATGATAAAGAGTTAAAAAAAATAAATTTGGATACCTTGAACATTAAGCTAAAGAAAAGGTACTCTTGTTCATTGTCGATAAAATGAACCGTTTTCGAGAAAAAAAATAATAAAAGTATTAATGTTTTATTATTGTTTATTTATCAGTATTAAAGAATGCACTTTTTTACAAACGTTACTATGGTAGGAAATAAATAATCTCGCATTGACGTGTGCATTTGAAATCTTCTTGACACGTTGATCTTTTTGTACCTACTTCGATATTAATTTATTAAATTTTGAATACCTTGGTAAATTTAATTCGATAATGGGATACACATTTAGTGAGTATGCAGATATGCATCTTATGTACGGACTTGCATCTTGCAATGCTTATGAAGCAAGAAGGTTGTATGGAGAAAGATATCCTAATCGCAATATTCCAAATGAGAAAACATTTCAGCGAATTGACCAACGTCTAAGACAAACTGGTGGGCAATTCTCAATTAATAAGGTAACATTATTGACGTTCATTAATTATTTTTAGGAAGTTTTGGGAAAAGGAGTACTGATGCTGGTGTGAGGAGAACAGTACGTACGGTGCAATTGGAGGAAGATATTTTGGATACTGTAGCTGATACTCCCTCAATAAGCACTCGAATATTAGCCGCGCAGCTTCATGTGTCAAAAAGTACAGTTGTTGAAGTACTTAAAGAACAGTTGTTATACCCTTATCATCTGCAAAAAGTGCATCAACTACTTCCTGAAGATTTTCCTCGAAGAATCCAGTTCGCAAACTGGTTGTTAGATCAACAACGAACAAACCCAAACTTCATTAGCATTATTCTTTTTACCGATGAAGCAGGATTTACCAAAGATGGTATTGTAAATTTACATAACTCGCATGTATGGGCTGATGAAAACCCTCATGCCACTGTCGTTCATCATCATCAACATCAGTTTCAATCCATTAATGTTTGGGCAGGAATAATCGGCAATTTTTTCATTGGACCATGCGTATTACCGGCACGATTGAATGGTGAACTTTATTTAGAGTTCCTTCAGAACGCTTTTCTAGATTCAATAGAGCATTTGCCACTTGAAACCCGCCAAAGGATGCATTTTATGCATGATGGAGCCCCACCCCATTTTAGCGTTGCTGTACGGGACCACCTAAATAACGTCTATGGAAACCGTTGGATAGGCAGAGGAGGTCCCATTGCCTGGCCTCCACGGTCTCCCGACCTAACGCCAATGGATTTCTACCTGTGGGGTCATCTCAAAACCTTGGTGTATTCCTCTCCGGTTGCTACTAGGGAGGAACTTTTACAGAGAATCACGTTTCATTGCGATATGATAAGGAACAATGCTGGGTTGTTGTGGCGAGTACAGCAGTCCTCTATTCGTCGTGCCCGCGAGTGCATCACAAATCACGGAGCACATGTTGAACCCACTTATGAAGTTTTTAATTGACTTTTTTCTATTTAGCGTATTAGGTTGTTCAGGATCAAAATATATTTAATACTCCCAAAGTTGTATTCTTTTATTATTTTTTTTTCTCGAAAACCGTTCATTTTATCGACAATGAACAAGAGCACCTTTTCTTTAGCTTAATGTTCAAGGTATCCAAATTTATTTTTTTTAACTCCTTATCATACAGGGTGTTAAAAATTTGAGCGTTAAAATGTACAATCTAGTCCGTCCCTGGTAAACTAAACAAGCTAATTATGTTTTAAGGGAAGCATTTTGAGAGGTCCTTACTACTGTTTATCATATTAAATTTTCGTTAAATTATATTGAGTCGTTTAAAAGTTATTCTAGAAAAACCGATTTCCAGTGGGGTCCTTTAGGGGGCCGTATCTCCGTAGGGAGGGCCGCTAGGAAAAAAATTTATGGGAACTTGTCATCTTATTTTTTAATGTTCTATCTCAGTCCGAGAGATCTCCCACATTTTCCCGGACACCCTGTATAGGAATAAATTAGTCGCATTTTGGTATGAATTCAAGATGACGGATCAATAAAATATTTAAAAAGTCAGCCTGTCAGTAAAATTGTAGTACGAATTCAAAATGGCGGAACGAAATGTCGACTAAATAAAATGTTTGAAAAATTGATGTAAAAAAATTTCCTTTTCGATTGATTTTTTTACAAAATACAATAAAAAAACAATACATATAAAAACAAAAAACAATACATATAAAATGGCGGTTTAAAAAATTAGTGTAAAAACTACTTATTCAATTAATTTTAAATTATATCCAGAACTCAAATGTGGCACAGGTGGAATAAAATGGCGCCCAATAAAAATATTTATATATGAATACGTGTTACTAAATTACTAAGTGCGGAACTGAATTGGGTCACTATATTATCAAACTTTACTGAACTTTACATCAGTGACATAATAATTCGCAATGGTACAATAGACAACAAATTAGAGGGAATACTGTTACCATCCGCAGTCGTTTTCTCCATAATCGCCCAACAAAAGGTCAGATAAGCTCCGGGCCATGATGTTATTATGATATATTTACATGTTTATCAGGTAATATACATCTTTGTCGAGAGAGGTTACTTCCTACAATAAATTGTGACGTTTACGTCGAAGTAAAAGTTCGGCTTTTATTCTGAAAATGTCTTGGCCTTTTTATTGTGCCCCTAAAAGTTTAATTTTTATGAACATATGATCCCGTTATTATTTACAGTGTTAATAAATGTCATCTTTTATAAGATAATGATTTTTAAACGCTGCTTTTGGTTTTGAAGAAGTTAGTGTCATCAATGATCCATTATAGATTACGCAAAAGATAACTAATTTAAATGGAACGAGAACGAGACGCGGCGTTGTCAAAATATTGATCTTTGGGGTTGAAATTTGATACAGGTTCGCTTGAAGTAAAGTTTCTTGTAGTAATCATACGTTTTAATAGAAAACAAACTTATTCCTACAAAAACCTGAATATATAGATAGGCATGCGATAGTCGTATAACGGATTCTGGCGGTTTAAAAGAAACTCTAAAGTTTTTATATTAACACTATCTTCGTTAATTAATTAATCTCTAGGTATGTGTCAAAACATAATGACTCATCCTGTACATTTTTGAAACAAGTCAAAAACTAATTTTGACACTTTTTTAAATTAGGTAATTAGAAGCCAAATAATTTCTTCTTACTCTAAACCAGAGTTTAATATAGATTAATGAAGGTTAATATAGCGGCCATAGAAAAATATGTACATCGGGGGATAGCCACAAATTATCTTTGGCAAGAGTCTGCGGTCGCTACTCTCATCTGCCTGCTTCCTCAAGACTGCATACATTTATAGGGGCCTGAACGTTGCCGTGTCTAGTTTAATCTACTGCGTAGCTATATTGATCTATTGACTTAGCAGCTTTACAGACACCGATAGTTTACTTATAAATACTAATCACATTCTATTTTTATTTATTAACATAAGGCCTAAAGCCACCGAAATTGCATCTAAAAAACTTAAAGTTAAATTTACGTTTGGGCCCAACTATAATTCTTTATTTAGTGCCCGAGATTGCTCATGTGTATGCGTAAGTTGGTTTCCAATGTCTCTCCAAATAGCGTTATTGTAATGGACAACAACAAGATGACCCAATTTAGTTCCGCACATAGTATTTAGTATACTGTCTTTTCAAACATTTTTATTGGGCGTCATTTTATTCCATCATATGGGAATAGTACTAATATTTATAAAAAAAATAGACATTTTATGTGTCCGCCATTTTGTTTCTCCGTCTTGAATTCGTACCACAATTTTACCAGTTAATTTCTATATCACACTTAATAGATGTGCAACATTTAAAATGTATTTACAAAGTAGTTTTTTAGAGTGTTTTTTTTAAATTAATTTATTAGGCCGCAATTTTGTTTTGCTCTCTTAGATACATATCAGGTCGATTCCTTGATATAGTATTAGCGGTAGTGGCACTCCGACTCCAGCCGCGAAAGATTCTCGTTAGGTTAGAGCAGGGGTGCTCAAACTTGAACTGCTGGTGATCTACCTCAATATTTTTAGACTACTTACGATCGACTCTGAGAGGCTGCAAGTATGTGTGATGCAAAGTTGTCCTACATACACGATACATACACCCTACCTACCTACCTACCTAAGTAGGGTGTACCGTGGCATATATAGATATTAGCTTTCCGCACAATATACATTATTTTAGTCAAGGTTTGGGTTAGGTTTAGTTAGGTTCTTCTCTACAATATCAATGAAAAAACTCATAGTTATTCAAAATTGCGAGTTTATTGGTTGTTACAAAACAAAAGAGTTACATATGGTGTTAAACTGAATTAAGGCGTGACTTTGGATGTTGAAGCGTGGCACTGTATGTCCTCAGCATACTTTTCATAAGATGGTACGTAACCACTGAGTGCTAATCGCAAGCATGATGACGTATGATCGTCAGTTAGTCGATTGCCATATTTTGACTTAATTATCTTCATTTCAGAAAATGCAGACTCGCACAAGTAAGTTGACCCAAACATTGCTGTCAGATGAAGGGCGATTTGCCTTAGATTCGAATATTTATCTTCAGATATAAAACACCAGAAATTTGTATCAGATGCTGTAGCTTTGAGATGTATATCAGATATAATCTGCACCAACTCATTTTCAACAGAACATCAGTTCATATTAAACTGACTTGCTATTTCAGTAGCTAATTCCTCAATGTTTTTACATGAAAAAGGATAACTCATAAATGATGCTACATTTGTCAATTTACTTCAATCATAAAAACGCATTTCGAATTGTCCCAAAATATTTGATAATTCAGCCTCATACGTATCATAATTCAACTGAGGAATCCTTGCTTTCAAAGACGGAAAATGTTTCAGATCCTTTCTTTTCAGCTGATCTATCATAAGTTGCAATTTACTTTTGAAAGTTTACTGCGCTAATCATCTCAATAACAGTTTTTCCTTTACCTTGAAGCTCCGAGTTAATGGTGTTTAAGTGCATTGTGATGTCAGTCAAAAATGCCAAATCAGTCAGCCATTTTTCGCTTTTCAACATCTGAGTGCCATCACCTCTTTCGTCTAGAAAAGCTGTTATTTCAGGCAATAATTCTTGAAACCTTTCTAGGAATTTTCCTCGACTCAACCACCTGACGTCCGTGTGAAGAACTAAATCAGTGTGTTCAGCTGACTCCCTATCTTCCAACTGCAACTTAAAGAGCCACCATTGCAAGCTACGTGCACGGATGGAATTCACAATTTTTGTTGCAATGCCCATAATTTCCTGTGTTTAAAACTTTTGAACACAAAACTTGTTGATGTATAATGCAATAGATTGAAAAAAATTAAGGGAAATCTTCATTAGCTCGACACAATACCACAAAACCGTTTTTGTTTCCAGTCATTGCTGGTGCTCCATCGGTTGTAATGCACACTAATTTATATATTGGTAGCTTGTAGTTTTTTACAAAATTGAATAAAACGTCATATATATCTTCGCCACGGGTCTTCCCCTTCAGAGGAATGATTGTCAAAAATTCTTCCTTAGCCAACATGTCATTGAATACCATCCAAATAAAAATACACAGCTCGGCAGTGTCTGTCATATCGGTGAATTCGTCGAACTGTAAAGAAAATTATGTACATTCCATCATATCATTTTTTAGTTTATCTGCCATGTGCTGACTTCAATACGCCTTGTGACAGTCGGACGAGATAACTGAAGTTCTCTAATAGCAGACATGATTTCTGTTTTATTTTTAAAATCTCCAAATAAAGTCTCACCCGCTTTAATAAATGCTTCCTTCACACCCGATCCATCTTCGAATGGTTTCTTGTGTTTCGTTAATATATGAGATATTTTAAATGACGCGATCGTAGCAGCTTTTGATTGTTTGGCTGGTCTTGTGAACATGGTTTGTTCTTTTTTCAAACAAGATATTAAATCACGTACTTTTCGTTTTCTTAATTCACTCTGTGGCGGAAAAATCCTTTTCGTAGTTTTTATGGACCGTTTTATGATGCCTCTCTAAGTTACCAGGCTTAGGTATTGCAATTGACGCACGACAAATAAGACAAATGCACTTATCCTTCACCATACAAAACAAAAATTCTTCCTCCCAATCGTTATTAAAATGATACGTTTTAGATTTCTTCGCTGCACTCATTTTGTACTATTTAATAATAAACTTTGTATCTACGTAGTATTGCCTTCAAGTCGCAATTCAGAATGACTTCAATTCCAGCAGGCGCAACATTTATATCGGCGTGAACGAAAGTTTCGAATGTTCCCGTCAAACGCGTCGCCCGAAATTTCTAGAAAAGCGGCAAGAATAAAAAGCCGCCTTTTGCCGCTAGCAGAGTGTTATTTTATTACGTAATACATTTTTGTAGTTTAGTTAAGTACCTACTTATTAAAAAAAATTTTCTTGTCGAGATCTACTCAAAAAGCACTCACGATCGACCGTTTGAGCACCCCTGGGTTAGAGAGATATAAATAAACTGCGTACACGTTGAACTGTCAAATTTAAAAGTTTTTTGATTAACAAAGGATAGGTGTTTTCTATTCAATTGTTTAATTTCAATGATTAAAAACCTAACGGGAATGGGGTTGGAGAGGCCGTCCCTCGGCTCTGTGTTGGCGGCACAAGAAACAGGCCAACACTCTGCCGAAGGAATTCCTTACCAATCGGGAAAACACGTACCAGGGGTGGCTGATTGGGCCAAGCAAAGGACGTTGAGACGCTGACAGCATCGTCGAAGGCAGGCATTAAGTCATCTGCAGAGTGAATTGCCTGCCCACAATGCCAAGCCTACTAAACATAGGGTACAGTACATCTGTGAGTAATTAACCAAGGGTGCTACAAGGCAAATTGAGCCGCCCTCAGGGGAAGCGGCGCCACCCTTTAATAATAATATTGAATTGAGTGAGTCAGTATCGGTAAAAACGCCGGAAAATCCTATACAATTCAAGTTAGTAGAGCTAGACCTAACATCGAGCCCGACACCGACGACGAAACCTACTTACAAACATATTAGCCCTCTTTGTACCCCTTCGCCATCCTTTAAAAGGATCGTAAAGGGAGCAAGGGATCTTCTCCCAGTTAATTCTTCTTCATTGGAAGAAATTAACAGGGTGGCGAACCCCGAGAAAGGAAAGCAAATTGAGTTAAACGAGTGGGCCAGCCAACTCCTAGGCCTTCGGAGACGTTTCTACCCCTGCTCCACCTCCAATGTTAGGGATACCAGGGTTGGAAAACCACTGTGGAGGATCAACGGAAATGGCATAGGGCCACAACTAACTGTTTTTCGTGTCATTTATTTAATACCGAGCTACCATGCTCCTGTACCGAAAATAAGCCCCTGTTATGCCTTAGAGACAGTTTTCGACAGCGGAAGTTTACATAATCAGAGAGTGGTGACCGTTGTGTAGCACGATCTACGAATCACTCATTGCACGACCCTGAATTAATCTTCTGGGATTCGGATTAATACGGGGACCAATATTAATCCGAACATCTTTGATTTTTAAACAAAATTTGAGATAAATTGGATAATTTTTTTTAGTAATAATTTTTTTAATATTCTAGGCCGCCATTTTGTTCCGTCACTGACAGACAGACAGTTGACAGACAGACAGACAGACAAGGGGAATTGAGAAAACATATTTTTTGACATCTAGGAATGCTAGTTTTGCAATTTTACCAGTTCATCTCTAACACTTGAATTTTTTGCAAAATTTGAGGTAAACTGGAAAAGTAATTTTTTAGTAATCATTTTTACTTCTCTCATAAAAGGGAAGTCTTGTAATCGTGAAAAAATCACCTTCCGAGATTTTTTCAGATCTTTACGTTTCAGGGTCTCTCGATTCCGTCGGCCTGTCTGTCTGTCTGTCGATCTGTCTGCTCGCGGCATAGCTAAAAAATTACTTACTCGATTCAAATTTTGGTCAAAATTTAAGGGTCATATGGGGATGATCTAGTAATATTTTTGTAAAAATCCAATATGGAAAAATAAAAATGGCAGCCTAGTGAAATGTTAAAAAAATTATTACTAAGAAAGTGCTTATCCAATTTATCTCAACTTTCGCACAAAAATTATTATGTAGGAATCGGCTGGTTAAATTTTGGTACGAATTTAAGATGGCGGAACAAGATGGCGGCTTAATAGAATATTTAAAAACTCAGCCTGCAAAAACTACTTAATGAACTGAATTCAAATTGTATGCCATAACTAATTGTAGTATAGAGATGAACTAGTAAAAATGTGGTACTAATTCAAGATGGCGGAAAAAAATGGCGGCCAAATAAAATTGAAAAAATCACCCTCTCAGGTTTTACATATTATATTCACGTTTTGGCGTCCCTAGATGCCAAAAATATGTTTTATTAAGTCTGTCGGTCCGTCTGTCGGTTTGTCTGTCTGTCTGTCAGTTCGCGGAATAGCTTAAAAACTACTCATCAGATTGACTGTTTTTACTGTTACTGATTTTACTCAAAAATTAAGGCTAATATGGAGATGACCTGGTAATATTTTGGTTAAAATTCGATATTTGACTAGACCGCCATATTGGATTTATTAAAATGTGACCAAGTTATTCCCATATGACTTTTAATTTTTGACCAAAATTTGAAGTCAATAGAGTAAGTGGTTCTTTAACTTTGCCGCGAACAGGTAGAACGACAGACAGACAGACCGACGGAATTGAGAAAACATGTTTTTTGGCATCTAGGGACCTCGAAACGTAAAGATCTGAGTAAACCTCGGAGGCTGATTTATTCACGATTTCAATACTTCCCTTTTACGAGGGAAGTAAAGATTAACTAATTTAAGTGCTAAAATGTTTTAATATAAGAAAAGGGTATGTATGCGATGGTTATGTAGAAAGTCTAGGGCATTCGGTGTTAAGACTTCCACCATATCATTACATATTTAGTTCAATAGACCATAGGTATATGGCATAAACTAAAATCCAGATTTCGTCGAAATAATATTTCAACTACTTTAAATGCCATTGTATTAAATTTTATCAAAAGTGAGATATTAATAATTCCTGTATGTAGTTGTAGTTGGGCAAATTGTGTGTCAGACGTACAAAAAGTCGGACAGTCTTACAATCATATTTCTAATAAAATAGAACAGTTAATTTAGTAATGGGCAATTCCATGATCGATGTTTACTCTTTTTAGTAAAATTCAAAAATTCATTCATTCAAAAAACCTGAATAATTGTTTACAATTGAGTTAAAGTTTATGAAATGTTAGATAAATATTCCTAATTTTACCTAGTGACTTTAAAATGTTACGAAAAACTGCAGGAATCCGTTCCTGCATCACACTGCATTACAAAAGCATTGTTTATCACAGGTGGCTATGTAAAAACAAAAGCAGTGCTTGGAAACTGGTGCCCGTCAAAAACTGTTGTGCTGTCAAGCTTTTAAATAGTGAATTATTTTTTGCAAAAAGTAAGTAGAACTTGATTAAAAATTGCTTATTTATATTCCAAAATTTTGTCCCGCGAGTAAGCTGAATCCAATACTTTTTTAAATTTTTAATTAGACCGTAATAGAAACTCTGGATAAAAACATGATATGTCTTAACCTTTAACTTGCTCGTTATAACAGTATGATAGATAAATATTAAGAAGTCTAGAATATATTTTTAATATAATTTTCTTTTTCTCCCGCGAGTAATCTTTAATAGCCTAGAAATATTTATTTTTTATTTTCAACGCTCATAAAAGTGTTTTCAAAAGAAAGTTGAGATTTTAATAAAACTGCTTTTAGTAGCATCAAATTATTTGTAGTGTTATCGGCATTTAGGTAATTTTTTATGTTTTTTTTTATTTTTTAAAAATACTGCTAGCTACGGAAGGTTACAGAGCGATTTAGTTGTATTGATTTTTGGATTGAAAAAAAGAAAGAAATGATAGGAAGTTATCCATTTTTAGGATGCCGAAAATACAAAATGAAAAGAGGAAAATGAAAGTGAAAGAGTATGTCAGAAAGCATAGAGAGAAAATAAATGCAAATGAGAACCTTAAGTCGATATACCGTAAACGACATGCTGAATGTTGCAAAAAATACCGAGAAAAAATGAAACAAAAAATGTTGTCCTCGACAGATTTGATAGAGTTGAATAGAAAACAGGAACGAGAAAGAAAAAGAAAATACCGTGCAAAAAAAGATGCTCAAAGGTTGGATAAAAAAGGGAATAGTGCCTATAAGACCCCTCAAACTATATGGAAAGATTTGAAAAAAATCAAGAATGTCCTTCCAGAACATAAAGAGAAGAAAATAGAGGTCATTAGAAGGGTTTTGAAAACGATTGATAAGAATTTAACCATAAGTTTTGATATTGGTCAAAATAATCCAGAGTGTTTTGAGTCTGTCACAACAAATAATAAGTATAACCAGCTGAATATGGAAACAGTAAGGAAAGTTGAGATTTTTTTCTGTAGAGAAGGTATAAGCAGGGTTTCGCCAAATGTTAAGGATAAAATCAAAATAAAATCTGAAAATGGCACAGAATACGCACAAAAAAGACATATGATGTATACAGTGTTAGAAGCTTTTAGTATTTTTAAAGAAGAGAATCCGGGGGAAACGATAAAAATTAGTAAATTTTATGAACTAAGACCTAAATTTGTCATGCTTTTGTCAGATATGCCTCATGACGTATGTGTCTGCAGGTATCATGCTAATTTCTTTTATTTAATTGATATATTGCACAAAACTGTAAAGTTCCCAAAAACACACAGAGAGCTTCTTCAAGAAATCGTTTGCTAATTAGAAAGCGAAGATTGTATGATGGGGATTTGTCAGAATTGTAAAGACATTGACTTAAAATATTCAGTTCTGCCTCTGAAATATGATGAGTCTGTGGAATTAATTTTTAAACAGTGGACAACTATCAATGGAAAAGTAGAAATAATAAGTATTGAAAAGTCCATCGAAACGATTATTTCCACCTTAGAAAATCAACTGCCTTTTTTCAAAAAACATGTATTTATCAAAAACAGCCAACAAAAGTATTTTGATTCGAAAAGAAGCACCGTTGGCGAAAAAGAAATCATATTGCAAATGGACTTTGCGGAAAACTTTTCAATTACAGCACAAGATGAAATTCAAAGTGCGCATTGGTCGCATAACCAAGTAACAATCTATACTGCTGTCGCTTGGGGTCCAAACAATATACTTTCGTTTGCTATCGTGTCTAACTATCTTTCACATGATAGATACGCTGTCAATGTTTTTTTAAAGAAAATCATAGAATTTCTGAAACTGAAAGTATTAAATTTTGAAAAATTATGCGTGTTTAGCGACGGATGCGCTGCGCAGTTCAAAAACCGTTATACGATGTCTTCGTTGTGCTTCTTACCAGCAGAAATGAATTTAAGAGCAATGGAATGGAATTTCTTCGCGTCATCACATGGAAAGGGTGCTGTGGATGGTATAGGGGCTACAGTAAAAAGAAAAGTATTTAATGCCAAACTAATCGAATTCTGATAATTATAACACATTTTATATTTTAGGTCTGGATGGAAATAAAAAGTCGAAAGTCTTTAATTACTAATGCGAAAGAATTTTACCAATGTACTCAAAAACTGGACAAGATAAACGTTATTTATGTAGAAACAGAAGAGATTGAAGCAGCAAAAAAAACTTTAGATGATAAGTGGAACTTGGTAAAACCATTTCCCAACATAACAAGCTGTCACAACTTTCGATTTTTGGATAATTATCATGTAGGAGTTAAAAATGTATGTAATTCAAAGGAATCAAAGTTTTGTGTTTTCCTATGTAATTTCTTAGTTTCATTGTTTATTGTAATAGCTGAAATAAATATTTGTTTATTGAAATTGCATTGTCCCGCGAGTAATATTCCGCGAGTAATCACTAAATTGATTAATATATACAGAACTTAAAGAATTTTGGCATTTTAAGTATGGTCCCATAAATTTCAACTAAGAGTAGGTAAGTTATAGTAATATTACTTTTTTTAGATATCTATAAAATTTAGAGAAAAAAAAACAACTAAAACTTGCGCATATTGATTAAACATTTTGGATGTCCCGCGAGTAAGCATAGATTTTTCAAAAACTTTATTTATTAGGTTTTGCCTTTTTTCAAATGAGCAAGTACTAATAGCAGAGACATCATTGCCATAATAGAATAGCAATAAATCACATGAGACTTACTATGCCTATGGTAAAAATGAATATTTTTAAAATTGTTGTTTTTCTAATTGTCCCGCGAGTCATCATGAAATTGCCCTAATGTAGATGACAATAATAGTGATAGTGACAGTGATTTCAATAGTGAGTAAAGAAGTAAACTGTAATAAATATGCGGTTCTTAATCCCAAATTATATTATTATACTAGTACGAGTCAGGTGGTCACTTTCTTATATATCTGAATGTACTATACATTCTGTCTCCCCGCTTACTAACTGATATATATATATATATATATATATATATATATATATATATATATAAGAGGTATATAAGACACTAACCACTGTTTTCTTATTCAAATAGAAATCACTGAAGACGGCGCCCTCTTTTATAAATTAATTTTTCTATCTAATGGTTAACTGTGAAACAAGAAAACAGCTACTTAGTTAAGCGAATGTGCCCAATAGAGTATTGTACAGGACCAATAGACTTTTGAATATTCAATGAGACTCTCATACCGATTCCTGATATTAGAAAAGCAGGCGGTTATCTGTCTATTCGATGCAACAACAACGGAAAATTCGTGACGCCTTCGAGACAATGGTCTTCCAGTGCCGATCGTAATCAAAGGTTCGGTTATTTATACTTATGCACAAGAAAACTCCGAGATTTTGCTTGCTCACGGGTATGCACTTGGTTTTATGCAAATTTTAGAACGGTTTTTTAAAGATTCCAACTAAAAATTTACACAGTAATGTATCTATGTTTCTATAGATTAAGATAAGATGAGCGGAAGTGCAGTCAGGAGTTAGGGCACCTAATAAGTTGATGAGTTAGTTAATTTTGGATTGAGTTTCAAGCTAGCACTAGTTGGTAAAATATGAGTCAACAATTAGAGCTGGCATGTAAACCTATATTTCAACCAGCTTCGATTTCTATTCGCTCCTTTAAATCCTCGAGGTCATTGGGCTTAGTTTTAGATACCACATTTTTAAGGTATTCCCACAAAAAGTAGTCTAGGGGCGTCAAGTCTAGAGACCGAGGTGGCCACTCTATTGTACCCTTCCGTCCAATCCATCTTTTGGTGCACCATTACCTAAAAAAAATCAAGTTAAATGGTTAATAGAGCAGGTAAAGTAAGGAACTTACGGATATTTGGAAATAGTGCTGCAATAGCTGGGACAAATTTGGTTTTTAAAAGATTCACATATCTTTCCCCAGTCAATGTGTCTTCTATGAAGAAGGGACCAATTGGTTTTGCACCCTTTAAACCACACCAAATATTTATCTTTCGAGGAAATTGAGTATGACTTTCAGGTATCCAATGTGGATTTTCTCTGGCCCAATATCCACAAATATGCCTGTTAACTTTTCGATTAAAAAAAAAGTTGCTTTGTTAAAAAAAATAATTTGATTGCCACATTCAACGCCTTATCACCACGTGTTGCGCTTTTAGGTCTGCCAGAAGGTACAGCATTTATTACCGTTCCAGTTTCACGAAAATGTTTGTTAATTTCACTTACGGTAGATTTAGTTATTGGATTTCCGTCATTAAAAATGTTACAAATATCTTGCAGGATTCGCATCCCCATTACCCAATATAATTAAAATTTTAATTCATTATGTGTCAGTTAAACGATCTATTTTTGTAAATCAACAAAATTGACATTGTCAAACATATCAAGTAACCTTTTTTGTGCAGGTATTTTAATAAAAGACAATACATTAAATTATGGATGTCTTATAAAATCTTTTATAACAAAAAAACAGTAAATTTGGCAAGCAATGCGGTACACGCCATTGGATCTGGCATAATTTCATACCTATGTGTACACTGTGTCCCAGATTGCTTGTAATCACACAGGGTTTCTCGGAAACCAGCAGAGATATAACTTTGCGGTTTTCGCGACCCTGTGTCACTTTTTCGAGAAACTTTAAATGCCGCAAACAGAATTGTGCCACATCGTTTCGTTCCCGAGATACAGGGTGAAATAGAGATTTTGCGCTTTTGGGGGTGGTATATATTTCGGACACCCTATCAGATAGAGAAAAAGTAAAAACTGCTATGGATAGATATTTTTACGTAGAATCCAGTGTTGTAGTCGCACAAATTTAGACAATCCGTTTTTGAGATATAGCCCAAACTTAGTATTTTTTAAATGGAACACTCTGTATTTTTTTATTCCAAAAAATTCGCCTTTTTTTCTCTTTAAAATGATGTATCACACTATGCACTTTTGACGTAAACTAAACCTTATAAACGCTATATTAAAAGAAAAACGTAAGTTGGCCATGGAAATATGGATAGATTAAAAGTGTCCAGAAGCAAAATTAAACAACATAAAAAATTAATAATCATTTTTTTACTATGAAATAAATAAACTTAATAATCTTGATAAACTTAATCACAATACTAAACAAATTCTACATAACTAGAAAAACTGTTCAAAATGGCCGCCCCCCTCACGAACACATAATTGGCACACAGTGCGAATTCTTCTTAGAGGATTCATCATTATTATAGGTCTATCTTCCAATGATCTAAATGCCTGAATGGTTGCATTTTGCAGCTGCTCCATCGTATTGACTAGATTCAGGTAAATTTTGTTTTTTAAGTAAGACCAAACGAAAAAATCTAATATTGAGAGGTCTGGCGACCTAGCAGGCCACCTTACTGGTCCATTTGTACCAATCCAGCGATCGTGAAAATTTTCAAATAGAAATGGCCTTATAATTTGCGCATTGTGAGCAGGGGCACCGTCGTGCTGAAAATAAATATTATGCAGATTTGCTAGCGGCAAGTTATCCAATAAATCCGGTAGTATTTGATTTAAAATTGCTAGATATCTATCTGCTTTTAAATTATTATTGTAAATATGGAATGTAATCTTTGTTCCCAATATAAAGCAAGCGACGCTAAACCCAAACCTTCCTTGCTGCTGACGTTCTCTTGTTAAAAATTGGTTTTCCGTATGCCAGTGCCTATTATTATGCCTGTTAAAAATACCACTACAACTTATATAGGCTTCGTCGGACCATATAACCTTGCTACCGAAGTCAGGGTCATTTTGAGTTTTTTAAAGATACCAGTTACAAAAATTTAGACGCCTTTCTGCATCTCCAGGATGCAATTGTTGTACTACATTTACTTTATAAGGCTTATATTTTTGTTTTCTTAATATCCTTTGCGTTTGTGATTTTGACACCCCCACTGTTTCCTGAATATGCCTACATGAATTCGCGTGATTGGCCTGAATACTTGCTAATACAACAATCTCATTGTTCTCCTGATTTCGTTTATTATATGTTTTAGTCCTGTGCTCTGAAAATGATCCATCATTAATTAAATTTAATTTAATTCGGTGAAAAATTGCCTTGTGTGGCTGAGGCCTTTCTGGATATCTACGATATAAAAAAAGCTTTTGGAAATAGTCCATAACTCAAAGTGGAATTGAAAAAATATTTTGAAAGGAGGTTCATAATAATTTAAGCGCTTTTCATGACATTCAATAAAACAAACCATCATATCATACTTATGACTATTTTCAAAATTATTAATTTCTTCTTAATATCTATTAATTTACCTGTTAGAATTATTGGTAACTCGTATGATAAGAGGATAAACACGGCAATATTTGATATATTTAAGAAACAAATAGTTTTGATTTTTGTTTCCATGCCATATTTCCATGGCCAACTTACGTTTTTCTTTTAATATTGCGTCTATAAGGCTTAGTTTACGTCAAAAGTGCATAGTGTGAAACATCATTTTAAAGAGAAAAAAAAGGCAAATTTTTTGGAACCAAAAAATACAGGGTGTCCCATTTAAAAAATACTAAGTTTGGGCTATATCTCAAAAACGGTTTGTCTAAAAAAAATTTCGACTACAGCACTGGGCTCTACGTAAAAATATCTATCCATAGCAGTTTTTACCTTTTCTTTATCTGACAGGGTGTCCGAAATATGATACCACCCCCAAAAGCGCAACATTTCTATTTCACTCTGTATCTCGGGAACGAAACAATCTGGCACAGTTCTGTTTGCGGCATTCAAAGTTTCTCGAAAAATTGACACAGAGTCGCGAAAACCGCAAAGTTCTATCTCTGCTGGTTACCGAGAAACCCTGTGATTACAAGCGATCTGGGACACAGTGTACAGGGTTTTCCCGTATATTTTCCCACCCACCTAGAGAGTTTATTTGAATAGATACGGAAATATCGTAAATACAAAAGTTGTTGGGTTTTATGAAGATTTAGAATATTATATCTTAAGGGCGAAAATATTATTGGAAATGTCAAATTTTGAGAGGTTGTCAGTTTTTTAAATGAAATACCCTACATATTAAATCAAATTCTTGAAGATCTTTTTTTTCTAATTTCAAATATATATACTTTTAATATATTCTGTCAATTGATTTTGGATATATAAGCGTTTAAACATTAAAGAAATGGTAAGGTAATTTGCGCATAGTGAACCATGGTCAAGACAATTGCAATGAACGACGCCTTTTTAACGTTTACCGGTTAGAAGTAATTATTTACGAGCATTTTTAATATCTAATACGTTGGACGATGGGTTATTCAGAAGAAGAGAAACTCGACATGATAGAATTATTTTTTTACATGGTAAACATGCATCGATACAACGACGACTCGTAGCATAATATTAAACTTGTTTAAACAATTGAATGAAAGAAAAACACTTAAACGAAAAGTTGAATAGTGGAAAGAAACAATACCATAAAAAATTAATAATATAAAGTAGGTAAATAATAATATTAGCGATATCTGGCTTCAGATTTACAATCGATCAATAAGTTTGAGAAATATCGGCGAAGAACCGAAAATGGCGGATTTCGTTTTTCGCCAGTTTATCCAGAACGGTAAATTTGACAGCTGTCAAAATGTGACATTATTCGGACACATTTTTAAGACAAATAAAATGGCGTATACGAGACGTCTTCATTTTTTTTGTTAACCCGCAACCCGCTTCAACTTTCATTTTTCTTATGACCGCCATATTGGATTTTTCGACTTTTGGAAAGAGCCTAAAATTTCCAGTCTAGTGATATCTCACAAGTGCATTAAAGATTTTAGTGTCATCAAAATATCACCCTTCGTAAATTAGGTTTCAATGTTTTTAAAGGAGGCCATGATATTTGTCACAAGATTACATTAATAAGTAAGTAATGTATTAAACGCATTGAATTTTCAATACAACATAAACGTAAATAACGACTTAAAAAATCTAAATGAGCTTTAACTACTTTGTAAGTGGGTAACATTAATTTACAAATCTGCAAAATGACGTCCATTTGCATCGAGACATTTTTGACAATTGGTGACTGTTTTTCGTACAACCCTGGTAAGTGTATTTCAGTTAATATTTCTAAATGTGTCCAGAACTCTTTGTCTCAGGATTTGTATGGTCACAGGGGGATCAAATTCATAGATTTCATTCTTCGTGTGATCCCAGAGGTAGAAATCCAAGGGCGACAGGTCAGGGGATCCAGGAGGCCAATATATTGGACTATTTAAAGAAATTATTCTTTCGTCAAACTGCTCTCTTAAGAAGTTCCTGACTTGAATGGTATTATGAGCCGGACATCCGTTTTGTTGAAACCAAGTTCTTCTTAATTTATCTTCCGTTAGAATAGCTCGTAAGGCTAGTACAACCTGGTTTCGCAAACGCTCTAGGTACCTCTGCCCGTTTAGGTTGTAGTCAAACAAAAATGGGCCAATAAGTCGATTTCCTGAAATGATTAATAATTTATAAATAGGTGCCCAACAGCCAAGGGAGGCAGGGTCGGCCGGGTGGTATTAGAAACTATAAATTATAAAGGGAAAATTATCTTTATTAAAAAGTAGATATTTTCTTTCCAGAAATAATTATCGAAACATCCCGTAATGAATGAGCTTGTACACAATTGAAACCTATTCAGCTTTATTATGAAAAAGAAAAACATATTTGGTTAGCGGGAAGTAATAGCCGTAATAAATTATTTTGTTGGTATTGCATATTAATTTCGGAAATACTAAATCAATTTATTTCAGTGATATAATAATCTTAAAGAAGTACACCGTGCCTTAATAAAACATAAAATATCGAAAGAACAAACCCCTTGCGCATTTCTATAAATCATAATGAAAATCCAAAAATAATTCGACATTTGATTAATATGGTATTATTTCATAACGCAAGAACTAGGCTTCCCGGGTAATAATAAATCATTAAATTCAGACAATCAAAATAATTTTAGAGAATTAGCTAAATCTGCAGAAAATTTAGATAAAGTGTTAATAAATTTATAGAACCCAATTCTATTTTTATAGGTTCTTCGAAACTACAATACAAAATGATTATTAGATTATACTCTTTTAGTATCATTAAAGAACTAAATGAAAAAAAAAATTATTTGACCATCATTTGGTGCCTATTTAAAAAAGATTGGTTAGATTAACTTACCAATGATCCCACACCAAACGTTACTTCCAAATCTGATCTGTAAACGGTCTTGGAAAATTAGTTTCCTTAAGTCCTTGTACTATTATGGGTTTGAATGGCACATTAGTTTCCTGTTCTACAGTTCTTACCGATGCACTAGGGTTTTCGTTGATAGCTTGTAAAATGTTTCTGTCTCGATTTTCATTGTTATTATTGTATCCGTTTCTAGGTTGTTCGGAGGCACCATGGTTAATTAAATTAACTACGATTTTCCTGAATTGGGTTTTATGAGGCTGCCGTCGTTCGGGGTACATCTCCAAATACCTTGCTGAGGTAACGTCGGGGTTTATGTATGATTGAAAGTACAGAGCTAACATGTCAACCTTTTCTTCATTTGAATACGGAATGCCGGCCATTTTCTATAGGTTTTGACAATTTATGTGTCAGATTTATGATTTTATTGGGGTAAAAGCGTACCTACTACTTATTAAAACACAGCTTTGATACTTTCAACTATTTAACTTAACGTCAAAGTCAAAATCCATTTTGTTACCGATAAATCATGGCCTCCTTAGAAAAGCATTGAGAGCCAACATTACTTTAAATCATGGCCTCCTTAGAAAAAACTGAAACCTAACTTTACGAAGTGTAAAATTCCGATGATTCTAAAATCTTTAATGTACTTTTGAGATATTACTAGACTGGAAATTTTAGGCTCTTTCCAAAAATAGAAAAATCCAATACGGCGGCCATAAGAAAAAGGAAAGTTAAGGCGGGTTGTCGGTTAACAAAAAACAATGAAGACGTGTCGTATAAGGTAGCCTGGGGCAAAACGATTATAAAATTTGAATAGTTCAAATTAAATCATAAAATATGTATTTATTTTCTTATTTTAATAAAACAGTTGATACCATATTAAGTTTACCGCTTCCTGAGATATGGGATTCATTTACTAAACCCGATATTGAATAAAGTATAAAAATAATGTTACATATTTTTTAAAATGTCCACAGTATCTTACATTTGCCCCAGGGCCTGGGGGCAAATGTAATAAACAGTTCTATCGTGGTATTAAAATGGCATAGAAAAACGTCTGGGGCAATTGTGAAAAATATGTTTTTTCCTATAAAATTTGCTATTTAGTTTATTGATTTATCTAAAAAAATAACAGAAATGCATAATATTAAAAAAAAAATTGAAAAACAAGTCGTTGTTTAAGACGTAAAATAACTTGTAAAAAATAATAAAATATATTAACATAATAAGTGAGAATCAAATAGTCTTAACTCCAAACATTACATTACGTCGTAAACAAGTAAAAACGGAAATTTCTAAACTAAAATTTTAAAATATAACAAATATTCATTCCAGCAAATTTAACGTTAAATGTGAATCCGGACCCTCTTCTATCTTCTGTAGGCTGTGGAAGAATGCGTAAAATATCTGCCGTGTCTACCAAAGATTTGCCTTCAATATTGGGCCAAACGAATTTATTTCTTTTTAGTCTAAGAAAATTAATCAGCCATTCTTCCCTTTCTTTATTTTTCTCCAGGAGTTTACCAACAAAATGTACAATTTTCTTTTTTGTTGGGAATTGAACAAGGACCCATTTATCTTTCTTTAGAATTGTGTCTTCAAAGGAGTTCTGATTTTCTTCTGACTGTTCTATCAGTTCTTCTAAAAAATCCCCGTCATTATCTGATTCTTCATAAATAATGGGAAGCTCATCATCAGATTCACTCGAGGAGGTAGATGCCCTCTTTTGATGAGAATGTGCAGATTTCACTTTACGTTTTAAGGTTTCTTTTTCTTTTGACTTCTCTCGTGCAGTAATCACTTCAGCACCAGCTGCCACTCTTCGTTTTGGTACTTTGGGTGAAACTTGATTTTGTTTGACACATTGTAGTAATAGCTTTTCAAAAGAAACACTTTCCAATTGAGACGTAGAGTTACTGTCAATGGCAACGTTACTTGATAATCTACTAGGACCAGGCTCATTATCATCGGAAATATTACTTAATATTGTAGTCGGACCAGGCTCATTATCAGCGGAAAAGCTATTTGATATCAAGCTCGAACTAAGCTCATTGTTAGGGATGACTGTTACATTTTTTGCTTGAACGTTTTACGGATTAGGGATTTGAATGTTTTGTGATTCCCACCGTTTTAATGCATCAGCGTCGAACTTCTCTCTTGGTACGACTTTGTCATTGAAAGGTGAAATTCCGGCCTTCCTAAACCCATTTACAATAATACTGGGATTCGTTTCGTTCCACACTTCAGCTATAAATTTAGAAAACATACTTTTTGGTAGCTTCCTACCTATATTATGGCGCTGCCACTTTACTAATTTTTCGTTCCACCTAGGTTTCACCGAACGAAAAACTAAAATATCAAGCGGTTGCAATAAATGAGTAGTGTGAGGCGGTAACTTTAAAATTGTAATGTTTTCTTGAGCTGCTCGTTCAATTACGGATGATGAGACATGTGAGGAGTGACCGTCATATAACAAAAGTACTGGTCTTTTCTGACCCAACGCAGGAGTAACCGTATTTTTAAAGTAATTTAAAAATATTTCACTGTCCATCCAACCATTCTTACTTGACGCATAATATAGTCCTGGAAAAATTGAATCAGGTGCCTGCCATTGATCCCATACGTAAGACCCTTTAAATATTATCAAGGGGGGTGCCTTTTGTCCATCAGCACTTGTTAGTAGACAAACCGTTGTATTTTCACGGCCTGGGGTACTGATTATGCGAGCGCAAGGTTTTCCTAGCTGTCCTACGATCTTTGTTTTACTTGGGTCTATACTGAAACTACTTTCGTCAAGATTCCAGATCTGTCCGGGTTGATTTTCAAGATTTAATTCTGTTAAAGTTGACTTTAATAGCGAAAAGTAGCCATAAATTACAAATGGATCAGTGGCTTTCTTGCGCGCATATTCCACAGATTGTGGAACTTTTAAACTTAAATTATTTCTCTTCTTGAAATTTAAAAACCAATCAGTTCCCGGTGTAGTATGGAAAAGTATCACCCTGTATAGCGGATTGTTATTATTAGTATATTGCAATTGTTTAATATGTAATTGCGAAATGAGCACGCTGACGAGGCATCGTGCTAATGGCAATGTACTGTATGCAGTCCGAGATACAGGGATATTGTATAGACGAGAGTGGTAGTAAGGGCAAGGGCGGACCTTGTTGGTCCGGCCCTTGGGCTGTACTATTGTAGTCATAGTAAGAGTCAATAGAAGGTGTTGTTAGTAAGCGTCTTTCTTTATCCAACAACCTGGACAGAAGAGCAAATGAACCACCCTAAGAGATACCTTATTCAAGCCCTATTCATAAGTTATTACACCGGAACGCTATCCTTAAAAGGAGTCTTTATTTTGTTTTCCCTCACATAATTAGCAACTTGCTGCAACACCTCTTTTTTTGACAAGCCAAATCCCCACTTCTCCATAGTTTTTAGTGCTGTAGCCAATTGTTTCTCCTGTTCTTGAGTGAAGACAGTCAGTCGACCCCTAGTTTGCTTTTTTACACCACGAAGACTTTTCGCACGGCTGTATATTGTCGAATAAGGTATATTATAGGTTTTGTGTGCTCTGTAAATAGTCATTCGACCAGCCATATATTCCCGCACGGCCACTTTTACGTCTTCTTCCAAATATGAGGGATTTGGGAGCTTTTTCTTGTAGGAACGCACCATCTGTAAAGAAAATAAAAAATAATGGGGCAAATGTGTTATATGGGGCAAAAGTATTTTAGTCATACATTTCAATTGCCCCCTACCATAAAAATATGCGAGGTAAATGTAATATATGGCATTATTAAAAAAACAGTTAATAAAACCACAAATTTAAAAATATTCTATACAAATATAACCCTTCTGTAGCAAAATAGTCAAATATATAAATTACCTACACTAATAATGCAGATTTAAACGATTTTTATATAGACACCTGGCAAATTAAACTTTTGACCTTGACAGCAGCACAACATCGGTCAATAATACTGATCAAACTGAAGCGAGCGGCGAGGGCCCAAATTTACTAAGACATTCGGTGGGAGGTAAATATTGATGAATAATGATACGGAGCGACAAGTTTTGGTTAGAGGAAGGTATTATAGACTACTATTACATTTACCCCATTTTCGCATTTGCCCCGGTTTACCTTACGCCATCTCATTTGTCTTAAAAATGTGTCCGAATAATGTCACATTTTGGCAGGTGTCAAATTTACCGTTCTGGATATACTGGCCAAAAACCAAATCCGCCATTTTCCTAAATCTGAAGCCGGATATCGAATGCAATCATTTTCCTCTAAAACTTTCCCCATTTAACTTTTGCTGTAGGTATAATAGGAGCCAAGATCCCTGTATAGAGAAGCGAATCTGGGACACACTGTATATATCTATATTTTGTTGGGTAATTTTACATTCTGTTGAATTGTCTAGTTTGGAGTGTGCTGCCTGTTTAATATGTTTTAAAGATCTAAACAGTTTAAATTTGTTATCTTTTTTAATAATATTTTAGTATAACAATTACCTTTTACCTTTTGTTTAAAGGGTTATGTCGAAAAACATCCTTACCGGACGAGACTTCACCCCTTCAGATATTTTTTTGTTATATATTTTTTGGCAAACTTATTTTAATTCTATTTTTATTATTATTTCTCTACCTTGTCGTCTCACAGTATCCCTGTAGTTGTATTTTATACTGATGGGATTATACCAAGTCAGTACAAAAAAAGAAAAAAAAATAAAAATAAAGGAAAAAACTATTGTGTATTAAGAAATGATCTAGCGATGCTACATGTTTTCAAAATGACCGATTTCTGGATGTTCCTGTAAATGGCTGCATTAACCCCTAATTGAGCTAAATGCGGTGTAAACCTTGTTCGGGTGAGGCCTGTTACTGATATGACGAGAGGAACAATGATGACTCTTTCCTGTTTCCACATCCTTTTTATTTCCATTGCCAAGCCGGTGTATTTGGCGATCTTCTCACTGTATTTCACTCGAATGTTCTCGCCGTTGGGGATAGACATGTCAATTAAATAAGTGATCTTTTCTTTTTTGAATTGAAATGAGATATTGGGTCTATTTGCGGGGATTGTTTTATCTGTGTAGACGTCAATATCCCAGTAGAGCTTGCAGTCTTGGCTTTCAAGTATGGATGTTGGTTTATAATGGTAGTAAGGGTCTGTGTTCTCCGTTAGTTTGTATGTTGTGACTAATGCTTGATGATCGACCTTCGCTGCTGAGTTGTGTCTCGCGGTGTATTCAGTTTTTATTCTACATCTACTTGTTATGTGATCGATCGTTTCTTTCTGCTGGTGACATCTCCTACACCTGTCGTCTTCGATGGTTGTCTCCCACCTTCTTTTCTCTCGATGTTGAGTATTTCCTTGCATGTTTTGGGATCTAAATTCCTGTGTTTACTGAATTCAGATCGTAGGAGAATGTGAATGTTTTCTATAACTGTGTGTGAATATTTAATGATGCCAAACGAATACGGAAGAATAGGTTTGGCGAAGGTGTTAATAGCTTTCGTTAGATTTCTGGAGTTCAGTATTGTTTTTAGTAGTTTTGTGAGTCTGGTTTTAAATTCCGTCTTGAGCTCTGATTTGATGTGAGTGTGGTTAATTTTCCGACAGTGGAAAGACCACCCCTCCATTGTTGATATGAAGTAGCTGGCGTTTACTTATATACCACATTGTACCTTTGTGCTTGCGTATAATTTTATGTCCTCCATGTACAAGAGATGGTTTATATTGTGTAGGTTATTTTTTTAATGTTTAATGTGGAATCCGAAGTTTGTGTTATTCAGTATGTTTGAGAGTGGATTGAGAGGCAGAACCATAAAGCGCTGAGTGAATCTCTATGAAATATACCTCGTCTGATGTAAATCTCTTCTGTTTCGATGTATTCGTTTTGTTTTCTCAGATTGATTTTAGTTTTCCACGTACTCATGATATGCGTAAGAAATTGCCTTGTTTTGATTGACTTTGTATAATTCTAGCACTCTGGTTAGCCAACTGTGGCTTTTTTATAATCTATGTAACCAGCGTGACGGTTTCTATGATTTTTCCTGGTTTGTTCCATGAGTACGCTGTCTATAATTCGCTGCTCCTTGCATCCTCGGCTTTTTTCTTGCACCCTTTTTGCTCTTCCGTTAGAATGTTTTTGTGTGCTAGATGTTGTTCTATTCTCTTGGTAAATGTGGTTGTATATAGGGTTGGAAAGCACGTAATATAGGGTTAGAATGCACGTAATAGGTCGGTAATTTGACGGGTTCTCAGTTTCTGAGTTTTTGGGTTAAGATATGTTATTCCTTGGTGAGAAAACTGGGGAGTGTGCTAGGTTTTTATTATTATTATTATAATTATTCAAGCAATTTTATTTTCAATACCAGCCTAAATATTTAAAGAATACTGTGAGTTTGTATTCATAGTGAATGGGGATTTTCCTTAAACTAATTCTGTAAGTTATGGAAATTTATTATTCTCTTTTTTGTAAATGTTGCTTCGTCTGTAAAAAGAACGCGACGAGAGAAACATTGGTCGTTTTCAAACTTATTTACAAAATACCGTCAAAATTCTTGTCTAATCTTTCGGTAAATGTCCTTAAAGTGGAGTGAAGTGTACTATCATCAACATAGGGTGCATATTATTGTTGGTAGAAGAAAGCAGATCATTGATGTGTAGGAAGAATACATTAGGTGCCAACACTGCACTCTGTGCAACGCCTGCGATGATTTTTGTAAAAGAGACGAATGGCCATGATTCAAAATACTTCATTTAATATTTTTCTTCCATGTAAAAATTATAATAAAAATAAAGAATATTGATAACATGTCTGTAGACAGAGAACTTTAATTTAAACAAATATTATTCAGAATGATCAAGTGGGGCGAAATCGGAGAAAAAATTTGAATGCAATAAATAACTCCGAAAAATAATACGAAATATTACGACTTAGATGACCCTGTATATACAATTTATGCATAAATATACATTCTTAGTCAACTCAGCATATATATCATATTTCTTTAGCAGTTTTAATATACACACATTGCCATGTAGGTTGGCCGTTTTATGCTTCAATGTGTAATCAGATATGGCTGTATATTATACACGGACGCACCATAACGTCTATTTAATAATTCTTTCTCCATTTTAAACTGTCAACCTGTTCTATCTAATTACTTTATTCATCTATTTTATGTCCCCCTTAAACGACTCACGACATTATATTATTATAACTAGTCGGGCTCTTGTTTTCATTATTCCTATCTGCTACCTACGCAGAGCAATTCAAATTTCTCAATTTATAATTATCGTATCGTATAGTTTGTTTCCTATTTATTTTTCTATTTTTCGACTTACCATTTTCCTTTCCTGTCGTAGCTCACCTGTATTCCTAAGCAAAAAATGCTACCCAGCACTGGCCTCTATTCCGTCTTATTTATTTAGTCTTTATTTTTTACATTCCTTCCTAACGTTATATAGGATATTAAAACAGTAATAATAATAATTATAATTTTAATTCCTCAATTTAACTGGTGTACATACATAATACATAAGTAATTGATGAAAACGTCAAACCAACAATTTTAACACTAATTTGTGTAAATATACGCCTCAAATAGTAGAAAATATATATGAGAATGTAAAAAATCGGTAAATTTCCTCTACCCGATATATATATATATATATATATATATATATATATATATATATATATATATATATATATCTATAGTAGAAAATTTATTTTCTTTTATGGGATGACCGATAAAACAATGAAATTTGGTTAACTGTAGACACGTGTTTCTGACTTAAGGTCTTCATCAATATAAAGTGCGGGACACGAAAGAAAACCGGGCGGTCCTTAAAATAAAGGTTCATAGTCTTAAGCAAGTGGAAAAGTAAAATGTGTGTAAGCAAATAAATTTTTTGTTATTTTATTTGTTGTAATAGTTTGCCGCTTTACCTATAAAGTGCGCCAGCTAAGCGGAAAATTAATCGAGGGTTTAGTAAATTTTGCACTGGTCCACTTGTAATTTCGATGTGCCAAAATGCACTTGCCGCTAGAAGGTTCTAGCTATTTTCAGTGACGCCTATACATTTCGAGTATTTATTTTCATTTCTATATAAATGCGTTGCATTGAATTTGAATTATTATTGCGAAGTAACGAATATGTATACACTGTAAGTCAATATAGGCAAGAAGGACGCAATATTGTGTATCGAGTCTAAACCTAGGTAGATAATGATATGACAGTGAACAAATGCTGGCAGAGTGAAAGTGTTACAGGTGTTGTTCAGGGAATCCGCTCTAGTAGTCGCTTTATTATAGTTCATGCTAGTTCAGAAGCCGGATTTGTTCCAGGTGCTGTTTTAGTTTTTCGCTCGGGACTAACAACTGGAGACTATCATGGACAGATGAATAGAGATAATTTTGAAAAGTGGTTGCTCGAGAAGCTTCTACCTAACATTCCTCTCAAATCAGTCGTGGTAATGGATAATGCGTCTTATCATTCTCACGTAGAAGATAAAGTTCCAACTAAATACTCTACAAAAGCTCATATAATATCGTGGCTTAAATCGAACAATCTTGTGGAGAAAATATCAATTATATGAAGTAATATCAGCCAACAAGTCTAGTAAAAAAAAGTATAAAATTGACAGTCTTTTACGTAACCTCGGTCATACACCTTTAAGGCGGCCTCCATACATGTGCGACCTCAACCCTATTGAACTTGCATGGGCAGGAATAAAAAAATATATTCGAGAGCGCAACACCGGTGAACTTTTAATTCAAGATTTAAACAAAATAACATTAGAAGCGATTGACCCAATATCGGCTGAAAATTGGTAATCGTATGTTAAACATGTTCGTTCTATTGAAGATAAATTCTGGGAGGTAGATGGCAAAATTGAAACGATTATTGATGATTTAGTTATCACACTGGGATCTTTAAGTAGTGGCGACGAAACCTCATCATTTTCAGAGGAAGACAACGATTTAGAAGAAATCGAACCATTAGAATCACAGCCGTCAACCTCAAAAATAGCTTAGTTTTTTTTTTCATATATTTTGTAAAATTGTTCATAAAGTAGCTGTCAATAAACTGCTTCAAAATAATTAATTTTCTGTTCAATACCGAGTGTCAAAAAATATCTAATATTGCAATTAATATTTGAAAAACTACAGAACTCATATTTCTCCAAAATTAACACATCAATGTAGTTATAATAGGGGAGCCAGCACTGATTCCAGTGAACAAGATTTATCAAGATTTTAACTTATGCAGTTCGACTTTGGGCTATTCGGGTATGCCAAAAGTGACCGTTTGTCTCCGTCTGTCATATTACTTTGTACAGGGGGCGTCATTGTGAAGTACTATACAGGGCGTTTCCTAAATGCGTGCTAATGTTAAAGGGGGTGATTCTTAGACCTTTTTAAGAAAAAAGTTTAATATGAACCTAAAAATCTTAACTTTGGAGATACAGGGTTTTAAAAAAACATTTTTTTAAAATCCTAATTGTGATGGTATTATAGATGATTAAATGGGTGAAATTTGATACACGTCTTTTATGCCTAAAAGGGCATTTTTGATTAACAATCAATTTTTGAAATTTCTACCAGTGGCGTGCTTATGTAATTAACCTGGGTAAATCCGTATGCTCCTTAATGCATAGAAGACGTGTGACTTGTAAATCGTGTATCACTATACTGGGTGGTCCAATAATAATAGACGTAGGCAGTAGCCCGTGAACCGTTAATTACAGAACTCAAGAAAAATATGTTTATAGGTAAATCGATCAAGAAAAATCAAAATTAAATCATTTTAAAATTCAAAAGTTCGCCGTTTTTGCAACACAAAAGAGATATAGAAGTGCGGTACACGAAAGAAAACAGACAAATATAGGTAAAGGTTCATTAAGCATAGTTACATTTTTTAATTATCTGAAGTACGTATAGTCAAAAAGAAGTGCCATATTATTTAAAGAACGACGGGACACCACTGGTTTAAAGAGATTTCTTGGCCGACCTTCCTAAACCGATTGACTTCGCTCGGTTTTCTTACGTGTCACGCACTTTAGTCAACTAGTTGCAAGGCGAGTACAACTAGCCCCAAAATGAAGACCTAAAACTACAGCAGAGTCGCCAACAGGAGCAAAACCGATATTTGTGGTTACCAAGAGAATATCCGAAATCTTCGCCGGACTTGATACTTTATTTACCACGGAGCAGCATATAGCCACCTGTGGCGAAACTCTTAACCCAAGAGGGGTAAATCAAAAGTAGAAACATATTAACCCGACAAGAACTAGTATGTAGTAGAAAATGTATTTTTTTTTGGGATGACCGCTAAAGCAATGAAATTTGGCTTAACGTGACACCTGTTTTCTGACAGCTATAGACTTGATAAAATGAAAATCGTACCTAAAACAACTAAAAATCTAAACATTCAAAAAACTGACATGCCCAACTTTAGAATTAAATAAACACTGAAACAAGGTTATGATTTCCAAACAACAAAAAAATAAACTAATTATAAAACGTTTTTAGAAGCGCTGAGAATAAAACTTGGAAAATTCCATTGAATGCTTCCTTAATCCAACGCTTTATATCCCTCGGTCACTTGACCTGTTAAAATTTTAAAAGGCATTAACTGTGGTTCTATTTAAAATCTTTTTTACATGAATAAAATTCAAAAATTGGTTCAAAATTAAAAACTTCATTTACGTACATGAGAGTTGGTCTTTATTTGATTTTAGTTACCTCTATTTTTTCCAACAAATCCAATTTCCGTCCCTTCGGTGACATTTTCAGAAAGAGAAAAATGTGATGTCTTGAAAATAAGTCACTAGAAAAACTGGTTTAGTATCAGTCACATCTGATTCTTGCATTTGTCAACATGGCTTAAGTGTTCCTAAAGCCTGCTGCAAATTTTTCTCCCCGATTGGTCGACTTAAACCACGGGACAAGTGAGCATGCAGTATTATGCCTTTGAATATATTAAAGCATTGGTTTACGGTAGCATTCAACAAAAAAGTTTAACTATTGGGTTATAAATGTATATTAAATCTGATGATGGCTTCTTGTAGGGCAAAATACTTATAATAACTCTTTTGCTTTATTACACTATTTGGCTGAGACGAATACTATGTTTTCCTTTCCCAGAATTTACATATCTAATAAACCGACTTTTGTGTATTCATCCCAGTTTTTCGTACGCCCTATTATCTTAATTATTTTAGATTTTTTTCATATTTCAACATTAGAATGTACTAATATAAACAGCTGGATTTAATTTTTTTATATACGCTTATTTAAATTAATCACATTATTAAAAGAACTATAATAGAGACAATAGAGATGCAATTATTGTGCAGAGTTTATCAGCAACACTTTTACATTAGAAAAAAACAACAAACAAGAAATTTACTTACATAGCTACTTACACATCAGCTATTTACAAAAAAATAAATAAAAAGAAAAGAAGAAATGAAAAATACAAAGTACTACATAAGTAACATCTTCTAAAATGTAATTTTTGAGATAGGAAACCATTAATTTAGTTTATATTAAAAATGCTAAAATATTATCTTAAATATCAAGCCCATAATAAATGCAGCTTTGACTCCGATCCAGCCACAATATAATATCGAATAGAACCTATGCGGGCCGCTAGCTTCTCTGCAGCTAAGTCCTGTATACTTGATTTCCTGTAAATCGAGCCAGAGGTTATTCAACTTTCCACCGGCTGTTTGCAATTTTTGCATTTCAGTCGCGTGCTTTAAGTGGTGGCGGAAGCTATCGTTGGAGTAGGTTCTTTGTTTGAACGGCTATCCGTATGGTGTGTGATACGTACGTCGGGTCGTGCATGGTGCGATATGGAGGACAATAATACGGACGTGGATATGCAAATACCGTCAACTTTGGCTGTCGGTAATAAAGTTGAAAATGTTGGAGAATTTAGTAAGAAGGGTGTGTGAGGTGTGTCTTAAAAACTTATAAGCTTCAAATAATTTCCAAAGGAAGGGCAAAACTGCCTATGAAAGATTTAACCACAAAAATGAAAAACTGTATTAGACATTTTTATCCGGAAAAACAATACGAACAATTTAAATGGCTAACAGGGTGTGAAAATATAAGTAATAGTATATTGTGTAACAAGTGCGTGAAGTTAACTTTTATACACGAGTGTGATGTTTGGGCACGAAGGGCGGCATATTTTCTGTATAATTCTAAATGCTCGGTAATGGTAAATTTTCTTGTTATTTTGGTTTTTATATCAGGGACGGATACAACAAGAACACTTCCTAAATCTTGAATATTGCACATTTTTAGCTTATAAATTTCGCTTCTTCTTAGAGCACCAGCAATCCCAAATATTAATATCACTTTGGTTAATAAAAAAACTTCGTCAGGAGCCTTATTTATGAACTTGAAAATTTGTTCTTTCTCCAATATTCGAGATTTTTGTGGAATATATCCTTCATTCTTCCGTTTTAAAAATGCATGAACTTTTGGATATTTACCAATGTCAATGTTATTTTTAATGCTAATAGTACTTTTTAGCATTGAATAATGACTCCATAGTGTTGATGATTTCACATTTTTTGACAATTCTGATAAATATGCGAGTAAAACATTTTCAGAAAAGGTTTTAATATTGTTCTTACTGCGCCAGGTCATAAATTTATTGTACGTGTTTTCATAAATTTCCTTTGACTTCTGAGGTAACAGAGAATTACTAGCTGTTTTCGCTGCTTCCGTAATATCTGGTGGAGTACACATTTCTATATCAGAGTCCATAATTATTGCTTATTATAACTTAAAATAATAAACTGTTCAAATTACTATTCGAACTTAAAGTGTCTATTTTAAACTGTTTGCATTGATAATTTGACAACTTGTTACCATGACAACGATACAAATTGCGAGGCACGGCCGCCTAATAAAATTATTACCAGTGCGGGCCCGGTGCCTAAAATTAATGGCGGCCCATGCATTTCTTATTGAGCCGGTGCGTGAAGTAAATCCTTTAGGGAAAGCATTGTATTTCACGCATCGGTGCTTGAAAACAAGCTTTAGCTACTGCAATCAGTGTGTAAAATAGGATTTTAAGGACGGTTGTAGAAAAATTAGTTTGTTGGTCATGTTTACTTTTTAAAAATGAAAAAGCTGTCTGAAATAAAACTGGTTTTTCCGATTTAAACAATCTCCATAAAGCTGTAAAAAGACACATTATGTCCAAAGCGCATTTACAGGCCGTCATAAAAAAATAGTTTTCGGCAAAACCAGAATTGAACAGGCCGTTAATAAACAGTTGGAAATTAGTCACCGCCAACACAATGAACTAGTCGATAAAAATAGGAAAATATTAAGAAGACTTATCGATGTTGTTTGTTTTCTCGGACAGCACGAATTGGGATTTAGAGCTCATGACGAAACGAGGGTTTCTTCAAATAGAGGAAATTTTCAAGATATACTTAGTTTAATGGTTAAATATGATGATTGCTTAAAAAATCATTTAGAGCAGTCTAGCGTTTTTCGCGGAACGTCGAAATGAATCCAGAATGATTTAATTTCCGCTATTGCAACCATTATTCTAAAAAGAATTAAGTAGGAGATTGGCGAGGCGCGGTTCATTGCTATTGTTCTGCACGAAACAACTGATATCACTAATTTTAGCTAATTATCTATAGTACTACGCTACGTTAAAACAGACGGAAGTATTCAAGAGCGATTTTTAGGTTTTAAGAATGTGTCCGAAAATCGTACAGCAGATGCATTGTATACCGTAGTTTATAACGTTACTAAAGAAATTAATGGAGACAAAAAATTAGTTGCTAAAAGCTATGATGGAGCTGCAGTGATGGCAGGACAATTAGGAGGTCTGCAAGCTAAAGTTCGAGAAACTTTCCCAAGTGCTGTGTTTGTCCATTGTTTTGCTTATAAATTAAAGTTAGTTTTATCCCAGTCCATCAATCACATTAAAGAGTGTAAAGTATTTTTCGTTACTTTAAGTGGCATGGCTGCCTTTTTTTCCAAGTCAACAAAACGTACACAACCTTTGGACTCTATTGTCCACAAATGACTGCCCAAAGTAGCTCCTACTAGGTGGAACTTTAATGAAAGACTTGTGTTAACAGTATCTGAAAATCGTGAATCACTGATTGAACTATTTGAGAATATAATAGAAAATAATGACTCAGAAGCAATAAATAGTTCGAGGGGGTTTTTGGACTGTTTGAAACGAGATTTTAATTTTAAATATTTGTTGAACATATTTTCAGAAATATTTCCGTTCTCGGACAATGTTTTTAATATATTGCAAACTAAAACAAATGATATTGATTTTTGCCTAAAAAAAATGGATGATTTTAAGTCCATGTTAAGCCAAAAAAGAGATGACTTTGAGCTATTTTGGGAGAAAAGGATGACGTTAAATGTAGAGCCACAAGCCAAGGTGGGAGATGTTCAAACATCATACACACGCCTCTTTTATGAAATAATCGATCAAATTCAGCAACAAATAAACTATAGATTTAACGGTTTAAATAATTTTAAATCAGTCCATTAAGTAGTTTTTTCAGGCTGAATTTTTAAATATTTTTTTAAGTCGCTTTGTTTCGCCACCTTGGATTCGTACCAAAATGGTACCTGTTGATTCCTACATAATACTTGATTTTTGTACAAAATTGGAGATAAATTGCTTAGGTGTTTTTTAATATTTTTTTTAACATTTTTTTCATTTGACTGTATTAATATAAACATATATCATCCGAGTATCATTATTTGTTTTCCTTAGATCCCCAAATGTACATTAAATATATACTAAAGGCCGATCCCTTACTGCATTGCCTACATAATTGAGTCGGACCAGGGAGTTATATTGCAATTATTTAGTCAGAACCATTTTTCATAAAATTTACTATAAATTATATTTTCGCCAAACCTAGCTCAACTTAAAATTGTGTAAACCCCGAAGAGTTCTAAACGATTCGTCAATGTTTCAAAACTTACAAATTAAACAGTTGACGAAGTTTCTACACAGCCCAAAGAGAACAAAAAAAAACTAATTCTAAACATCATGATCTACGATGCGTCTTGTGTTTGTTTTGCGGTTTCAGTTTTTTTTTTGCTAACGGAAACGTTCTGGAACTATTTCAAGGTGCTCCTAACGACGCGCAGCTGTGTTTTTCACGAGTTACGTAAAACACCAGTTATAATTTTCAACGAAATTGTGACAATCTTTGGAAAACCGCCAACGCGATCCTCTTTAAGCACGCTTTTAGTCGGATGTAATAGCGCAATTTGGAATTTTACGGTTCTTGCTACGTAAGATTTAGGTCTGACATGTTTCAGATAAGGCATTTGTAATTACCATCGGTCAGGGTTAAAGACAGCAACCCGCCTAGTGCAGGTCAGGCTTTGGGGGGTGCTGCACTGTGGGCCGTTCAGTTAGTTATTGTTAGATGTAAATTTTATAATCGTCGTATAGCTTTGTATACCGGGTGTTAGGGGTTTGACTACAAATCAAATATTTTAACAGGTCTGGAGCAGTGGCTGCTCTTCAATAGGGTCATTTGGTCAATGACCTCCCAAAAATATTTCAAAAAATAAATTATTCGTTTGACCGTCCCTCCTAATAGTTGTAATAAAACCCGAACCTTAAGAAAAGTTAAATACGCTATACTGTTAGCCGCGCGTGCAGTTCGAATCGTCTCATTGCGTTCCTTAGGCATAATAAAATATGCTATACTAAGCTAGACTGGGTAGTCCGAATTGCCCTCATCGCCTTAAAGCTTGACGAAAGTACCCGAAGATTTCACAGCTACCGAGCGGTAGCGGAAAGCAATAGCAAATTGAATATGAAAGCGCGATTTGGGTCATCAGCCGGTCCCTTCTCATAATTCGAGAGATCGGTTGCGGCTTCACGTCGGCATGCGGCAGTTCAATTGTTCAGAGGTCGCGCGGTCGATATTCAAACTCGATATTGTTTCGGACGTTTTTAAACGATGAAAATTGATTTATATACTGTTTTTTGTAATATATTTTTATTTTTGTGGTCCATGTGTGAGTTGGGAATATACAGGAAATAAAATGTTGGTGACTAGTGCAAAAAAATAAACAACTAAAAAGTGCTTACGAACTTAATTTTGCAAAAACAACCAATTTCAAAGTGGTCTATGTTTGAGTTGTGAATGTAGAGGAAATAAAATGTCGGTAGTGCAAAAAATTAAACAACGAAAGAGTGCTAACGGACTTAATTTTGAGAAAATAACCAAATTTAAGGTAAGTGGTCACCCGTTGCCAGAACTTAGGATACGACAAAGTAGAAAAGACAAAAATAAAGAGGTTCATCGGAACTTTGGCCAAGGTATGTACGATTTAGCTAACTGGATATGTGGTTGTGAAATCTCTACTGTTATGTTTGGTTGTTGTTTTCTAAGGACTCGTCGGACTCATTATGGTACAAACCGGTGTTAAAGACTTGAAACACTTAAAATAAAAAAGTAAAAAAACATGCGTTTTCTGCAGATCACATGAAATGTTCGGTGAACTATGTTACGGTCGGAAGTGTTGATATTCGCACTCAGCTAAACACAGCTTATAGAAAATCCCTTAGGGATTTTAATGAAAATGTATTCAAAAATCGTTATATTTTTAAACAAAATTATAGATTGTGTAAAATTTTGTGGGGCTTTGTCTGAAAATCCTGGGTTTTTTCGAGGGCTTATAAATTTTTTTGAGGAGTTGGATCCAATTTTTAAAGAGCATATGCAGAATGCAACTGTCTTTAAAGGAACATTTAAATCCATTCAAAATGACCTTCTTGACTCTATGCTGGCTGTGGCTCAGGAATAAATTAAGCAAGACATTCAGTCACCTAAGTATGGTGCTGTGCAAGTAGACGAAACAACTGACAGTTCCACCAAAACCCAAATGGTTATTATAATACGTTATATTTTGTCTGGCATTGTCCATGAACGGTTTGTTAAATTTGTAAATCCGTTAGAGACCACAGCTTCACACCTTACAGACGTATTTCTTCATGAATTAGAAAATCTAAGCATTAATAACACCCCCGAGAAATTAATTGGACAAAGTTACGATGGGGCGTCCACTATGAGTGGAAAATTAGGAGGCCTACAAAAAAAAATTAAAGAGCATTATCCTGCCGCTAATTTTATACATTAGTATACAAAATAGACACGTTTAGTTTATTAATTTCCACTTATTTATTTCAGCTTGACAGCTGTTTCGACACACAGTGTCTTTGTCAAAAGCTAACTTAAAACTGACACTAAAATCTGTACCAAATATAAAAAAAAAATATATAAAAATCTTAATGGTGTCAATAAAACAATATCGGTGTTTACCCACATCGTCTATTCTTTATCTATAATGATTTAACAGAGGGGAACCATTTAAGTCCAACTGGTCATTCAATAAAATATTTCGAGTTTTCTTCTTGTTAATTTCTAAACTTTCCAAATGGTTCAATTTGTAGCTTTTATTAGCCCTATGCAAAATTTTATATTCGTTTTTAAATGTGTGATTTGCTTCTATCAAATGTTTAGCGTAATTGGAGTCTGTTTTTTCTTTATTATATGAGGATTTGTGTTCTTTTATACGTTTATTGAAAGATCTACCCGTTTGGCCAATGTAAACTTTATCACAGGAACCACATTCTAATTCGTATACCCCTGATTCTTTAGATTTATCAGACTTGGATTTATTATTTTTAATGTATTTCCCTAATGTATTATTTGTACAGAAGGCAACTTTATAATCTGCTCTCATGAGATGTTTACTGATTTTAGAGCTAATTTTGCCTGTATATGTTATTGTATTAAATTTGGCTATAACTTTTAAATTATTATTTGGATAGATTAAATTGATTGCTTTTTTATATTGTTTTTTATTTACTATTTTGTCGACTATATTAGGACTATAGCCATTGTTAATAGCAATCTGCTTTATAATATTCAATTCTTTATTATAGTTATCTGATGACATAGGTATACTAATTAAACGATGTACAAAACTGTTGAAAGCTGCCATTTTATGTGCAAAAGGATGAGTTGATGTTTTATGTATTGTTATATCTGTGTAAGATGGTTTATGATAAATTTGAAAATCGTGTTTATTGTTATTGTTCATAATTGTTAAATCCAAAAAATTTATTGTCTTATCTTGTTCCACTTCTAACGTAAATTTAATATTTTTATGTAAATTATTAATAAAATCTAAAAATAACCTTAGTTGTCTCTCTGTTCCCGTGAAACATGCTAGTATGTCGTCTACTTATCTATACCAATAAATGAACTTTTTTTCTTAACGGGTGATTATACATTAATTGTTCAATATTATCTAGAAATATTTCTGCTAGTATAGGACTCAAAGGATTACCCATTATTAAACCTTCTTTACTTACATACACGGAGCCATTGATATGATTAACTTTATTTTTGAGTAATAAATTATCGACTAAGTTAATAGCTTCAATAGGGGGGGACTAGGAAATAAGTTTTGTACATCTAAAGAGATTAATATGGCATTATTTGGGATTGTGACATCTTTTATATTTTATAATTCTAAACTATTTTTAATACTAAATTTTGGTTTAAAAATACAAAATGTACTAATAATGTCTATTAATTTATTAAAAATCGTGTGAGCTGGAGCTGTCACATAAGACACTACAGGTCTAATGGGCATATTGCCTTTATGCAGTTTAATAAATGAATATAGCTTAGGTACTTGTGGATTCATTATCGCTAATTTATATTTAATTTCATCATCAAATAAGCTACTATTAATTACATTTTTTATAATTTTTTGATGTATTTCTGTCGGATCTTTATCGATCTTTTGAAATTTATCCGGATTCAGAAATTCTGAAGTTTTTTGAATATAATCTTCTTTTTTTATTGCAATAATGGTTTTTCCTTTATCCGCCCTAGTGAATACAACATTATCTTCTGTTATTTTACTATTAATATTTTTAACTAAACTATAATTGTTTGAAATGTGAACGTTATTACCATTATATCATCAACCTGTGAACATCTGGCGAAATGTCATGACACAAATATGTAAATATGAAAATTAAATTAAATAGCGTACAGGGAATCAAAAATTCATGAATTTTCCCTTACCACACTGCCGCAAGGAAAAAGTTATAAAAATATAAAGTATTTCGCCAAGGCTGTTTTACAAAAAATAGGTTACTTACTCCCTTTCTGCTACCTTATATAAAATTTATAAATATAAAAATTAAGAATTAATTCCTCTTACTCTCACAGGAAGGAACTCCAAAACCATTGTAGAACTCTTGGTTTATGTACCCCAAAAATTACACCATAAACTTGTAACTATATCCCAAAACCATATCTTGAATTCTTAACCTGAAACCCTACAAACGATTGTTTGTCTTAAAATAAAATCGACACGGAATGTGCAAAAACGTTATTTACAACAAAACTATTCAAAGACATTGCCTTACCTCTAGTCATCTAGAGGGCCTCTTCGACGTCAACGGTCACCATCAAAGGGAATTTCCAGACATCTAGAAAGGCTTCTCGAGGACCGACAGCCAAAACAAAATTCAGGACTCCATTCACAACCCGATAATATTCGGTGTCCCCTGAATAATGCTGGCGAATTGCCGCTGAGTAGAACCAAAATCGTGACTCAAATGAAAAAACACGACACTGTCAAAGCTGGCTGGATGCCGAAAAATAAGAAACCAATGAAACCACAGTGACAAAAGAAAAAGACAGGCAAATTCCGAATATTTGTAAAAAAAACAAAATTCTTTTGTTTTAATTTAGGGAAGTTGAAAATACTTTACAAAATGTAATCCAATGAAAAACATATTAAGGTATGCAAGATGTAATTTACATAAAAGTTGTTATTTTCATTAATAAAGAAGGCCAGTATGTTATTAACTAAAATTAATTATATATTTAAAATATGTCACTTTCAATAGTAACACCCTATTAATAAAGATTCTATTAACTTTCTTTTATAAAGTGTATGATATATAAATTTGGAAAATCCTACTAACTCGTAGAGTTATTCGACAGGATGGTGTTAGAAAACTGTGTGAAAATCAGTAACTATATAACTAGCCAAATTTTGTAATTACCTCACTGTTACTATAAACTAAATAATTATGCATAAATTTGAAATGTTATGTTATCAATTTCAGATGACCTGTTGTATATAAATGGCTATAAATTAGAGCGTTGTGATAGACAAGGCAGGGGAGGCGGCGTTGCTATATATATTAAAAATTTATATAAAATATTCAAAATTATCATCAAGTGCTCAAATTGAACAAATATGGATCAAATTTGAGCTTACTGGACAGCTCTTTTCCGTAGGAGTTGTTTACAAACCGACAACCACCAACTACTCAGATTTTTTTAGCAACTTGGAAACCTCTTTCTCAATTATTATACCCACCGTTCATCATGCGTTTTGCTTTGGCGATTTTAATGTTAACTTGCTAAATCTCGCTAGTGTTGAAACTAATTTCATTTATGATTTTTTAGAGGGACTTGGCCTTCATCAAATTGTGGATGCTCCCACCAGAGTAACTGATCACTCAATGTCTCTTATCGATTATATATTATGTACTTCAACAGACAACATATTAGACCATAGTCTAGTGTTCTGTATAGTAAACGTAAAAAATGTAAAACCAAAGGTTGAATAAAAAACGGTCAGAAATTTTAAATATCTGAACTATAATCAATTTCAATCGGATTTAAGATCAATCCCTTGGAATAATATTTATTATATAGAGGACATTGATAAGAAAATTTCTTTTATATCAGATACTATTACTGTCCTTCTTGATCTGCACGCTCCATTTGTCACTTATCGCATCACAAAAAAATATGCTCCATGGTTTACGGATGGTTTACATGCTATAAAAAAGGATAGAGACAAGGCACTCACCAAGTTCAAAAGAACAAAATCGCAGACGGATTGGGCTAACTACAAAACCCTGCGTAATATGTTTACTACTGCTGTTAGAAAAGAAAAGAAAATTTATTACGTCACTTCATCTAAATCTAAGAATTCTAAACAACTTTGGTCTGATTTAAAACTTCTTGATATAAAGTCTAACAAAAAAAACTGCATTCCTGAAGATCTCGCAGACGTTGACTTGATTAATAGTAACTTTATTAATTCAATTCCCACACTAAGGATACATAATGACACGGTGAGTTTCTACCAGAATAATAAAATATCAGACGCTAACTTTAAATTTCGTACTGTTAGTGAAAATGAAGTGGTCGAAACATTGACAAAGATTAGGTCGGCGGCAGCGGGATCTGACGGACTGAACATAAAATCCATTAACTTGTGTCTTCCATTTCTTCTACCGTACATAACACACATAATTAATTATTGTATTGAACGTAATGTTTTTCCGTCTGCTTGGAAAAGGGCACTGGTTATACCAATTCCAAAAGTGAGTTAAGTGGAATCTTTGCAACAATTGCGTCCTATTAGCATTTTGCCTACCATGTCGAAGATTTTAGAGTCCATCATGCATGCCCAACTGTCTAACTATCTTATGTCTGAAAAAATTATCCCAATAACTCAGTCTGGCTTTAGAAGGGGACATGGCTGTTGCGCGGCTTTGCTGACTGTTATTGATGACATAATTGGTAATATAGATAAAGGCAAATTAACCATTTTAGCGCTACTTGACTTTAGTAAGGCTTTTGACACGTTATCTCACGAAATAATGTGCACAATATTTCATTATGTTGGTTTGTCCAAAAATACAGCATTATTTTTAAAAAATTACCTTAATAACAGGGAACAGGCAGTGACCTATAATGGCAAAACATCCTCTTTTATTAGAATGCTGAGTGGAGTGCCACAAGGTTCCATATTGGGACCTCTGTTATTTATTATGTACACGTCTTGTTTTCAAAAAGCATTTTTGTCCTGTACAAGTCATTATTATGCTGATGACACACAAGTCTATCTTTCTTTTTCCCCGGAGGAAAGCAGCCAAGCTATCTCTGCTATTAACTATGATTTGGCGAGTTTTAGTATGGTGTCAAAGAACCACAACTTAATTCTAAACTCTGATAAGTCTGTTGTTGTTGTTTTTGGCAAAAAGAATGACAGGGAGAAATTTGCCGATGGGTATTCACATGCCATTAGTATTAATAATAATCCCTTGCAAATTAAAGAATCAGCAAGAAACTTAGGCCTTACGATAGACAATGAACTCCGATTTTTAGAGCATATCAACAAGTGCCTTCAAATAGCTTATATGAACCTAAAAATGATATTTCAACACCGGCACGTTTTAAACCGACAATTGAAAACAACACTATGTGAAGCTTTTGTTCTATCCCAACTTAATTTCTGTGATGCTATATACGGACCCTGTATCTCTGCTCAAACGGCAGGGCGCATACAGAAATTACAAAATTCTTGTGTACGTTTAATCTTTGGGATAAGAAAGTACGATCATATAAGTAATGCATATGTGGAGTCAGGGTGGCTTAAAATGGAACAACGATGCTACCTTCATATGATGTGTCTATATCACAAGATCTTTATCGATAAATCTCCTCCCTATCTATACAACAAAATTAGATTCCGAACAGACGTTCACAATTTGAACATTAGATTTAAGGGTAAACTTACTATTCCAGCCCACCATACAGCTCTGTTCGAACGTTCCTATTCCTACCTCATTGCAAAGTATTTAAATGACTTCCCTATTGACATCATACACCTGTCACAGATCAGATTTCGTAAGCTACTGCGGAACAATTTATTAGCAAGCTAACAGTTTCACATCTTTAGATATAATTAGTTACTTATTTTTTCTTTTTTAAACTTTACGATAGTAAATATTTTGTAATTTATTTGTATTATATTTGTTATAGGCACTAGGTTTAAGGTACTATTACTGGTTTACTATTATCAATGGTTAGCTGAACAGTTGGTTGGTCTCTAAGATCTACCAAACTGAAACTCGCCATTTTGTACAATAAATTTTTGTTGATTTTGTATATTAAATCTGTCTTACTCATAATGTACAAATAAAGACCTTTATTATTATTATTATTATTATTATTATAGTACCAACACAGTTAACCAATCCTTTTGTTTAAAACGCTTTTTACAAAATGAAGATTTTTTATTTTGGTTGAACTTCTTCCATCTTATAATGCCCCATTGGGAGATACTTTTGAATGAACTTGTTATCGATGTTTTATCAGTAAAAAAGTATATAGACTCCTTTAAACGTTTCATCCAAGCAGCTCGTGATAAAATTCTAAACGACCTATCTTCAGAATTCCCTTCAATTTCATCTAGTGCTAGTAAACGGCTACGTAAAAATTAAGATTCTAAACGTCGAGTGTATCATTTAAAATGTTTGATTTTGGAGGTTTCATTCAGTTAAGCTCTCGACAACACGACAACGTTGCTGCATTGTACATGATACCATTTTATCAAATCAGCTGTATTTCGTCAACAAACAAAATGGTTTACATCACTGATATATACCCTGCAGCTGAGAGGATGCATGTATTAATTATTTTTTCTACGACTGCTATGAAAACTGTCTAAAAACGCACGCCAAACAAGATCTGAAAATTACTAATTGCACATGATGTGTGAAAACTGCTGTGTGAAATTTTTGCACACAGTTTTGCTTAGGTTTGACCTCAATGATGGATGACTAGCACAAATGTCACTAAAGCTTGAATCAAGTAGGACGTGGTTTTCGATTGCCTGGTTACTTTAATTTTAATTTCAATCTGTCAAAAATATTTTATTTTTTTGCCAAAATCACCTTTTGTTGTGTAAAAATGGAGAGTGAAAGTGAATTTGAATGTACGCCACCAGAAATAAAGGAAAAAGCTACAAATGTCTCGCTAAACCTTTTGCCGGAAACTTCCAGATACAAATATGGGACCGCGTACATGAAATTTCATCAGTGGAAAGCAAGAAGCAATGTAAAGTCATGTTCGGAAAATGTGATGCTAGTATATTTTGAAGAACTATCGAAGAAATACAAAGCATCCACAGTGTGGTCGATATTCTCTATGCTTAAAGCTACCTTAAAAGTAAAGCGCAATATTAATATTTCCGATTATATGAAACTACAGTTGTTCCTAAAACAAAGAAGTCCAAAATTCTAACGGAGGAGGATTTTTCAAAATTTTTAAATTCAGCACCGGATGAGCAATACTTGTTAATAAAAGTACGTACTAAAAGCAAATTTTATGGCATATATTTTTTTAATCGTAAACATTGCAAAAATGTATTAAATATTATACGTTTCAACTTTCAGGCCGCAGTTGCTATCGGTCTAGCAGCAGCTTGTAGACGTGACGAATTGTATAAATTATTAGTCAATGATATCAAAGATTTAAATTCGGCTATGCTGATCAAATTAACAAACACAAAAAATAAAATACCTAGATCATTTACTCTGATTGGAAACTTCTACAATATATGTAAAAAGTTTGCCAATCTCAGACCCAGTAATATATCCGAAAACAGATTTTTCTTGAATTATCGAAATGGAAAATGCACTAGAAATTTGTACGCATGGCGTCAGAAATAGCCAGTTTTTTTAAACTGCCCAACCCGAGCGAATATACAGGCCATTGCTTTCGGAGTTCATCGGCAACAATACTCGTTAATGCTGGTGAGGATTTACTAACTCTTAAACGCCATGGGGGATGGCGTTCTAGTGCAGTGGCTGAAGGATACATAGACGATTCAATTGGGAATAAATTAAAAATTGCAAACAAAATTGCAGAATCTGTAGACCAAACTTCGACGTCCTGGTCCTCACATGAATTTCAAGAATCTGAAACTTCCCCGCTGGAGCCGGTTCCTTCATGTTCACGAAACATAACGGAGAACATAACATATACGAATTCTATCAATAAACAAGATATGCCAGCACACAGTTTCCAAAACTGTACAAATGTAACCATAAATTATAACTTCAAATAGAGCTACTTTACTTTATATTTTGCTCTCTTAACGTTAGATAATTTGTTAGATTTTGTTGTGATTGAATAAACTATGTGATGTACTTAATTGTTTAAATCTAGCCTAATCGTGAATTGTACTTTTGTTGTTAAATTTAACCTCTTGCCATTTTCGCTTATAATCTCCCTAGTGCTTCAATTATTTCCAGAAACTGAGGGATAATTTTCAAAGGAAAATTGTGTACGAGAAAATATCGAATTATTAATTCAAGCGCGTGGGAGATTGGGTAAGAAAATTTCACACGAATTCAAACTAAAATTTAAATAATAGGTAATAAAAATGTCTACAAAGAATAAAGTTCGGCACGTATTAATTTGTAGTGTCAGTTGTTATTCTCATTCTAATTATGTATTTTCCTTGGATCTTAGTAAAATAAAACATTTCATATCGCTTTAGAAACATGTTGAGTTAATAATCTTGAATGAATTTGTGCTACTAAAGTAATAGGAAATTTCACTTTTATATGAAATTTGATGTAACATGTGAGGTACGTAAAATCATATCGTTTCTATCCTTTATCAAATGAAACTTAAAAAATATATATATTCCTTGGATTTTAGTAAAATAAAACATTCCATATTGGATTAGAAACATGTTAAATTAGTGATCTTAAATTAATTTGTGTTACTAAAATAGTATGAAATTGTATTTTCATATGAAATTTGATGTAAAGGAAGTAAAAGCATATCGTTTTTATTCTTTATCAATTGTATTTTTAAAAATATATTTTCCTTGGATTTTAGTAAAATAAAACATTCTTTATCGGATTACAAAAATGTTGAATTAGTGATCTTGAATAAATTTGTGTTACTAAATTAAAAAACTTGTAAAATCCCACAATAAACAAAAGGAATGTTGGCAAATTGTTAACGACTTACCTGGTAGAACTAATACTAATTTGGATTACAATATTAATGCAGACCGACTCAACTCCTTTGATTGCACTATAGCTGAAAAATTGGCCAAAAATATCTCTAAAAAATTTGATCCACTTGAATATCTTAAAAGTACTGTAATAAATGACACCTTCTATATCCTACCAACTAATCCAGAAGAACTGATTGAAGTTTTTAAAGATATTAAAAATCTCAAAGCCTCGGGTTGGAATAATATTTCTGTTAGGGTGCTACTGAGGCTTCCTTATCACACTTTGATCGCCTTAGCTGAAGCTATTAATTGGTCATTTACATGCGGAGAATTTCCATCTGATCTGAAATTTGCTACTGTGATTCCAATTTTTAAGGGTGCTGAAACTGATGTTCCCTCCAATTTTAAGCCAATTTCCCTGCTTCCTACCTTATCTAAAGTTATAGAGAAACTTATGAAAAAAAAGATTTTACTATTTTTCAAAAAACACAGTATTCTTAAGACACGACAATTTGGATTTCAATCATCATTGTCCACAGATGACGCCATATTCTCTCTTCTTGAAACTGTATACGAACGTCTAAATGACGGAGAGGTTGCTGCTGCGGTGTTCTGTGATCTATCTAAGGCATTTGACTGTGTGGATCATAGAATACTTCTCAACAAGCTTGAAGTTTATGGATTTAGGGGGAAAGCTTGTGCCTGGTTAAGTTCCTACTTGTCTGATCGGTGTCAAATTGTAAGTTTTAAAAATGACCAGTCAGGCAAATTAAATATTGCTGCAGGTGTCCCACAGGGGTCTGTTTTGGGACCATTGCTTTTTTGCTATATGTTAATGATTTTCCAAGCATTAACACACAAGGTTTGTTTACCATATTTGCCAATGACACAACTGTTTTATGGCACCACCATGATCCCAAACAGTGGGATCATGTTGTTAAGAGGGACTTGGAAATAATAAAAGACTGGTGTAACTCAAACTCACTTACACTGAACATAACAAAAACCAACATTATTTCACTTAAATGTTCAATTAGTGATGTTAGGATGGATGACCAACCAATAGACAGTTTACGTGTTAACAAGTTCTTGGGTCTCTACATAGATGATAGGCTAAAAAAAGAAACATATTTTGAATGTGAATTGTAAGATTGCAAGGGGTTGCTATGCCCTAAGAATTGTCTCTCGGGAGGTAGATTTATCAGTGGCAAAGAGTGTATATCATGCCTTGATAGAGTCATATTTGCGCTATGGCTTATGTTTCTGAGGAAGCTGCCCTAACTATGTATTAAATTCCACAATTATTATACAGCAAAGAGCAATTCGGTTCTAATCTAAAGCTAGGACCAGTGTTTCTTGTAGGCCTTTATTTAAATCCTTGAATATTTTGACCCTCACGTGCCTATTTGTTCTTGAAACGGTGTGCTTAATTCATAAAAAATTTCGTTCAGAAATCCTAAGTGAAAATGCATATCCCACAAGAAGTACTCATGTATCTAGGTTACCGATTCCTTCATCAGAACTAATAAAAAAATCATTAATTTACAATGGAAGGAAAATGTTTAACAAACTGAATTTACATATGACAAAAATTTCTTGTGGGAGAAAATTTAGAAAGCAAGTTAAAGAACTTTTAGTTGGGAAGGCCTATTATACAGTTGACGAATATTTTACTAATAGATCTTGAATAAATTTAATAAGTAGTTTTTACATTGGCACACACCGCGATTTTGTTACGACATGTTGAATTAACACCAGCTTATCGTTATTTCATATTTAGTTTTTCTCCAAAATTTACAGTCATTTAAATAAGAAGATTTTTTTAACTTAGTTTGTTAACATGTTATTTGACCGCCATTTTGTTCCTCTATCTTGAATCTGTAACACAATTTTACCAGCTTATCTCTATATCACATTTAAAGCTTGCACAAAATTTCAGATTAATCTAATAAGTAGTTTTCAGACCGATTTTTTAAATATTTTATTAGGCCACTATTTTGTTTTGCTATCTTATACATATTTTCGGATTAAGGTAAGTTCAAGGGGTACTTCTTTTTTGAAATATTTTCAACTTCCTGTACACTTCCGGTTTAAACGGAAGTTGGTATCAACTTGCTTATTTTAAATGGAACACCCTGTATTTTATGATATTTTTGGATTCTACGGAGAATTTTAATGCTATTTTATGTAGCATGTCATATACCTAGGTTCAAGCGTTCATAAGATACTTGACCTTGAACCAAAAATGAGCCTTCGGGGTACCAAATTTTAAAATCTCATATTTTGTCAGTTTTAAAGATATAATCTTCATATTTTGCAGACGATCGGTAAATAATCTTAGGTTTCTATTTTTTTATTGAATTTGTCTATCTTTATACAGGGTGTTCTAAATTCAGCGGCAAACATTTACATTTTCAAAGCCGCTAAAGTGGGACACCCTGTAACTTTATGCACTATCAAATGTAGAATTTAATTTTCTATCGAACTGTATTAAGGTTCCCTATACCTATTCGTAACCATTTTCGAAATAATCAGGTTTTTATTAAACTATCATATGTATTTGCTAAATGCTTCCACCTTCCCGTAGTAAGCCATGGAAAAACAATTGTTGTGCTTTTCTATTCAACATGACAACTGATTTGAAACTTTTAAATTAAAATAAAATAACACTCAAAAACTGATATTCTCAATTTATTTTATATTCGCGGAGAATGTTACAAAATATTGGAGAGAACATGCCATGTTTTTAATGAAAAACATCCTCATTTATCGCCAATGAACAAGAGAAAATTGAAGAGGATTGAAACGAAATTTTTTCGTTTCGGAAAAGTTAAAGTTATAAAAAATGTAATAAATTCGTTACATTATTTTTAACCATATCTACTAAGAGACTGTTCTAAACTTGTTTTAGTGAACTTGAAAATTATAGCAATCTAACAATCAACAATAAATAAATAAAATAATAAAATTGAATTATAACAAATGTTCTATATGCTGTCCGGTCATTTGAAGACACATTTCAATTCTTCTTTGTACAGTTGCTGTGGCCCGTTGAATTTGTCCGTTTTCTAATTCGGCAAAAGCTGTTCGTATCCTGTCCAGTAAATCTTGTTGGTTATTTACTGGGGAAGCATAGACTTTACCTTTGATAAATCCCCATAAATAAAAGTCTAGGGGTGTTAAATCAGGCGATCGAGGGGGCCATCTCCAAGGGCCATTGGGACCAATCCAGCGATCTTCAAAAATTCGAGATAATTGGAGGTAAACTGCAGCGGAATTATGTGCTGGTTCCCCATCTAATTGATACCAATAATTTTGCAGCTCACCGATAGGAATTTTTTCTATAAATTCAGAAACCGTCCCTCGTAGAATTTCCAAATACTTATTACTGTTTAAATTGTCTTCATAAATACAGTACCGCACCTGATCATTTAATACTATACCGAAAACATTGAAGCTAAACCTCTCTTAAGAACGCGTTTCGCGTAAAGCGTGCGGATTTTCTGCTGCCCAGAAATGTTCGTTTCTTCTATTTGTTATTCCTTCTCTAGAAAATTTCGCTTCATCGGTCCAAAATATTTTTGAAAGGAATTGAGGGTTCTCTTGAATTTTCAAAAACATGAATTAATAAAATTCTACTCGTCGGACGTCATCACCAGGTCTCTAGGCTTGCACGTTTTGGAAGGAATAAGGGTTTCGGAACATTTTTTGTAACTTTAACCTTGCCAAAACGCAAATAGTTCGTTTCAATCCTCTTGAATTTTGACTTGTTCATTGGCGGCAAATCAGGGTGGCGTTCATTAAACACACGACACGTTCTCTCCAAAATTTTATAACATTCTCCATGAATATAAAATAGATTGATAATATCAGCGTTTGAGTTTTCTTCCATTTCGATTTAGAAGATTTAGTTTATCACTTACAGCTTTCGATAAATAACGCATACTAATCATCTGTCATATTGGATATTGGATCTCAATTGTTTTTCCATGGCTCACCATTGGAACATTTTTATAAAACCCAATTATTTCGAAAATTGTTGCAAATAGATATAGGGAACCTTAATACAGTTCGATAGAAAATGAAATTCTACATTTGATAGTGCATAAAGTTATAGGGTGTCCCATTTAAAAAAACGGACTTTAGCGGCTTTGAAAATTTCAAAAAGCCGAGATCAAAGAAATATAACAAAGAGAATCGTGAGACTGATGAAATTAACGTCTTAGCAAGTGTAAATGTAACGCCTGTAACGTCCTGCAGAAAAATAGAGAATGAAGTGGGTGTAATCAAGTCTCGGGTTCAAACGATTTTAAAGAAACAAGTATAAACCTTATAAAGTCAGAGTTGTGCAAAATCTACATCCTGGAGATGCAGAACGACGTATTGATTTTTGCCAGTGGTATTTACAAATAATTAATACTAACCAAGATTTTGGAAGGGCGGTTATATGGTCCGACGAATCGTATATAAGTAGTGCTGGAATATTTAATAGGCACAATACGAGACACTGGTCACCTGAAAATCAACATTTGATATTTCCACGCGAGCAATAAGGAAGATTTGGCTTTAATGTCGCTTGTTTCGTACTAGGAACACAAATAAAATTTCATATTTTTGAAGCGATTAGCAGTGAGACCGCTAATCGCTACCTTGAAATATTGCAAAATATATTCCCAGAAATCATAGATGTCCCTTTAGCACATGTGAATCAAATATATTTCCAACAAGACGGAGCTCCAGCACATAACTCCCAAATTGTGAGGCGGTATTTAGAAGAGAACTTCCCCGAACGCTGGATTGGAACGCACGGACCTGTCCGATGGCCTCCTAGGTCGCCTGACCTGTCCATATTGGACTTCTTTTTATGGGGTCACCTAAAAAATTTAATTTTTCGTACACGACATAACACAGTTCAAGACCTGCGTAACACCACTGAGCAGGCATTTTTGCAAATACAAGCACGCAATATAGTCATTTCAATAGTCATTGCAAGAGTGTGTGAGAGATGTCTAAGAGAAAACGGAAATCAGTTTGAGCAGTTCTTTTGAACATGGCTAATTACGAAAAATAGATATACTTAATATATTCTTAAAAACTTAAACTGTAGCCTTATTTTTAAAATAAGTATAGATAACTATATATTTTTGAAAAGCTCATAATAAGACGAATAGGACTACGTAAAAATATACAGGGTGTCCCATTTTAAAAAAACGTAACTTTGGGTCATGTATCAAAGACGACGGCCCCTAGCAAAAATCTGTCCCCGCCACTGGATTCTACGTAAAAAACTCTATAAGAGCCAGTTTTTACCTTTTCGATACGTTAAAAGATAATCGAGATACGAGGGGTGTCCCAAAATGCAACTTTTTCAATTTGGCCCTGTATCTCCGGAACGAGGCGGGCTATGGAAAATCTGATTACGGCAGCTCGAGTTTGACAAAAAAGTGGCACGGTGTCGCGAAAACCTCAACCCTAAATGTTTGCAAATAACGGAGATACCTTGCATTTACAACCAAAATTGGACACCCTGTACAACCTGAGATGGTGATTTTTCAGATTACAAAAATTTTAATTTTCCGCCATTTTGTTCCGTCATCTTGAATTAAATAATTACGAAATTGTGGTGGCGGATTCATGGTTTATTAAAAGAGATTATTTACCTGATAAAATCAATAGGCAGGCTTAAGTTCTGGGTCCACTACGAAGGTACCCGAGGAATGACACTAAAAAATGTTTGTTTTCTGGACGTTTCGGGGGAAAGACTACTTCCGTCTTCAGCAAATCTACAAATAAAAAACTAAAAAAAACAAACATTTTTCAGTGTCGTTTCTCGGGTACCTTCGTAGTGGACCCAGAACTTAAGCATGCTTATTGATTTTATCAGGTAAATAATTTCTTTTAATTTCAAATTTTGTTTAAGGCGAAAAACCCAACAAATAGTTTTAAATCTTGAATTAGTATCACACTTTTACTAGCTCATCTCTATACTACAATTAGTTATGGCATACAATGTGAAATCAGTTCATTAAGTAGTTTTTTTCAGGCTAAATTTTTAAATATTTTATTAACCCGCCATCTTGGATTCGTACCAAAACCAGTTGATTCCTACATAATACTTGATTTTTGTGCAAAACTTGAGAAAAATTGGATAAGCAGTTTCTTAGTAAGAATTTTTTTTAACATTTCTCTAGGTCGCCAATTTGTTTTGCCAACAGACAGACAGACAGGCACCGACGGAATCGAGAAAACATGTTTTTCGTCATCTAGGGACCCTGAAACGTAAAGATCTGAAAAAATCTCGGAGGGTGATTTTTTTTTCACGATTACAAACATTTTGTTTAGTCGCCATTTTGTTCCACCATCTTAAATTAGAATCACAGTTTTACTTGTTCATCTCTTTACCACATTTAGTTATGATACATAACTTGAAATCAGTCCATAAAATAGTATTTCACGCTGAAATTTGAAATATTTTATTCAGCTGCCATTTTGTTCCGTCGTCTTGGATTCGTGTTATCAGGTCTTCCTCACATGACCCTTAATTTTCGACCAAAATTTGAAGGTAATCGGATCAGTAACTTTTTAGCTATGCCGCGACAGACAGACAGACCGACGGAACTGTTTTTCGTCATCCAGAGACCCTGAAACGTGAAGATCTGAAAACATTTCGTAAGGTGATTTTTTCACGATTACAATAATACTCCCTTTTACGAGGGAAGTAAAATTTGATAAACAGTGTGTTCGTCAATTTATTGATTCGCCAATTCATTCATTCATACGAATTGTAATCGAATGAACGAATCGAACCGAATAACGAGTAGCGGGCTTTTGATAATTTTTAATTCTTCTCGTACAATAAAACCAAATGAATGTCCCATGAAGTAACTATATCTCAACGGAAAAAGAGTTTTTTAAAATCGCTTCATCCATAACGATATAAGTATTCTGCCTATTCTATCTAAAGTTATGGAGAAGGTACTTGAGAGGCAGATAAAAACCCATTTAAATCTTTATAAAGTTCTTCCTTCAAAACAATCTGGTTTCAGGAAGGTCATTCGTGTGCCACAGCGCTTGCGTCCATCACTGATGATGTCCTCAGAGCGCTGGATGATCGAAAGTCCTGTGCACTTATACCGCTCGATTACTCCAAAGCGTTTGATTTATTAAACCACAAAATTCTCATTTCCATGTTGCACTATATAGGATTTGGTCAGTTTGCAGTGGAAATTATTGGGTCATTTTTATCTAACAGGGTACAACACGTAAAGCTAAACAGTGAGATGTCTGCAGGTCATGTGGTGACACAGGGTGTTCCCCAAGGGAGTATTATAGGGCCTCTGCTTTATACAATTTATACATACAGTTTTGATTCCCATCTGAACTTCTGTGACTATACCAAAACATGTATAACTTTGTTATACATTTAGCCCCTCTGATTTAGCTAATGCTACCAACAACATTAATCATGATCTAAATTCACTCCTACATATTTCTGAACAGCACCTTCTGAAGCTAAATACCGAAAAAACTTGCGTCATTCTCTTTACAAGCGGCAAGTACAGAGATAGTGAACCTGAGATGAAGTTAAAACTGGGAAACTCGTCTATTAAATTCACTAAAACATGCAAGAACTTGGGGCTGATTGTGGATCAGAACCTACGTTTTAAAGAACATATAACTCGTCTTTTGAAGAAAGCCTACTATTCCCTTAAATTAATTTTCTCTCAAAGACATTATCTAGACGTAAAAACCAAAAAACAACTTTGTGAGGTTCTTGTTCTTTCTGGTTTTAATTACTGTGATGCAGTCTATGGTCCTTGCCTTGATGGTATGGATCAGAAGCGCATTCAGAAAGCTCAAAACTCCTGTCTTAGACTAATTTACGGTATCCGAAGGCCTAACCCTGTATCGCACAAGTTGCGGGATGCTAATTGGTTGAGCATGTGTAATCGCCGAAAATTGCACATGGCCTGCATGTTTCACAAGGATTTAAAATGTGGGGCGCCATCATATTTATATAAAAAAATTACTTTTAGAACTGATGTTCATAATCTAAATCTGAGATTTAGGAATTCCTTGACTATTCCGCGACACAAAACCTCCATGTTCAGGCGGTCCTTTTCCTATAACGTTGCGATCTGCGATGCACTGGGTATTTCCGAAATATCTCAATCTCCTTATGCGTTCAAGAAAAATTACAAAGAAACACTTTTTAGGGATCAATCCCGTTAATGTACAGTACAAATAGGTATAATGCTTATTCATTTAAATTTTATATTTACTCAATTTTAATATGTGGATTTTTGTATCTTAATTTTATACTCTCATTTTGTACAATATATATGTTGCAGCGTCGTGTGTGGGTGTGTGTGTGTGTGTGTGTGTGTCTGTGAATATGGGTGCGCATGCATATATGTAGTTACGAGTGCATGTATATTAAATTATCACTACATTTCGATTTTCTTTTTGTATATGTATTTAATTTTATTATTTTATTTAACATCGTAGCCTATGAGGAAGAATCGGTATTTTATTACCTATCATAGTGCTTTTATTTACCGTCACTTCTTTTTTTTTTTCCTCTTTTTTTATATGCATATGTATCATGTTTTATAATATGGGTAAATAATAAACGTATTATTATTATTATTATTATATAAGCGCTATGTCCTAAATTCCTGAACCCGCCCCTGACTGAAACTTGCTATAAAACCTTTCTGACGTTGAGAGGCTGTTTTATTTTAGATATACGGCCGATGTGTACCTGGAATTATTCCTCCCGATGCGACAGGTTGATGGGGTAAACCTATTGTGTTTTTAAAAGTAGCAAATGGGCTTTTTATTTTAAATAGCAGTAAATCAAACCAAGTTATTTCTTGACTTTCAGGTGGGCAAGGAAAGAATAGCCTTTTGTATACGCCATGAAAAGGAAAACGTGTTTTCAATCAGTTGGTTTTGGCATTTAAATAACTAAAAAAACTTTAGTGATATTAGTTTTATAAGATGTTTATTATTTAAGGGAAAATTTATAGTAACCAATAAACAAAAGATATATAAAAATGATGAGTGATATAAGAAAGTTTTTGAGAATTAGTTTTTTTATCGTGTACTTGAACATTGTTGGAGTTGAAGGACAATGTATGAAAGTTACCGGTCGGTTAAGGTCCACTGGGCCCTTGGTAACGTGGAAATGGAAAATATTTTACTCCTTATTTTACGTTCATTTTTCATCCCTATATCAGGCTTCGAGATTTTCACTTTCATTCAATTAAATAGTAAAACACAAACATATATTTCTAGCTAGTACTTCCCGATATCTTGTGAATTTATTTTCAAGTACAATTTCTAAAAATACCCGCTAAGTGCTTTGTACTATTCCATCCTGGTTTTAGACTTGATTTAACTGCAGATGGTTGTAAGAAACACACAAACACATACATTTCATTTGAGACAATTTTTTCACTAGACATTAGACATTGTTTGTTGAAATTAGTTTAGTAATTTTTCATTTATCCTCTCTATTTATTATTCTCTTTTCTCCTGTTTTCTCTTGCCTTTTTTATATGGTGATTTCATGCTGACTGTTTAGTATGTAAATACTGGTTACTTCTTTTTTTAACAGTAAGATGAAAGTGGTCTTCACATTTATTCACCTAATTGATAAAAAATAAACTGTAAATCTCGAATAAATATTTTACTTGACCGTTGGTAGCATGTCTTTTTAAAACTTTCAATCGAACTTTATTATAACAACTATAACAGTGGCGCAAACCGCTTTAACTTTCCTAGAGGTGCTATGTTTAGTTTACGATTTTCCTACTATGTTGCCATGACAACGCGTACCAGATGACGTCGAGCCCAGCGCCATACAACGCTCTCGGTGAATTGCAGACGCAGTACACTACACCCACGTGTCGTTCAGTTTGCGGTGGTTGTTCACTTTTATTTTCGTGGATTTGGCTGCATCCGGTGAGTTCCTTTGCAGTTAAGTTGACTGTTTTGTGTTATATTTATTTATTGTGTTGTTACAACTTCAAATTCAAAGTTAGTAAATGTCATTGTTCAAGACTGGAATGAATTAAAAGACGTCTTTGAATTTATTACAAACTGTGACAAATCTGATGAAAAATAAATCCTCCTTGCGAAAGGATTTTTAGGTGAGATGAACGATTTTGAATTCACGTTTATGGCATTAGTGTTTAATGACTCTCAATCACGGACATACTAGATATTTGACGTTCTTCAAAAAAAAATCGCTTGACATTCATTTTTGCATATCAAATATAAAACGCTGTCGTGAGGCGCTGTGTAAAAAAAGAAATGAATTTTTTTTAATACCATGTTTGATAAAGCAAATTCTATTACAGAAATAAATCATTACAAACGTCAGCTTGTTAAGCTTTCACCTGAAGAAATTAAGGCTAAGTATAGAACCCTTTTTTATGAAATATTGGACCATATTTCGATGGAAATGACACTAAGATTTCGAGACTGTGAAAAACTTACATTTTCATGTTTGGCAGGTTCTACTAAATTTTTCGAATATAGTTTAAATTTTCCGACTGGCCCGTTTGAAAATTTGTTACAGTTATATTAGAAAATATTTTCAAAAAGTCAACGACTTAAAAATGAGCTTGGTCTTTTTTTTGCCAATGAGAGTAATTGGAATATATCGCTGCAAGAGCAAGTGAAAAAAATTAATAAAAATAAATATATTTTTACCGAAGCATATAAATTGTTTTCCCTTATTTTGACAATACCGTCGACAAGTGCTTCAGTGGAAAGAAGTTTTTTTTGCTTCAAATGTGTAAAAACTTATTTAAGAAATATAATATCTCAAGAAAGACTTACTTCTCTTGGCAATATTTTAATTCAATATATAACTGTAATAAATTTTCAAACGGGCCAGTCGGAAAATTTAAACTATATTCGGAAAATTTAGCAGAATCTGACTGATCAAGTTGTGAAAGTTGACAACAGGATGTCTTCTTGTAGGCCAATGGAATATGGAGTGCCTCAATGCTCGGTACTAGGCCCTATCTTGTTTCTTCTGTTCATAAACGACATGGCTAATTTAAACATTAGTGGAAAAATATGTCTCTTTGCGGACGATACCAGCTTTACGTGGAGCCACCCAGATGTCACGGACCTACATAGGATTGTATCTAATGACCTAATCACCATTAAATCCTGGTTCGATTCTAATCTCCTATGTTTGAACATCTCTAAAACGAAAGTCTTGTCTTATAAAAACACGCTGCAACCTTTTGACCTTAATGGCACCACTATTGATGTCGTAAACTCTGTAAAATTTCTAGGGCTTCTTGTAGATGATTCTTTAAAATGGGATCCACATATCGACGCTTTATCAAGGAAGTTGGGTTCTGCTTGCTTTGCGCACCTCAGATATGCTATTCCATTCTGGGGTACATGTTGTGCGACTCAATTTGATCGAATTTTTATACTACAAAAAAGATCTGTTCGTTACCTACTGAGACTTAACAGTAGAACTCACTGCCGAGATTTCTTTAAAAGATATAAAATACTAACCCTTCCTTGCTTATTCATTTTGGAATCGGTTTGCTTAATTCGTAAGCATGCACCTGCTCTATTAGAGAGACCTTCTCACAACTACCCTCTCAGAAACACTGAGCACGATCTCTATCTTCCAACCCCACACTCAGAGTTAATTAAAAGATCAGTAATCTACAATGCAAAAAAAATGCATAATCACCTGCCATTTAACATCAAATCCATAATATCTCTGACTTCATTTCGCAAGGCTTTGAAATCATTCTTACTGGAAAGCGCCTTCTACACCGTGAACGAGTTTTACAACACATAAATTTATCCTTATGAACCCCTAGTGTGATAGTTGCCATTACCAACCATTTTTACCGAATTTTGTATATGTATTTTTTTAATTGTTTCGTACTTTTTTATTTTTTTATTTTTTACTTTGCTTTTTTATTTTTTTTACATTATATTTATGAAAATGTTTATAACATAGTACGACTGACAAAGTACATTTCTAATGTACTTCTTTTAGGATTCTATTATATTAATATTCTAAATTCTTGATTTAAATATTATTTTTCTATAATATTTATGATGTGTTTTTGTTTTGTTTTGTTTGCTAATTTTGATGTTTGTAAACTATTTTTTTTTTACAACAACTTTGTCCACAAAATTGTAAAAATTTTTTGACAATAAAGCATTTATTTATTTATTTATTTATTATTTATTTATTTTATTTATATCTGCCAAACATAAAAATGTAAGTTTTTCAGAGTCTTGAAAGCTTAGTGTCATTTCCATTAAAATATGGGCCAATATTTCATAATAGGGTTCTATACTTAGCCCTAATGTCTTCAGGTGAAAGCTTCGCAAACTCACGTTTGTAACGATTTATTTCTGTAATAGAATTTGCTTTATCAAACATGGTATTAAAAAAATGTTCATTTGTTTTTTTACAGAGCGCCTCATGACAGCGTTTTATATTGGATATGCAAAAATTAATGTCAAGCGAACTTGAAAAACGTCAAATACTTAGTATGTCCGTGATTGAGAAAATGCCATTAATCACTAATGCCAAAAACGTGAATTCAAAATCGTTCATCTCACCTAAAAATCCTTTCGCAAGGCGGATTGATTTTTCATCAGATTTGTCACAGTTTGTAATAAATTCAAAGATGTCTTTTAATTTATTCCAGTCTTGAACAATCACATTTACTAACTTCGAATTTGAAGTTATAACAACACCACAAATAAATATAACATAAAACAGTTAAGTAAACTGCAAAGGAACTCACCGGTTGCAGCGAAATCCGCGAAAATAAAAGTAAACAACCACCGCAAACTGAACGACACGTGGGTGTAGTATACTAAGTTAGCAATTCACCGAGAGCGTTATATGGCGCTGGTTAACATTAATCTTCCATGCGGTCGACGTCATCGCGAACGCTTTGTCATGGCAACATTACCTCTTTTTGGTTTCAATTAAATAAGGATAAACGATTTTATCAAAGGAAAATCGTAAACTAAACGTAGCACCTCCAGCAAAGTCAAAGCGGTTTGCGCCACTGTTATAGACATTATAATAAAGTTCGATTGAAAGTTTTAAAAAGACATGTCGCCAACGGTCAAGTAAAATATTTATTCGAGATGTACAGTTTATTTTTTACCAATTAGGTGAATAAGTGAATGTATAAACTAAAATTTTAGGAGATATATAATAAATATAGTTAGATGTTTGCTTGTTTATTTTTCCTGGTGAAGTAGCACTTCACCTACTTCACCTGAATAGCCGCCACTGCTTCTATTTGAGTAGATGTTAGACTAGATTTACGAACTGAAGCCAAACATTTATCAATACTCAAACTGACAAATGTTTAGCAAATTAAGTTTAAATTAAAAACAGGTTAAACACAAGGAACTACATAAGTTATTTTCCGAAAGCATCATTTCACTTACTTATAAAAATTTCGACTCATATTTTATTAATTTTCACTTAATTACTGGTTAAGAATTTTCGCAGAGGCAGGTTTACTTTCTTTCGCACACACAAATTTGGAGCGGGCCATAAACTGACGGATGACGCGGCAACGAAAGTGGTTGCAAAAAACAGACATCATGCCTCTTGCATGTCGTCGGGGCCACTCCAACCTGTCGGCGCTCGTGTTTTGAGGATCTGCACAGTTTCGCTTTCATTACATTTTTTTTTTGCTATAACAGAACTAATCCAAACAAAAAATATCCGTTTCGGAAGCAAGATATTTGTCTTGATTTAGTGTTACAAAACAAATGTTACACTACTGGTCTGACTGTATGCTTTTGTCGTGAACGTAATCTGATTATGTCTGTTTAGAGAAGGGTAATCTGACTTCATTATTTTTTCCCTTCATTACTTGTTAATCTAAGATAAGTTCACGGATGTCAACGAAATAAGGTCTAATATTTTGGAATATTTCAGGCGTCACTCTAAGGGAAACATTAGTAATTACTTGCCTCGTAAAAGGGAAGTATTTTTGGCTGTAGTTTTTTTAAATTATCGGGTTTCGTAAGAAACACTCAATCCTTTAAGTAATCTCAAAGAAATAAATCATATTACTGATATTTGTCTTAGTGTGACGCCTGAAATGTTCCAAAACGTTAGAAGACAATTTTAAAGTAAACTATTTTATTGCCAAGAAATTAGCGTGGTCATTTTCAACATGAAGATAAACTAAAACTAAGTAACAGGTTTTTACTCTACGACTGATTTTTTTTTATTTCAATCCTCTTCAATTTGAAACGAAGTCCCAGATCTAAGTCGGAATTTAATAAATTTCGAGTCGAAAGTCAGATAGAAAAGAATATAAAAATTTAGAAGCTACAGGATAAAAAGAATTAAGCCTACTAGAGCATTTAGGAAGAATTAATGACACATAGTTGTAACATGGATCTAAAACTAAGGTAAGTCATTAGTTAAAATAACAATAACCGTAAAAACTGTGCAAATTTATAACTAGGACTCAATACAGCTGGGTTTTCGTGAATATTTTCGAAAAGTTTAAAAACTACATTATGAATTTTGGTATTTTTTATACGCTGAGTTGAATCCTGAAATCTAAAATATCAATACTAAATCAGGATGGTCCCGAATGGGAGAGGGAGAGGGAAAAGTCACCCTACCTTTTTTCTGTGTAGATTTTTTTAATTTACAGTTCCAAATAATAAAAGTTTAATTTTTTTTTTCTAGATAGAGATGCTCTTGGTTTAATTCGTTAGAATACACCGCTTTTGATTTCAAAATTGTCCTGCATGGTATTAAACCCACAATTTCTAGTTGAAAGTAGAAACGAAATGATAAATTATCTACTGAACCCAAAATACTTTAGGATTGGACTCGTATAAGAATTACCAAAATACCCAAATTTCGTAATCTAGTCTTTAAACGTTTCGAAATAGATTTACGGAAAAGCAAACTTTTTCGCAAGCATTTTAGTCTGAAAAGTTTTTACATTTCTGCATTACTTCTCCACACTAGACTTATATACTGGGTGATTCACGACCCACTGTACATACTTATGTGGTGTATAGGGTATCCCTAGGGTATATCGAAATGGATATTTAAATTGATTAATTCGGCTTTATTACCAAGATACAGGGTGATTTTCGTATTTTGGTAAAAATTTGTTCACCCTGTATCTCCTAAACGGCTTAATCCATTCTTTTAAAATTTTGTAGACAAACACTCTTGGTATATCATAACTTTTTGACGTTTGAAAAGTATCAAAGTTCCAATGCCGTATCCAGCAAATTCACACAGGGGAGGGGGGTTAGTTTTGAGACACCCGGTACATCGGAATTCGGTATTTTTGAATTTTTTTCTTAAACTACATTCATTTGTGAACAATAATATGCCACCATCTTGAATGGCACACTAAAGGTTATGTACGAAATTTAAATCTTTAGATAGTACATACCCCTTTTTTTAGCGGTATCTGTATTAAAGCTTTTAACTAAGTATAAAATTATTTCAATGATTGACTTTAAAAAAAAAATTAAACTATCTCTACTAATAAAACACAGCCTTGTCGAATTATTTTTTATTTTTAGTGGCCCAAAAATACCAAAATCTACCCTAACACAATAACGCCTGTCTAACGGTATCTCTACATTTTTGTGCACGCTTTTGTGAATTGCAATTGAGCGTTGAATCATTTACATTTGAGGTTTTTGTCTAAATGCTTGACTTTTAAATAAATTAAACTATCTCTACTAATAAACCAGTTAATTTCTGTTTGAGTCTTTTTCGCATCATCTCTTATCTAATGCTCGAGATCGTGATCATTTTTCGGCTACCGTAAAAATGTCTCTTTTTTTATTTTTGTTATTGTATACAAATCACGTGTAAGAGCTTGTTTTTTTTTAATTTTTTTATTTACCTTTATTTTTTTTCGTAACCTTAAAACCTACAAAAAAATACAAATTCAATAAATTTTAATACCTAAAAATAATAAAGTAAGCCTTGGAATTTAGACAGATATTTTAAAAATGACATTACGTACATACAATTCAATCATTTGTGTTTGACATTGTTAATTAAAGATTTTTTATTTGGATTTTCTCTTTGCAAAAAGTTTTTACGTTTCAATAATTGTAAAAATGCCGTTATTTACAAATGCTGAGTACGCAGACATCGTATTTGTGTACGGATTTTGTAATGGTAACGGAAGGGCAGCTACAGAAGAATACACAAGACAATTTCCGGATCGGAGAATTCCAAATCACCAAACGTTTGCCGCAACCTTTAATACATTGCGTGAAAAGGGTAAGTTTCCCTCAACCGATCTTCATGTTGAAAGAGTGGGTGCTAATAACGTGGTCCAAGAAGAGAATATTCTCAACCTTGTGAGGGAAGATCCAGCCACAAGCACTAGGCGAATTTCCGCCCAATTAGCGATACCGCAGACAAGAGTATGGAGAACTATAAAAAATGAAAACTTATACCCTTTCCATGTACAAGAGGTACAAAGATTAGAAGAAGGCGACTACTTGCCTAGATTAGCATTTGCTAGGTGGGTAATAAATCATCGAAGAACTATTTTTAGAGCACTATTCACTGATGAAGCCCAATTTACAAGGGACGGAGTCTTTAATTGTAGAAACTCTCATGTATGGGCAGATGAAAACCCTCATTCGTTGCGATTGGCCAATTCTCAACGAAAGTTTTCAGTGAATGTTTGGTGCGGCTTAATAAATAATCATTTAATTGGACCACATATTTTCCCTCAACGACTAACGGCTGTTGTGTATTTGGACTTTCTAAAAAACATTTTACCGGGCTTATTAGAAAATGTAAATTTAAGAGGCATATGGTTTCAACACGATGGGGCACACGATGGAATTAATGTTCGAAATTATCTCAATCAACAATTTGCTGATCGGTGGATTGGACGCGGAGGACCACATCCTTGGCCAGCTAGGTCGCCAGACTTTAATCCAGCCGACTACTTTTTGTGGGGGCATCTAAAACAAAAAGTTTACAGTGTTCCAATCGAAACTAGGGATCAATTAATAAATAGGATACATTTTTATTGCGACGAGGTTAGACAAAACCCTCAAATGATTCATCGCTCAATTGCAAACCTACAAAAGCGTGCACAAAAATGTAGAGACACCGGTGGTATGCATTTTGAAAACATTTTGTAGCTTTTAAGACGTTATTGTGTTAGGGTAGATTTTAGTTTTTTTTGGGCTACTGAAAATAAAAATTAATTCGACAAAGCTGTGTTTTATTAGTAGAGATAGTATATCAAGTCAATCATTGAAATAATTTTATACTTAGTTAAAAGCTTTAATACAGATACCGCTAAAAAAAGGGGTATGTACTATCTAAAGATTTAAATTTCGTACATAACCTTTAGTGTGCCATTCAAGACGGTGGCATATTTTTGTTCACAAATGAATGTAGTTTAAGAAAAAAATTCAAAAATACCGAATTCCGATGTACAGGGTGTCTCAAAACTAACCCCCCTTCCCTGTGTGAATTGGCTGGATACGGCCCTGGAACTTTGCTACGTTTCAAACGTCAAAAAGTTATGATATACCAAGAGTGTTTGTGTACAAAATTTTTAAAAAATCTATTAAGCGGTTTAGGAGATACAGAGTGAAGAAATTTTTACCAAAATACGAAAATCACCCTGTATCTTGGTAATAAAGCCGAATTAATCAATTTAAATATCCATTTCAATATATCCTAGGGATACCCTATACACCACATAAGTATGTACAGTGGGTCGTGAATGCCGTGCCGATGCCATCTTGAACACCATCGAGTTTATGTTTTTTTAACTCGTTCGCTTTAAAAAAATATTTCCTTGTTAACGATGAGGTTCGCACTGATGTTTGCTGCGATGTCCGTGCTGAGATTTTGTTGCAACAGTGATAGATCTATGTCAATAAACTCTCGAAGGGTCCCTCAGGGATCAACGTTAGGACCAATAATCTTCTTAATGTTTATTAATGACATCCATATTTGGTAATAATTTTGCTCAGCTTTTATTGTTTGCTGATGACACGTCAGTCCATTATGCTCACGAAGATTGTGCCAAACTTAATAATAATTTACAAATTGCCCCAAATAATATCAATAAATGGTCCTTAGCCAACAAGCTGTGCTCCAATAATAATCAAATACAAAAAATGATCTTCATATAGACTCCTATTATTTTGACAATCCTTAGAGAATAAAGTATATATGTCTACATATCGACCTCCACTTCACTTGTTTGTAAAAAATTACTCCTGACATTTTTTTGATCAGATCGGTAAAAAATCAGGTTCCCAAAAAGGTCTTTTTGATGGTTTACCACTCCCTTTTCATGTCAAAGTCACATACCTAAAACGAATGTTTAGTTTACAAAGAAATATTGTCCGATTTAGGCTATGGAGAAGGTGTTAAGGGTAAGTTTATACAGCTCAAATTACTTACATTGACTTCTGATTTTATTATGTTTTGTTTATTATTTATCAAGGAAATTATGCATTTGTATGTAGCAAATTATTCAGTTCATAATCATTGTACAAGATCAGCTAACAAGGTACTTATTCCCTTTACTAGATTGTGACATAGCAGACATTTTGAAAACTATTATGCTCCTATGTTTTGTAACAGACTGCCTGATAATATAAAAAATCAGGATACAAAAGTATTTAAAAAACTGTTAAAATCTTTATTTATAGATAACGCCTTTTATTCAGTTGAGGAATTTCTTAATTTTTAACTTCAATCTCCTGGTCAATCTGTGATACTTAAACTTGTTAGTTACTTAGGTACAGTATTAAAAGCTAGAAATATGTTTTATGTAAAATGTAAAATGTATGTAAAATGTAAATTAATAAATTTCCTTCTGGCTTTACTAAACTTACTTAATATTCCATTGTATTTGAAACTTTCAAACAATAAACATTATATTTATATTAATTAATAAAACTTAGTTTTTCGTTCTTTTTTTTGTGATTTCTTAACACTCGTACGAAAAATTGTGTTCCTAACTCTTACCGAAAATGTTTTTTTCCGCAATCGGCTCGAAAAGTACCATTTTATATACTATACATGACTGATATTTTAGTCTTCTTCTATGACGTAGTTTACTCTGTAAAAATATTGATACTTAATTTCGGAACACCGTGTATATACGTACATATTATCCTTCTACGCATGCGTGGTTTGGAGAAAAAAAACACATTTCGTAAATGTTATTCTAAAAAGTGTTAAAACTTTTTTCACTTCGCCGTCATTATCATGACATGCACCCTATATTGAATTAATAAATACATTTTTACATGTGGGGTGACAATTTAAAAACTTGAAATGGCCATATCTTAGAAAGGAAAGGAAACAAATAAAAGCGTATTATTCGACCCTTATCTGTAACCCCTTGGGCAGGATGAGATACACCCCTAAAATCTTAAATAGAAAGGGTTGTCGAGTGATACATCATCTTAAAGCTCTTGCAAAATGCTTTCCAATGGTACCATATAAAGCTGTTTTTCGTGAAATTCTTCTGTGTTTATTAAAGGAAACAATAAATTAAAACACATTTGTGAAATTTTTTATAATTATTTAATTAAATGTTCAAAATGGTTCCCGTTGTTTTGAAGACAATAATAAAACCTTTGTTCAAATTCTTCGCGTATATTTGCAAATGTTTCTGGCATTCCTGAACTATCCTGTCCTTGAGTTACTCTATTGACTCAGGTTGCGTTTTAAACACCACAGATTTAAGGTGACCCCACAGAAAGAAGTCAAGAGGTGTTAGGTCCGGGGAGTTAGGTGGCCATTCAACAGGACCTCTTCTTCCAATCCACTGATTGGGATAATGATCATCCAACCATTACCTGACGGGAACTACATACTGAGGAAATGCCCCATCCTGCTGAAAATGTAGTAAGCGTTCTTGTAATGCTAAATTTCCTTGTATGTCCCTCTGATTTTCTACTTCCCGCACTATTAGTGATTCTAAAGACCTCTGTAGCATTTCAGCATACATGTCGCCATTTAAATCCCCTTCTATAAATATTACGTCTTCCAATATACCAGCCCAAATATTAATTTTCTGAGGGTACTGGGTATGCCCTTCTCTAAATACGTTGGGTATGCCCTTCTCTAAATACGTGTGGGTTCTCATCATTCCAGTAACGACAGTTTTGCTTATTAACATGTCCATTCAAATAAAAGGTACATTCATCACTGACACAAATATTTTTAACTAGTCGAGGTTCTGTCATAATTCTATCTGTCATTATTTCACAAAACTGGATTCTTCTATCCGGGTCGTCGTCACCAAGTTCTTGCAGTATTAGCAGTTTATAGGGATGAAATTTATGAAATTTAAGTACCTTTCTTATTGTTTCACGAGATAAGCCAGTTGCTACAGCTGCTTAACGAGTTGATAAAGTTGAATTAATTCCAAACTGCCCCAGAACTTCAATTTGCGCTGCTTCGTCAACTAGTCTCGGTTGATTTCTCTTTTTATTCGCGACAGAGCCAGTTTCTTCAAATTTGGCTACTAGTTGGCGAACATACTCCGGAGTTACGTTTTGACATGGATGCCTTTCATTAAATCTTTGGGCTGTCCTTCAGAAACATTGATCCTGAGAACTATAAATGAAAATCATTTCTACACGTTCAGCTGTGTTGTACACCATTATTTAAGATAAGTGCTCCTTTTCGTTTAAACTGAACTAAAAGTCAACTGTTAAAATATCAATACTAATAGTACAAGTTACTTTTAAAGTAAATATTGTGATAATAAAATGCGAATATTCATAAACAAATAAAATACCAGGCTTAAAATGTTTAGAATTCTTAAGAGACATGCCAGGATATCGGTACCAATCATTTTGAACATTTACTTAAATAAAAATAAAAATGTTCAAAACTGTGTTTTTATTTATTGTTTCCTTTAATAAATACAGAAAAATTTCACGAAAATCAGCTTTCTATGATACCATTGGAAAGCATTTTCCAAGAGCTTTAAGATGATGTATCATTGGACCCCCCTTTCTATTTAAGATTTTAGGGGTTTATCTCACCCTGCCCAAGGGGTTACAGATAAGGGTCGAATAATACGCTTTTATTTGTTTCCTCTTCATTTTATTGAAAGGGTTTTGAGCGTTTTTTGATTAAGTTTTTCTTTCCTAAGATATGGCCATTTCAAGTTTTTAAATTGTCACCCTGTATAACAGATATTTGTTGAATGACTAGCTATGTAACTTTGGAAGGATATGAAGAAACAACTGATTAAATAAATTACCCAGCGCCTTCTTCGGATCTTCTAACCGTCCATCTTACGATAAACAATAAACCGAAATTGGTAATAAAACCGTACGACTTTGTAGCACGTTATTTACGACACATCAATATCAACTCAAATCTCATCATTAAAATCAATCTCGTAGACCGGACCTCGGCAAAATCATCGATTCCGTATGCAGGTCCACGTTCGGCTCGTTCTTCTTCTTCCTATAAATTTATTGTTTCCCATCTTCACACCTCGCGGGGAACTCTTGACATGTTGTCGTTGCCCAACGTAACTGTAAAATCACAGTCGTAAAATTGTCAACAAAGATTATATGCTAATAAAGAAAGAGGGTCCTCAAGATAGTACATAAACATTCCGAGATGTTGAATCAACACGAAAAAAGCCATTGGAACCATACGGTTTTGGCGATAAATTACGCAGTCCTCATCTGTCTGGTACAACCATTAAACACATATATGTTAAAAATACATTTTAAAATATCCAATAACTATTCAAAAATATATTACTAACCTCCAACTGCCAAACTTTAAGATAGGTAAAGAAAAAACGCCCAGGGTTTTTATGTAACTTAAATTAAACGTTGCAAAAAATCAAAAATTATACTATACGATAATTTAACGTTACTATTGAGGTTTGAGTTGCATTTAAATGCTAGTTACTTTTTGCTCAGATTTTACGTAGATGCTATATAATCTCGTTACATGAAATAAATCGTTTTTTTTTCTCAAACATATTCTAATAATTTTTTTTTCTACTTGATTCGTGACCTCAGATTGATATTTTGTACAGGAGGGTTGGTTATCTTACTACAATGCCGACAAAAGCGTGTATTAGCCACACATTTGAGGAGATCTGTATCATGTTTGCAATATTTGTTAACTGAAGAAAATCCATTCTTCAACAAGTGTGCTAACTTATTTAGACAATTTCAATTTAAGGCTGTATGGTCACTGTAAAGTGACAATATTTGAAAAACAACAAAACACTTGTAAAAACAGTCTCTCTGTCACTTTACCTCGAGAAGTTTTTAACTCGTTTTCTACTTCACAAACAACTTCTTATAATAAAATGTTTGATACAATTAAGAAAAAACCAAAAATCAAATTAAATTTGTTATTATTAGAACAAACTAAGAACTGCATTAGGAATGAAAAAGAAAAATGGTTTATTAATTTGGCAGATTTTACTTTCTTTAGGGGAAAAGTTTAATTTTTTAATTTTGTAAAAATATTCCAATAGAAACACTTATTATTGACATAGAATACATATTAGAACATAACAAAGAGGAAAATAAAAGAACTGAACTAAGAAACAAGGCTGTTAACATCATTACCAATTACATGCATGCAAAAGACCATAAACGTAAGGATGGCATAATTTTGCAGGACGAAAATCACACAAAAATATTTTTAAAACAAAATACGGATATTCTAATTTTAAAAGCAGATAAAGGCAATACTACCGTTGCAAAAAAAAGTTATCAATTATTATCAGACCAAAATACTTATTTACCTATACAAAAAGACCCTACAACAACAATCCAAAATAAATTAAATAAATTAATAGATAACCTGGTAAAATCAACATCTCTTACCAAAGATGAGGGAAAAAAATTGAAGTGCAATAACGGAACTTTTCCTAAAATGTACTTTCAAAAAAAATACATAAAAAAAATATTCCTCTTAGACCAATAGTAAGTTTTGTTAATTCTCCAACTTACAATCTGACAAAATATCTCTCAAAATTAATAAGTTATGCTTTTGAAAAAGATGAATGTCATACAAAAAACTCTTTCGAAGCTGTGTCATTGTTGCAAAATTTTCAATTGCCAAATGGCTATGTTTTGGTATCGTTGGATGTAGTGTCTTTGTTTACCAATATACCAACGGACCTTACACTCGATATCGAAAGTGGTCTATGATACAAGACCACAGTAATTTGTCACTTAACGAAATTTACAGTTGATAACAGCTATTTTGCATTCGAGAATAAATTCTATAAACAAATATATGGTCTTGGCATGGGCAATTGCTTATCACCAAGTTGCTCGGATGTCATCATATCGGAACTACAAAAAACTTGTATCAAAAAATTACCTTTTAACTTGCCATTTTTTAAACGATACGTTGATGACATAATAACCTGCGTTCCGTTAGACCAAATAGATACGTTGGTTACTATATTTAATAACTTTCATCCACGACTTCAATTTACTGTTGAAAAAGAAAACAATAGGTAAATACCCTTCCTAGACTTGATGCTAATAAGAACGGATGATAATATAATCAAGACTGACAAACCAACCTTCTCGGAAGGATTTCTAAACTTCAATTCACACCATGCATTTAAACAAAAAACTAAAATAATACATAATTTGAAGGACAGAGCACTAAAATTATCACATCCAGATTTCCACAACAAAAACCTCCTTAATATTAAAACATATCTACAAAAAAATGACTATCCAAATAAATTGATAACTAAAATTCTAAACAAATCTCCGCAAACAAATAACCAAACTCAAAACAAAAAAGAAACAACCTGTCTAAAAATCCCCTATATCAAAGACCTATCTGAAAAACTATCTAGAGAACTAAATAACGATTCCCTTAACGTAGCCTTTAAAAACGAAAATACAGTAAAGAAATTCTACTCAGAATTAAAAACGACAACACCGCTTGATTATGAAAGTAATGTTATTTATCGAATTCCGTGTTCTGAATGTGATAAAGTTTCTGTAAGACAGGGGAGATACCTCAAAACAAGAATATCCGAACATAAAAGAAGTGTAAAACCAGGAAGCTTAATAAATACAAACAACAAGACTGCTCTAGCAGAACATTTCGAAAATTTAGGACACCTCTTTAACTTTCATGAAACAAAAATTATTGGAAAACAAACTAATTACAAAAAAACGAATTGTGAACGAAATGATAGAAATAAAAAAACACCCTAATAGTGTGTAACATAATTAAATTTTGTCAACACCGTATATAGCAATAACAATATCTAAAAGCTGTAAATTTTAAAAAACTATAAATAAACCAAAATTCCAAATTTTTTTAGAAGTGAGATATCGACTAATGATATGCGAAGGTACAGACAAATAAATATATTTATTTTAGTAACAGCTAGGCCATGGTACGATCTCTTAAAATCCTTTATCTAATAGTTTTTCCAGTTTTACAATATGTTCTAATTTGACATGGAGTTCTGCCTTGTTTGTAAGTAGCAAATATTCTGATAATTGTAGGAATTAGTGTATGAATGATTTTTAAAAAATAAGTGTCTTTATGTATATTTACGTACTATTGCACTTCTTATAATAATAATTTTTAATCTAAATCTTTATAAATTTCGTATTGTCTCGCAAAAGAATTGTGAATGTTTCAATGTTTAAAGCTATTTAGTATGTTTTATTTTAATTATGTTAGTCTAATAATATTCCTCTAGATCTATAACCATCATGTAACTATTGTTAAATATGTAACCCATGATGTAAACCATGTAAAATATTTTTAGAGTCCTGAGGATGACCTTATATAGGTCGAAACGTAGACTAGAATAAAATTCTGAGCTTCTAGAGATTTATTATTGACCAATTCCAACCAACCCTCCTGTACATAATATTCTAATAAATTTTGACTATTTATCCAAACAGTGAGACTTATACATCAAGACTTTAGATACATTTTTGTGGTTCCTGCAACTACGAGCTTTAACAACTATATGTTCCGACCTTAGAGTAAGAATTAAAGTAGATATCGCAATCCATTCATAAATCATGTAAGGGGTATGCGCCAATATGGTACCTCTACTTTTCACATTCTAACGACCAATGTTTACGATAAAACAAGAGGTGGCGATGGGCCATGTCCAAGTTCGTGATATTTCATGACTGCCAGTAGCGGCGCGAATTTTTACTTCCCGCAAAAGAAAATATTAACCATATTTCCTTTTGTGTAAACTTTAAAATCAATCCAATAAGTACTTTTTTCAGACTGAATTTTTAAACATTTAATTAGGCCGTCATTTTGAATTTGCCTCAAAATTTTTACCAGGTCATTCCTATATAATATTTGATTGTTAACCACAATTTGATCATAACCTATGAGATAACTTTTGCACTCACTTTGATAACATTTTATGGGGCCGCCATTTTGGATTTGTAGCAAAATTTATCAGTAGAAGGTCATGTCACGCTTAATTTTTCTGCAAAATTTGGGGTAAGCTGATGAGCAGTCTTTTAGTAATAATTTTTTTAACATTTCACTAGGCCACCATTTTGTTCCGCCATATTGGATTTTTACCGAAATGTTACCATGTCATCCTCAATCCTCAAATTTTGAATCAAAATTTGAGGTAAATAGGATAAGTAATTTTTGAGCTTTGTCGCGGTCAGACATACCCACGGAATTGAGAAAACATGTTTATTTGCGACTAGTATTCTAAACAGGGCCGTGCAGTCCATGGAAGCAAAGGAAGCAGTGCTTCCCCAAAAAATATTACAAAACATCTTCTAAAATGTAATTTTTGAAATAGGAAACCATTAATTTAGTTTATATTAAAAATGCTTAAATATTATCTTAATTATCAAGCCCATAATAAATGCGGCCTTGACTCTATGAACCTATGCGGGCCGCTAGCTTCTCTGCAGTCAAGTCCTGTATGCTTGATTTCCTGTGAATCGAGCCACACGTTATTGAACTTTCCACCGGCTGTTTGCAATTTTTGCATTTCAGTCGCGTGCTTTAAGTGGTGGCGGAAGCTATCGTTGGAGTAGGTTCTTTGCTTGAACGGCTATCCTTGTGTTGTGTGATACGTAAGTCGCGTCGTGCATGCTGCGATATGGAAGACAATAATACGGACGTGGATATGCAAATACCGTCAACTTGGGCTGTCGGTAATAACGGTGAAAATGTTGGAGAATTTAGTAAGAAGAGTGTGTGTGAATGTGTGGTGCGTGTCTTAATAATAAAGGGAATTCCACATTAAACTTCGCTGATAAGCTTCAAATAATTTCCAAAGGAAGGGCAAAACAGCTTAAGAAAAATTTAACCACAAAAATAAAAAAGTCTCTGGAATAAAACTGGTTTTTCCGATTTAAAAAATTTCCATAAAGCTGTAAAAAGACACATTAGGTCCAAAGCTCATTTACAAGCCGTCATAAAAGAAAAAGTCTTCGGCGAAACCAGAATTAAACACGCCCTTAATAAACAGTTGGAAATTAGTCACCGCCAACACAATGAACTAGTCGATAAAAATAGGTAAATATTAAGAAGACTTATCGATGTTGTTTGTTTTCTCGGACAGCACGAATTGGGATTTAGAGGTCATAACGAAAGAGAGGTTTCTTCAAATAGAGGAAATTTTCAAGATTTACTTAGTTTAATGGCTAAATATGATGATTGCTTAAAAAATCATTTAGAGCAGTCTAGCGTTTTTCGCGGAACGTCGAATCGAATCCAGAATGAGTTAATTTCCGCTGTTGCAACCATTATTCTAAAAAGAATTATTCAGCAGATTGGCGAGGTGCGGTTCATTGTTATTGTTCTGGACGAAACAACTGATATCACTAATTTTAGCCAATTCTCTATAGTAATACGCTACGTCAAAACAGACGGAAGTATTCAAGAGCGATTTTTATGTTTTAATAATGGGTCCGAAAATCGTACAGCAGATGCATTATATACCGTAGTTTATAACGTTACTAAAGAAATTAATGAAGAAAAAAAAATTAGTTGCTCAGAGCTATGATGGAGCTGCAGTGATGTCAGGACAATTAGGGGGTCTGCAAGCTAAAGTTCGAGAAACTTTTCCAAGTGCTGTGTTTGTCCATTGTTTTGCTCATAAATTAAATTTAGTTTTATCTCAGTCCATCAATCACATTAAAGAGTGTAAAGTATTTTTCGTTACTTTAAGCGGCATGGCTGCTTTTTTTTCCAAGTCAACAAAACGTACATAAGCTTTGGACTCCATTGTCCACAAACGAGTAGCTCCTACTAGGTGGAACTATAATGGAAGACTTGTGTTAACAGTATCTGAAAATCGTGAATCACTGATTGAACTATTTGAGAATATAATAGAAAATAATGAAACGTGGGACTCAATAAAATAAATAGTTCGAGGGGGGTTTTGGACTGTTTGAAACGAGATTTTAATTTTAATTATTTGTTGAACATATTTTCAGAAATATTTCCTTTCTCGGCCGATGTTTTTAATATATTACAAACTAAAACAAATGATATTGCTTTTTTCCTAAAAAAAAGTGGATGATTTTAAATCCATGTTAAGCCAAAAAAGAGATGACTGACCTATTTTGGGAGAAAACGATGAAGTTAAATGTAGAGCCACTAGCCAAGCGTCTTCGAACAGACAAGGTGGGAGATGTTCAAACATCATACAGACGCCTCTTTTATGAAATAATCGATCAAATTCAGCAACAATTAAACTATAGATTTAACGGTTTAAATGATTTTAAATTCCTCGAGTTCTGCAATTTTGATGCATTTAAAGGAAAAAGTTTTCCAGAAGATGCGTTTAAATCTCTTCTTCTTCATTATGACCAGTTCTTCGACCGAGTGTTACTGCGATCTGAACTAAAAGCGATTTACGAAACTGATGACATTAGCCCAAAAAATAACGCTAAGGAACTAATGCAATTTTTAAAAGACAACTAGTAGGAAGATGCCTACACCGAAGTGTCGAAATTGTGTGAATTAGTATTGACAATAAATATATGCTACACTTTCGCATTGACGAACATTACAAATTGGTAAGTTTCAAAAAATTGCTTTCCTTTCCTAAAATTTCACCGCACGTCCCTGATTCTAAACCTCTTGCGAGGAAAGTAAAAAGAAGCTGTTAGACAAAAATAGAACAGCTAATTTTCATATTGTTATTTAATGTTAATGAAAATACTAAATCTTAAATTCTAACCAGTTTAGGACACGTTTACGAACACATTTTTACTTTTAGTCACTCAAAAGATCTCCATTTAAATTCCTTTACCTCAAACATAAATGAAAAATTGGCCCAACTCAAGAGAAAATTAAAAAATGATCCAAAATCATCCGATATCTTATTATTTCCCCAGATATCATCCAAAATCTAGTGAATTTCAGACCCCTCTCGACTATTACCAGTAAATTATACTTTAAATTAGGTTAGCATATAACAGCATCTAGGTGATTATTGCCAAAAATGTTGAACACGAAAATATTGCTATATAGATAAACATTTATAATTTTGATATACGTATAGATATTTTTTATTCGAAAAGGACAATAATTACACTGGCCGACATTTTTTTTTTGTTGTAACACTCATCAGAATAGCACAATCTAATAGAATGAACCTATCCAAATACAAAAATGACAAATAGAAAGTGTAGCACGTAGGGTTTTCTTGTTAGAGTTGTACATACCATACATCTAAGAGAAAAGCAAACGAGAAAAATATTAACTTAAAACACTAATTAAACTTTATTTTTTCCGTTTATGAGGTGCCCTTTCTTCTCTCTTCAAAAATCAACAGTAGTCACCCATCATGGCTGGATCCCATCGTCCTTGGTACCGAATTTCCAGTGATCCATGATATATTGGTGAAACCTTTCACCATGCTCCCAAATTTTTAGGGAAAAATGACAGACGGGAATGGAGGAAGTGAATTTTTAATTGACATTCTGGCACCAAGAGCTTTATAGGCACCTAAGAGTTCATTAACTAATTGTTCATAATTTTTATCCATATTGTTGCTTAAAAATCCTCTTACTACATTAACAAATGAATTCCATGCTCTGAGTTCCTGCCTGGTAAGCGTAAAATTGACATCGTACAGCAATTTTCTGATTTGTGGCACAATAAAAATGCCTTCTTTTAATTTGGCATCACTTAACTGGGGAAAGACTTGTCTTAGGTATTTTGATCCATCACCATCTTTATTTAAATCAAATTCAAATTTTTGGGATCAACAAGAATTATAAATTTAACATCTTGAGATGCCGGTTGAAATTCGCTTATTTCTGGCCACATTTTTGTTACATAATGCTGATTTATTGCGCGACTGTCCCATAAACAAAGAACACAGCAATATTTTGTAAATCCCCCCTGAAGTCCCACTAAAATCACTACATCTTTTAAGTCTCCACATATCTGCCATTTATACCTATTGTAGTTTATTTTATCCAAAATCGAGCGCATATTTTCATAATTTTCTTTCATTGCAACTGAATGGGCAACTGGTATAGAGGGTTTTAAATTTCCATTATGCAATAACACAGCTTTTAAGCTATATTTAGATGAGTCTGTGAATAAGCGCCACCCACGGGGAGAATGTTCAAATCAAGTTCCTGCATTAAACTGTCTATATCAGTACACGCACACAACGAATTTTCCATACTGCAGAATTCAGAAAACATAGCATTTCTTTTTCTGAAATTTGTAATTTTTGTTTCTTTGGCCAATAGGTTCCATTCCTTAAGACGGGAACCCAAAAGTTCTGGCTGTTGTTTGGATAACCCTAAATCACGTACTAAATCATTTAATTCATTTTGAACAATCAAATGTGGCTCGCCGGAACTAGACCTGTGGTAAAAGTGTGATCGGTGCAAGGTTCTTCTGAGCTGCCTGATGATGCGTTATCTCCATTATCTCCCAAATCCATAACTTGCCAATTTAAAGACGCAATCGGCACTGGCAAATTTGCATTATGAGGAACAGGTCATATGGCTGATTGCAAATTTGGATGTTCTATATCGTGCTTTCCATTTTCGGAATAACCTTCAGTCTTTTTCAGGCAAAAATAACAATCGTCAGAATGATTAGTGGGTTCTCGCCATACCATTGGAACTGCAAAAAGCATACTTTTTCTCTTTCACTTCATCCACTGCACAAATGATACACTACAACTAACACAGCACACATGGGGAGCCCATCGCTTATCTTGATCCCCAATTAACACACAAAATATGGGACTTTAGGGGGGATTTACAAAATATTGCTGTTTTCTTTGTTTATGGGACAGTCGTGCATTACAACAACAACAACAATTATGTAACAAAAATTTGACCAGAAAGAAGCGAATTTCAACCCGGATCTCAAAAAGTTAAATTTATACCTCTTGTTGATCCCAAAAATGTCCTTTTGCCTCCTCTTCACATTAAACTTGGGCTGGTGAAAAACTTTGTGAAGGCTTTGAATAAAGATGGTGATAGATTTAAATACCTAAGACCAGTCTCCAGTTAACTAAGAGGATTTTTAGGCAACAATATGGATGAAAGAATACTAGAATGCAATTAAAAATTCACTTCCTCCATTCCCGTCTGTCATTTTTCCTAAAAATTTGGGAGCTGTTAGTGATGAGCAGGGTGAAAGGTTTCACCAAGATATCAGAACAATGGAAATTCGGTACCAAGGACGATGGGATCCAGCCATGATGGGTGACTACTGCTGGTTTTTGATGAGAGAAGATAGGACACCTCATAAATGGAAAAAATAAAGTTTAATTAGTGTTTTAAGTTAATATTTTTCTCGTTTGCTTTTCGCTTAGATGGTATGTTTAATAGGCGAAAACTGTAAACATAGTCAATAAATAGGGTTAAGAATTTTCTAAAATCATTTTTTCTATAGATATTAAGTATCGTAACATTCGATATGGTTCTACAACTCTAACAAGAAAATTGCTACAACTTTCTATTTGCCATTTTCGTATTTGGATATATAAGATTATGCCATTCTAATTTGTGTTACAACAAAAAAAAATTTTTTTGTCGGCCAGTACGATCGGACTTATGTTAGGTAAAGAGTCTGTGACTTGTTTTTTTTTTCAGTCAGGAAGACAAAAAACAAACAATTTAATTCAAACATAAAAATTATTTTTTTTAACATTTCGTACATCGTCTTTTTTTTCGACAATAAAATATAATTTGATTTAAAGTTATAAACATTTTTTTTACCTTGCTTTGTATGATCGCAACTTATATTATGATACGAACTACTTTTTATGTAATATCTGAAACTAAAAAAATTCTGATTATCATTAATTAGGCATTTACCATTTTTCTATATCTTAAATGAAATAAATTTACGAATATGTCACAGTAAAGCAATTTAGACAGTTCGTATAGGTACGTCCAGTTGCGATTCGGGCATCTACTTGAAGCTTCATGTCATTTTTAATGCACTTTTTAGTTAAGACAAGAAAAAAATTACTTTTTTACGTATTTATTAGTTTTATACAAATCCAGTCAATTTTCATAAAACAGGTGAGAGAAAAAAGTGGAAATTGGGGTTAGAATGTAGATCCACCTTCCACTCGTTCTTCAGCCTATGAATTTTATTGTTTCTCATCTCCACACCTCGGAGGGCACTTGTGACATCTCGTCGTCGTTGCTCGACATAATGTGTTTAACTGTAAAATTGCCGTCGTAAAATTGTCCATCAAGATTATATGCTAATAAAAAAGGGGAGTTCCCAAGATGGTACCTAAACATTCCGAGATGTTGAATCAACTCGGAAAAAATCATCGGAACCCATACGGTTTTGACGATAAATTACGTACACTTCGACTGCATGGTAGAGTGATGTTTTTTGGGTGTGAAAAAAATATTAAACTGATTATTGAAAGTAGATAATCTTTGATTTTTGTTCAAAATTTGAGCCACAATAGACCACAAAGTCGCAGTGGAGGGTCGGTTTGATCCAATCATTTTTAATCTAAGTAGTTTTTGAGCTATGCCGTGTAGAGACAGACCGCTAGACCGACGGAAAGAGGAAAATCTGTTTTTTAGGTAAATATTTAGTCAATACCTTAAAACCGTTCACAGGAAGATCTAATTCTTAAATCAAAAATTTTAAACACTATTTTAGTCAGATTTGACGTTGAATCCTTGCATAAATAATGTGAAGTCAGAGTTGAATTGATAAGAGAATGCTTTTTTACAACCTAAATGTTGGTTTAGACAAGTAAATGTTACATTTGTAATATAGTCTCATGAAGAAGAAAATTTGATGTGTTAATACAAATGAAGGAGAACGCCACCCTAGGTCATACAGTTTACAGGAAACCGACACATATGAATAGATATTTAAATTTTAGTTCTCACCATCATCCATTTCAAAACAATCCGTCATCAATTCATTAGTCTTTAGGGCTTTGTCAATATGTAATACAAATTCAATTCCGGACGGAACAGAAAGCCTGACTGAAGCTTTAAAATCAAACGGATATTGTACCGAAGATATTTGATTTGACGTTCGATTGATCTTATAATAATCCCAGACCTAAACCAGCATTAGATACTCAACCATCAAGTAGTGCAGTTTTACCTTTTATCTAGGGTACCACAGGTAAAAACTGCATGAATTCTGCGGAGATCCAACATTCCCACAATCTTTAATACACACAAGAAGATTGGACAATGCATAAGGACACCAAAAGATGAATTCCTTTGCAATCAAAAGGATTTTTTAAAATTCCTTGTTCTTGCGGTAATGTGTATATCGGTAAAACTGGACGATTTGTGCTGTGTCTACTAAACAAAGGGAACATGAAACATGGATAAGTAAGACAAAAATGCTGTAGCTGAACACCAGCAGACAACAGGACACATGATTAATGTAAAAGATACCAAGGTTCTTGCATCTGTCTCGAGTTATTATAAAAAAAAATAGAGAATCTACTGAAATTATCAAGCACCCTGAAAATTTAAATAGAGTAGCGGACACCATGCGCGGAAACCTATCATCACAGTGAAGCACTCGTCGGTGGACACAGACAGAGTATAAATACCTGAACTCTGCTCATTGGAGCTCATTCAGTGTCTTGATCTTATACAGTTAACATACCTCGTGCGATAGCAGGCGAAACGTTGGAAAGTAATTCGAATTTGACATGATGTAAATCCAATCATGATTTCTTAATTAATCTACACGGTATTCCATTTAAAGCTGTCGTATACCTGAATGTTGACATATTACATTTTTGGTATATCCTGTATGTATATCATCATAATTTCAAAATTAGTCCATGAAACTTTTAACAAAATAAAGACGTTTGGCGAAAGCCGCATCTCCTTGCAGTGGCGGCTCGTGAGTATATTGAAGGGTGAGGCTACATGAGGTTAATTTTGTTTAAATGTGAATAAATTTCCACGTCACCCATGAGGTATTATTCTGCGACGCGTTGACCTTTTTTTTTAATGGAGGTCATCGCCAATAGCCCTACTAAACCATTAAAAACTAAAAAAATAAACTCTAAAAAAAGTAAATAAAAAGTAAACAAAACAAGTAAAATATGTACACCTATCACTAAAATATAGCGGTGATTGCGACAATAAAAATATAATTTAGTTTATTAAAACTTAAAATAAATAGTTGTATGAAATAAGATAAAAAAACTACTTTTTGTACATTAAATCTATACGTCTGTCTTTTAAGGTTGCAAATTAATCTATAATTTGGTCGTAAAAGTTTTGGTCTTCACTAAGTTCTGACAGTTAAGACAGTTTCAAAAGAACTAGACGTTCCTTCTGCCAGACTTACTTATTTCTCTTTATTTGAATCCCACCTCCGCTATGGCCTTCCCTTTTGGGGCTGCTGTACCACCGAGCAAAATTTTTATGCTTCAAAAGAGAGCCATTCGTTATTTGTTTGGTCTAAATAATAGAGCTCACTGCCAATACTATTTCAAAAAACATGAAATATTAACACTTCCTGCATTATTTATTTTGGAAACGGTATGTTTGCTGAGAAAACATATAAACACCCTCCCAGAAAAAGTATACCCTACCAGAAACTCTAGGCATGATATTTATCTTCCCATTCCTTCCACAGAATTAATAAAAAAATCAATTATTTACAACGCCATAAAACTTTACAACAATCTGCCAGTACATTTAAAATCTATCCCTATGCTTGCACAATTTCGAAAAAACACCAAAGCATACCTCATTGAGAGACCACTTTACAGCGTTAATGATTTTTTTTTTCAGTGAGTAAGTCTCTTTAAATTGTCACTAAACTCGCTTGTTTACTTAAATCTTTTGTGAGTCATGTCCTAACTCATAGCATAGAATTTTGTAAATCATTATATAGGGAAAAGAACTGTCGAACATTCACTTAAAACTTAATTATTTTTGTTAGGTATTGGATTAAAAACAATTTAATTCTTTTTGTATACTACATTCTGCACTAGTTCAATATACCTTCTGTTTAACATCACAATTATTTGTATAACTATAATAACATAGAGTTTAAGGTCGCATAGTTGCAATTTTGATTTCAATGTCATCGAAATTATTCACCTCGTACATGTGTGTTTGTTTACTTTTATAAGGTTATCATGATTCATTTACTGTTTGCAATGTTATGCTATATTCTAACGTGTGTTTTACGATTTGGTAAATTAATAATTTACATTTTAAAAAAAAAAAAGCACTGACTTGTCGAAATTATTTTCGATTAATGTTTTGATATGTCTTATTTTTAGGTATATTTTGCTTTGTCCATAAAATTGTAGAATTTTTCTGCGGCAATAAAGCATACTTTTGTTTGTTTGTTTGTTGTTTGTAATTCCTGCTCTATTGACATCATTGCTAAACCCGAAAGCCGTTCTTGTGTCATCGTGTTTCTTAGGTAGGTTTTGATCCGTTTAAGACATGAAAAATTTCGTTCTGCCGATACACTTGTTGCGGGAATAGTTAAAACTAAATTAAAAAGCTTATATGCTTCCGCAAAAATTGCTTTAAAATCTTTAAATAACAAAGCTAGACTTTTTTCGACATCTAAATTTGAAAATTGTTCATCCCTATACAATACAGAAAGCACATTCTTTAATCTATCTCTGTCAAAAATGTTTGGATAATTTTTTAATAAATTATTTAATAAGTCGTCTGGAAAGCATTTAACATATTCCGAATATTTTGTGCAATCGACTAAAGCTGGCTTTAGTGGTTTTTTTAGCAATATTGAAAAGTTCTTTGAAATGGTCCTCGTTTCTAAATTCAATAATTCGTTGCTTGGCAAGGTTTATTTGCGAAATGCAGTAATTTATATCTAAATGTTTTGACTGTAATATTTGAAACAGTACATCAGTGCAACTAAAAATTTGTTTATAAATATGCGTTAAAAGGCAAAATTCGAAATCATTAATTCTTTTACCTACTATCTGATTAAGCTCAAAAGACCGTTTTGGTGATTTGTGGAAATAATTTGGTATTCCTAATAAAGTGGCAAAAAATATACGACTTTGGGTAATCAGTTTTGTTCCCTGTTGTAAAACTAGATTTAATCTGTGGGCGCAACAATGAGTAAACATAGCTAAAGGAGCAATAGATCTAACTTTTGTTTGAAGCCCATTTATTTCACCTGCCTTAACACTAGCCCCATCGTAACACTGTGCGACCAATTTATTTTTAAAGTCATAAGGCTCTAAGCTGTTTTGTATTAAATGAAAAAGGCTCTCTGCTGTTCTATTATCGCTAACCTCAAAAAATCTTAAAAATCTTTCTTTTAAAGATCCGTTGGTCACATACCTAAGTTTTATCGAACACTGTAATTTTTCTGTTATATCAGTACTATCATCCGCAATTACGCCAAAAAAACAACAATCGGTGTCATTGATTTCTTTTTTTATATATTCTTGAATATAGTCATGTATGCAACCAATTAATTCATTTTGTATAGTCTTAGATTGTCCCGTAAAAATATTACTAAATTTAGCACAATGTTCAGTAAGTTCGGCATTTCTTTTTATTAAGCATGCAAATATTTCCTTAAAATTGCCACGGTTAAAAGAATCTGTTGTTTCATTATGACCTCGAAATGCCAAGTCCTGTTTACCCAAAGTAATAGTAACATCAATTAAATAATTTAATAATAAACGGTTTTTTCGAACATTTTCATTATAAACAATTTTATTAAGACTTGCATTTTCTTGTAGTGCATCCGCAATAGTCGCCCTATTTTGCTCCAGTCTTGTAAGTGCTACCGAATTTTTAATATGCTCTCTTGAACTTTCATGCGATTTTACTGCTCGTGAAAAATTTTTTAAATCCGAATATCCGCCCCCTGAACTCCAATTATTTTTGACGCAACCTAATAAAATACAAGGCCAACAATATAAGCTTTCTTTATAAATACTTCCGCATAGCCACCTATAAGTTTCGTACCAAGATATTTGAAAAGTTCTTGAATATTTTTTACCTTGCCTCTTATCGTTAAATATTGCTAAAATTTTCGGCGTCGGACGGCTACCTAATATCTGTTTCTTTTCAGTTTCGCTTCTTCTTAAAAAGGGCGTTTCAATTAATGAAGCAATAATGTCGTGAATAGGATTCATTTCAAAAGCAAAAAGCAAATACAAAAAATGGAACGGTCCAACTTACCAAATCAAAACAAAACAAAAACTTACGCGTATTTATTCACCTTAAAAGACAGAACGCCCTCAATCAGCGATTATCGCAATCTATTTCCTATTTCTTTCTCAGCCGCACGCACCACGTAAAAAGAAGCCGTTGGAATATTTCGCTAGTCATGTGATTTAAATAACCAATAAAAGCATATCCAAGCTACAGTTTTATCGCCTCAAGAATGCAATAGAAAACGCGTGCATCGGCAATCGCCATCCCGCTCTGTGGTAATCAGGTGACTCGCCGGCATCGGCACCGGCCGTTGATAAATAGGTCAGAAGTCGAAACTTTCCAAGCTAAAATTATTTCGCCTCATTCGAGAGCACTTTCTTTAGGAATGGGTTTGCACGGATTGCACGGTCGGTTTTTTGATGTGGTCAGAATTTATTTTCTAAAATATTTATTATGGGTTTATATTTTGTTTTTTTTTAATGTTATTATGTTGTAAAACTGTTAAAAAGTATATTTCTAATTGGTAATAGATAAAAAGTTATATAAAAAAATTCTCTTTTCCTTCATTTTGGGGGTGAGGCGCGGCCTCAGAGGCCTACCCTGACGAGCCGCCACTGTCTCCTTGCATTAATCCATTTACAAGTAATAAATACTTAGTACAGATATATAACCTGTTTCTGAATTCTATTAATAAATTACATCAAAATATAAGATTTACTTTATAATTAGAACAAAATAAGTCCATAAACTTTTTAAATGTAAAAATCAGGAGCAACAATAATAGACAGGATTTTGAAATTCATCACAAATCATCGTATACATAATACATCAAACCACCCATTCGCACATAAGATGGCATTTTTTCATAGTTTTGTATATCGTTTAATTAATGTTTTATGATACTAGTGATAATGTACTTTCACCAACTAACGGCTAACTAGATAAATAAAATAGTTAAATCCGACAAAATACCGTGAGACACCCGGTATTTTTTGTTTTAATGGTAAAATCAAGAGTAATTGCAAAACAACTCCTCCTCCTAACGAAACTCTTAAAATGTTATCGCTGGGTGGTTTAAAAGCTTCATACCCAGATACGATTCGTTAAAAAAAGGCAACCGACCTTGATTTCCCTTATGGGCTCTCATATGACGCCTTTTATTACGGCATCAGCATTTACATTATTTGTATTAAACCTCGATATGGTAATTCGTTTGCTTCTCATCGCTCGAGTCGTGCCGTTTCGCGCCACATCAAAACGTAATTCAATTTGCACACGACCCGCTGCGCTGTGGTTCAACATCTAATCGAATTTTTCATGGTGCATACACCCAATAAAATGGCAATCCAACCAAGGTTTTCCATTAGCTACGCGTCACATACAAATCCACGAGCACTATTCCCGCCTGAGTTTATTGGGCAAGAGTGAAGAGATGTGCTATTGCTTCAACAAGTCGAGATAACACCATAACAGTCATTTTGTGTATAGAAACATACAGTGTGTCCCAGATTCGCTTCTCTATGTATGGATCTCGGGTTCTATTTTACCTACAGCAAAGATTAAATGGGGAAAGTTTTAGAGAAAACTTGGCGCATTCGATATCCGGCTTCAGATTTACGATCGGTCAATTGGATTTGGAAATATCGACAAAAAACCAAAAATGGCGGATTTCGTTTTTCGCCAGTAAATCCAAAACGGTAAATTTGACAGTTATCAAAATGTGACATTATTCGGACAATTTTTTAGTATGAATAAGATTGCGTGTACGAGATGTAACCATCGTCTTTCCAGTCTAGTGTCTCACAAGTCATAACAGATTTGAGTATCATCGAAATATCATACTTCGTTAGTTAGGTCTAAATTTTTTCTAAGGAAGCCATTGATTTATTTGTAATAAAAGTAGGCTTTGACCAGTGGCGGCTATTCAGGTAAAGTGCTACTTCACGAGGTAAAATAAACAAGCAAACATCTAACTATATTTATTATATATCTCTTAAAATTTTAGTTTTTACATTCATTTATTCACCTAATTGGCAAAAAATAAACTGTACATCTGTAATAAATATCTTACTTGACTATTGGCGGCATGTCTTTTTAAAACTTTCAATCGAACTTTATTAATAACAACTATTACAGTGGCGCAAATCGCTTCGACTTTGCTGGAGGTGCTATGTTTAGTTTACGATTTTCCTACTACGTTGTCATGACAACGCGTTCGCGATGACGTCGACCGCACGGAAGATTAATGTTAACCAGCGCCATACAACACTCTCGGTGAATTGCTAACGCAGTACACTACACCCGCGTGTCGTTCAGTTTGGGGTGGTTGTTTACTTTTATTTTCGCGGATTTCGCTGCAACCGGTTAGTTCCTTTGCAATTTACTTAACTGTTTTATGTTATATTTATTTATGGTGTTGTTACAACTTTATTTGGTGTCGGGTTTACTATTTTACATTATTAATGAATCCGATCACGGATGTGGTTTGCATTTTGTTGGAAACTCCATTTAATCGATGAAAGGAACAAGAGAAGAGTTTTAATCATCATCCTGGTTTTCGGCGTACAAATGGTTATATAGCAGTCAAATATTACAAAAATTGTTTTGCTGGCCTTGTTTGCTAGTTTCCAATAAATATTCAGTGTGGAATAAGGAAGGATTTGCAGGTATGTTAAATATATGAAGGTCTTTACATAAACATGAAGGCTTGGCCGAGCATTTAAAATTCGAATTAACGCTAAAAACATTTGTAAAAAATCAAAGCGTCCGATTAAATAGACTATTTATGTGCTTGGCAATTGACGCAGTTTTGTACCTTGCAAAACAAGAGTTAGTCTTTCGCGGCCATGATGCGAGCAGCGAGTCAATAAATAGGGGGAATTTTAAAAAGCTTTTAGGTTTATTAATATCGAGAAGTTCCCAAGAACTAAAATATCACAAAAAAATTAAAAATGTTTTTACTGGTAACTCGAAAACTATTCAAAACGAAATAATTGATTCACTGGCCAACAAGATTTTTCTAACACAGGCCAGATCATTATTTTCACAAAGGAAATACTCTCCCAATAATAAAAAAGATATTCGAAAAACCCTAATACGTACCATTTTCTAATAGCCTATTTAGAACCTTTTATATTGGCAAGTAAACAATGTTAATGTGGGGCGGCTAAAATGAGTCCATTTTACAACGGAAAAATTACCTAGACTAGGTTGTTTACAACATTAGACATAAAATAAACGTTAAGCATCACACTTCCGTTGAGTTTCGAATTGAGTGGTTCTCTGTATATCGATAAGCAAGTGTATGTGAAGACGAGAATGTCGAGTCAAACGTGCCGAAGTTATATCTTATTTGTGGATAATTTTTGGTGAAATCACGACCCAGGCCATTTTCCGAAAATGTAAAAAAAGCCTATTTTAAATATTTTGTTGTGTTAATTGGGGATCAAGATAAGTGGTGGGTCACCATGTGTGCTGTGTTAGTTGTAGTGTATCATTGGTGCAGTGGATGGTGGTGCAGTTCCAATGATATGGCGAGAACCCACCAATCATTCTGACGATTGTTATTTTTGCCTGAAAAAGACTGAAGGTTATTCTAAAAATGGAAAGCATAATATCCAAATTTTCAATTGCCATACAACCTGTTCCTCATAATGCAAATTTGCCATTGCCGATTGCGCCTTTAAATTGGCAAGCTATTGATTTGGGAGATAATGAAGATAACGCATCATCAGGCAGCTCAGAAGAACAGTGCACCGATCCCACTTTTACCACAGGTCCCAGTTCCGGCGAGCCACATTTGATTGTTCAAAGTGAATTAAATGATTTAGTACGTGATTTGGGGTTATCCGAGCAACAGTCAGAACTTCTGGGTTCCCGTCTTAAGGAATGGAACCTATTGGCCAAAGAAACAAAAATTACGAATTTCAGAAAAAGAAATGCTATGTTTTCTGAATTCTACAGTATGGAAAATTCGTTGTGCGCGTGTACTGATATAGACAGTTTAATGCAGGAACTTAATATTGAACATTCTCCCCGTCAGTGGCGCTTATTCATAGACTCATCGAAATATAGCTTAAAAGCTGTGTTATTGCATAATGGAAATTTAAAACCCTCTATACCAGTTGCCCATTCAGTTGCAATGAAAGAAAATTATGAAAATATGCGCACGATTTTGGATAAAATAAACTACAATAGGTATAAATGACAGATATGTGGGGACTTAAACGTTATAGGGATTCTAGTGGGACTTCAGGGAGATTTAGAAAATATTGCTTTTCTTTTGTTTATGGGACAGTCGTGCAATAAATCAGCATTATGTAACAAAAATTTGGCTAGAAAGAAGAGAATTTCAACGGAGATCTCAAAATGTTAAATTTATACCTCTTGTTGATCCCAAAAATGCCCTTTTGCCTCCTCTTCACATTAAACTTGGGCTGATAAAAAACTTTGCGAAGGCATTGAATAAAGATGATGATGGATTTAAATACCTAAGACAAGTCTTTCCCCAGTTATGTGATGCCAAATTAAACGAAGGCATTTTTATTGGGCCACAAATCAGAAAATTGCTGGACGATGTCAATTTTACCGAAAAGCTTACCACGCAGGAACTCAGAGCACTGAATTCATTTGTTAACGTAGTAAGAGGATTTTTAGGCAACAATATGGATGAAAATTATGAACACTTCCTCCATTCCCATCTGTCATTTTGTCCTAAAAATTTGGGAGCTGTTAGTGACGAGCAGGGTGAAAGGTTTCACCAAGATATCAGAACAATGGAAATTCGCCACCAAGGACGATGGGATCCAGCCATGATGGGTGATTACTGTTGGTTTTTGAAGAGAGAAGATAGGACACCTCATAAATGGAAAAAATAAAGTTTAATGTGTTTTAAGTTAATATTTTTCTCGTTTGCTCTTCTCTTAGATGTATGGTATGCTTAATAGGCGAAAACTGTAAACATAGTCAATAAACAGGGTTAAGAATTTTCTGAAATCGTTTTTTGTATAGATATTAAGCATCGTTACATTCGATATGGGTAGTCTAGTATGTATATTGATTAGTGCATACAAATATCATATATTTTTATATATTATACGAATACAATGATAAAAAAACGAGTTCTTTTATAACAGGAAGATAATAGTCAGCGGCTTCCATTTTGTGGAACTTCTATTTTTTGCTACAGTATCTCTCCAGCGTTTAATTAGTAAAGCGTCATTGGGGTTGCATCTGGTTGCTGTTCAATATATTTTAACGCTGCTTCAAAAGCTTCTAATGCAACTGCATGTGAAACCTTTTCATTGTCGTCTCCACAATCCAGATCGTTATTTTGTTTTTTATTTACCATATTGATTAAACCTTCATCTGTCACTTTTTCTTGTTCATCATCAACAACCCAGGATTCTATGTCCTGCAGAGCAACTTCTTCACAACTTTCCATTCTTTCCATTATAGCTAGAAGATCGTCGTTATGGAAAGAATCATAATAATATGCCATGACTTTTGCAGTGTTGAACTTTTGATAGTATCCCATGCTGTAACCGCCCAGTAGACAACATCCTTTAAATTAATGCTTTTTAGAGTATCAATTAAATTTTCGCCCCTCTCTACTTGTTCTAAAAGATGTTTAAATAAATACTTTCGATAAATTCTTTTGAAATTTTCGAGCACGATGTGTCGTTAGGTGGTAAAAACATCACTTTTATATCGCCGCTTTCGAGTGATTGTTCATTAGGATCGGAGGGAGCGTTGTCCACCAATAAAATTGCTTTTCTTGGAAGCCCGGCGTTCTTAAAATGTTTTTCAACTTTTGGCACGAATTCGTCAAAAAAACCAGCATTTAAAAAGGTAAGCATCCACCCAAGCATTCTTTTGATTTTTATAAGACACGGGTAAAGCATTCTTTTGGACATGCTTAAAAGCCTCTGGATTAGCCGATTTTCCAATACACATAAGCGGAAGTTTGTGGGTTTTAGAGCTATTACTGCATACTAAAATCGTCAAGCGCTCTTTGCTTCGTTACCGTACCCGGGAGCACCAGACTCTTTTTTAAATGCAAGTGTTCTAGAAGGGAGCATTTTATAATTTAAACCAGTCTTGTCCGCATTATAATTTGACAAGTTGGATTTTGGTGGTTTAGAGCTGCGAAGTATTTTCACTGTTTCCTATCGAACTGAATATGCCTGTTCTCGTGGTAGCGCCGTAAACGCCTCGTGAAATAGCAGTCGAAACGTCGGAAAGTAATTCCAATTTGGCACGGGTTAAACCCAAGAACCATAATTTCTAAATTGACTCCAGTTAAGAAAGCTTTCGTACTACATTCTATGTTTCTAAATTGAATTATCTCGTTCGAATTGTGAAAAAAAACTGCTGAAACATATCGATATATGTCACAGAGAATTGACCATAAATTTTATTTCTTGAAACTTTTATTAAGTCTCTAACGTACTCTTGCTAGATACGAGGATTTCTCAACTTCAAGTAATGGTAATAAGCCATATTAAATGACTGAAATTAAACTTACTAGATCAAGTCCTGTGTTCAACAACATGGCCTGGTCACTGCTAGCGCACAAAGCACACATCTGTCACCGTTTTGGTCGTTTTTACAGTTAAACAAAGAGCGAAATAGGGACTCCGATGGACATAAAGACAATCAGGTGTGTCTCGTGTCAATAAAATCACTGTTAACGAGACATCGTTTGTGGTCAGTTTAAATAGGTTCGCCGACCATATGGGATAGGCAGATGGAGTGTCGATTGCCTCAAGCGATATGCGTTTTCCATATAATAGACTGTGAATAAAAAGGTGATTTGTGGATCGAATCAAAACACTCGACATGACAGTCATACGAGGGGTGGTTTTTATGTTCCCAGACTGAGTATTTCATAATATTGATAAAATTTTTATTAATGTGGCTTTAAATTATGCCAATTTAGAAAACAACTGCTGTATTATTCAATTTATTAACTGTGAGATTGTATTACCGCCTCGGGGTTCTCGAGACCATGGTCTCGGTCCCGGTCTTGTCTCAGTCTCGGCATCAAAACTGAGCCCGTTTTATGTGTTGAATATTCAAAAAATTGATTTTTTTTTATTTGCAATTTATTTCAATGGGGACCAACCAATTTTTCTTATCTTATGTAGGTAGGTACATATAATTGACTTATTTTGAGCGACTTCCAAGTGTAGATTAACTTAACGTTAACCTTTTTAACTTTCCTGCATGGTATACCTTTTTATAATCCTATTATTTGACATCAGTTTCCAATTACTAGAGAAAGAAAAAGGTAAAAAGTGCAAACGGTTTCACGCAATTTAAACTGTTTGAAATAAGTTATTTCTTTATTTCTCGAAAATCTTTCAAGAATTCTCATGATAAGTAAAAGACATGCTACATAAAAAGGTTTTGAAATTTTTTCTAAAATCTACAAGGAAATGAAACATCGCGAATCATTAAAATAAGTCGACATCTACTTCCGGTACAACCAATTCTTTAGAATAGTTTACATGAACACACCTTCGACAATAGCCAAATTAACCTAATACAGATGAGAAAGAATACCGAAATACGCGTATTGTCAGCTGTAGCCTTAAAAAGGAGTTCATAGACAATCCGCGTCAAGGCATTAATCGAGTTATTATTTATTTAGGTAGAAAAAACCTGCACCAGTACGCTATCGAGGCATATAATCTTACAGTATTTACAGTAGTTTTATTATTAAATATAAGTAAAATTTTAATATATTCTCCTTCGCACCCCAACCCTTAATAATTCATTAAAATGCCAAATAAGTTTAAAAATTGAAATCTATACTCTCAAAAACTTATAAAACAACGTATTACTTGATTTTTTTAGAGATGGTAAAGTTCACCCCTTCCTTTTCTAATTCTCAACATTATTAAAGTTACTATTAAATATCGAAAACGACAAATTACACTTTTTTTTTCCACATCCTAATTTTAATGCCCTTTTCTTTTCACCCTAATCCCTTATTTTCGACAAATTTTTGAAAAAGGGTTTATTTTTAAAATCTATGTACCCAAAGCCCCACAAAAGGACATATTACACGGTCATTTACAAAGAATTACTATTTTTTACCAATTAAACTGCCGTTTCCAAATTTGGTACACTCCCTGTGTACCAAATTTCAACTCGATAGCTCAATTTCTTCCTTTGAAAGTATTTGCGTAAGCTAACAGACAATTTTAATTCTTAATTATGTTTTTTACACGTTTTTAGAAGACAAAAGGAATTCGAGAGTTCAAAAAATTCCTATAAGCGTATTCAGTGGCGTATATAAGGGGGTGTTTCCTAGAGCTAATTTTATTTAAGATAAAATGATGGACATAGTGTAAAATGAGGACCTTTCTTTCGGAATTGGCAGGAAAACTGAAGCAGTCTCTGATTGTGGTTTCGAAGAAGTTAAAGACCCACCTTATAGTCCAGACCTGGACCCCAGTGGTTATTTTTTATTTTCGACCCTCAAAAAAAAAACGCTTTGAGGGAGAAAATTTAGGGGCAATGACGTGCTTACAGCAGCTATCGAGGACCATTTTGAGAAAACAAAAAAATATTTCTGCAATTGCTTACAGTTATTACTGCAGGAGAGCCCTAAAGAGGCTGGGTGAGTCCAATAGGGTTAGCCCCATTTGAGTGCCTGGACATCAGAACATTGGGGGTAATGAGGGCTCGAATCAGCTGGCCCGAAGAGGTAGCAACACTGCTTTCACTGAGCCTAAACCTGCTCTTGGAATTGCTCCTTCTGCTGTCAAGGCTAGGATTAAGAATCGCACTGTCGAAGATTTCCATGCTGAAAGACACGAGTTAGCAGAGCTTCAGACAGTCTAAGGTCTTCATATCAGGCTCTTTTAGCCATTCTAAGTCTAAGTGACTTCTAAAACTAAACAGAGGTCAACTAAGAACCATTACCGGGGTCCTAACTGGAAACTGGCTAGTGGAAAATTACCTGCATAAGAGTGGACTCGACAACGATCCATACTGCAGGTTTTGTGCTGAGGTAGGTGAAACTACCGAGCATCTAATTTGTCGATGTGACGCTTTAGTCAACGCTAGACTGCTTTGCTGCGACCTAGAAGGGTCCTTTCTTTTCTAAACAAGAGTGGGCCCTTGGCTTGACGCGCCTGCTTGGGGGATAGCACAATGGACCCCAGTGACCTTAAGTGCTGCATTTGTCGGGCTCCCTATCTATATCTAACGTCTAATGTCTACACTATAGGATTAAAAACAATAGTATGGTGGTGGAAGCCGTAGCGGTGATGTCCGATTTCCTCTTCCACTGCGTCCGAAACATATACACATATACTTTTTTTTGGGTAATTATTTACTTTTTTACATCATCGCTGATTTTTATGATTTTTGTGGGTGTTAGGGTTTGCTGATAACTACTTAGCATAGCTTTGATCGTCGAATAATTCGAGCACAGAAAGGACAATTTCCAAAAATGTGTGTTCTCCGCTAAGAATATATTTTCAGTATATTTTCCAGAAACGCCTTTCTCTAGACACCATTTCACAAATTTATCATAAGCAATCTCATATTGCGTTCGAAATTTTCTGGGTAACGAATCTTATATAGCTCGATTGGCTGCTTCGTTTATATATTTAAATGAGTTGATGCAACCATCGTTTATTTCTATAATTTTATTTAAAACCACAATAGCGTTTTAAAAAACTGACAGGATATTTCAAATTTCCCGTAAATAATTAGTGTCAACAACGGTTGCTAGGTTTTATTGACAAATGTGAACATCGATAATTTTGTATACGATTTTATTTAAAAATATCTGCTTTCAATTTATTAAACCTCCTGAAAGTTTATTTTGTAACATTGTTATTGCTTTTTATTGACGCTTGTAGACCTATATTTTATAATATTTGTATTAAAAGAATAGGTGCTTTAAAAGTATACTTTTAACACTTATATCATAAATAACTATTTTCAGTTTGTTTGGGTTATAATTAAACTTAATGAAAGGTGAGAATATAATATATATCTTAATTCTTGATACAAAACATTTCTTGTGACAATGAGTGAAGTGTTTAGCGGGGGAGGAAAAAAAAAGGAGATTATTATAAAAAATATTGTATTTTATTAAGCATTTTAATTGTTGACAATTGTATTGCTGATTTTATATAATTAGATATGGATAGATAACGCTTTGTATATAATATGCCTCAGTACCTGTTTATTTAATTAGGGACGTCCAAAATTTGAATCAAGGTTTATGTCCGGAAACATTAAAGCTGACATTGACAACCTTTTTATAAAGAAGTTAAACCGACTTTAAAAAAAATCACTTAAAGCAAAAAATAATATTTTACTTTATCTTAAAAATGTATCTTTATGAAATCGGAGTCAATCTAATAAAGACAATAAACTGACATCATATTACTTTTTATAATTTTTTTTGAATATAAAATCAATTTGGCGCATCAAAAACACCAATCTTAATAAATAAGATCAGCCTAGAAAACAGAAGTATCAGTTTTCCCGTCGGACCGCTTTCAGTTAAGGAGATCGAGAAAAAGCAAAATTCCCACAAAAATAACTCTCGAGCGTTCGGTTCCACTTTGTAGTTGTTGCAGGTCCCCTTCGAACAGTGAAATATTACACCCGACACGCTTTCCCTCCACTTCGTTAAGTAACGCCATTACCTTTTTATTTTTATCCGACAACTTTTAGACATTTTCTTTCTTGGATTACGCCGTTTCGTTTAGGGTGAGTATTTCAATACCCCGATTAATATTTTGAATAATATGCGATTCCGATACTCTCTATGTTTGTGATAATTTTTAATAAAAATTGTGCAAAAATTTTACTTCTTTTAATGTAGAATATAATGAATAACATACAAGTCACTTTCAGGCTTTTTTTTCTCAAAAAAAGTTATAGGTATGTATAACTTTATCAAAATCATTTGTAGGAAAATTTTCATCATATTCCTTAAATTTTTCAGAGAAAAAAAATGTAATGCTAGAAGATGATTTGTAAACTGAAAACGATCTTTGGCGTGGTTAATGAAGATATCACACATTTTTTTTGTTTTTAATAGTTAAAAATCCGTTCATTTTACAGTATACAAAAACCGAGATTGAAATTCTTTAAAGAGGATTTCATAGTGTGCGATTATTCGAGCAAAAAATGTAAGCCAATTAATGATATGTTTATTATGTAAATTAATTGTTTTAAAGTCATTTCCGGGGGTATCTAATATACTTTCTAAATAAGATTTTAGATGCTCTTTGTTTCTATGCATCGCTTTTACAATACGTGTGTTAAAGTTCCATCTTGTTGCTGGTACTACGGGAATCTTTTTTTTCACTATGTCGTCTAGCATGCCAGTCTGTTTTGCTGATCTCGAAAAAAAAGTTGGAAATGCGTGTAAACTGGCAAAATACAAATTGTCACATTTGTATTAACACAACACTTTTGTATAAAATTAAATTAAATTGGTGTGCATAGTGATGTACATAGAATGCGTAGGAATATAATTTTCTTATAATACTTTGTACAGGGTGTCCGGATTTGGTTGCAAAAGCAAGGTATCTCGCTTATTTTTAAAGATAGAACCTTGCGGTTTTCACGAACCTGAGCTAATTTTTTGTGAAACTCATGAAACTGTAAACAAAATTTTCATAGCCTTCTTCTTTTATGAGATACAGGGCGAAATAGAAAATTTTGCATTTTGGAACCCCCTCGTATCTCGGTTATACTTTAACTTAACGCAAAGGGAAAAATTGCTGCTTATGCAGTTTTTTACGCTGGATCCAGTAGCGTAGTCATATTTTTCATTTGAGTTGTTATTTTTTAGATATGACCCAAAATTGTGTTTTTTTAAATGGGACACCCTGTATATTTGTCCAGAAATTGATTTGTCCTTTTAAAAGCTTCTCAAAAATATATAATAGTATGGGTCTATTTTAATAAACAACAACAAAAATCCTAATTTTTAATTTAAAATTAAATTTAAAATTTTGCAGTAGGCGTTTTCTTTTGTTTTCTTGGAAGCAAATGACATTTCCCAATTTTGTACGCGTATATAAAATATAGCGCTAGTTTTTTGCATTTATTTATTGTGTAAAAATATATTTGTATTATTATGGAAGAAAACCAAACTTTCGAACATTATGAAAAGTACGATATGTTAGCTTGTTTTATATTAAGTAATGAAAATGTTGAAGCGGCTTCTGAGATGTATTTTAACAGGTAAGTAGTTAATTTTTAGGTATGTTGAAATACTATTGCTTAATTTTTATTTAGATATCCAGAAAGGAGGCAATCTAATATATCCACTTTTTATCGGATAAAAAAGAATTTACTTAATCACGGATCATTTATCAAACCTCGTACGAAAACATATAATAAAGAAACTCGGGAGGCTGAGGAAACTACGGTTTTGACTAATGCAGAAGCTTACCCTACAAACTCTTGTAGGGCCAGTGAAAAGAGCATAGGGATTCCAAAAACTAGAGTTCAAGAAATTCTAAAAAAGCACAAATACCACCCATACAAATTTAGGCTCGTGCCGCACTTACAGCCAGGGGATGCAGAGCGTCGGGTAGTCTTCTGCAATTGGTTTCGAGAAAGATGCGATATGGTTAGAGATTTTGAAAGGAAGGTTATATGGTCAGATGAAGCACATTTCAGTAATTCTGGTATATTCAATAGGCACAATAGTAGATTCTGATCCCAGGAAAATCAACACCAAATATTTCCCAGAAGACAGCAGGGCAGGTTTGGTCTAAATGTGTCCTGCTTCATATTAGGAACACATATAAAATTTTATATATTTGAGGGAAATCTAACAGCCAATCGCTATATAGAAATTTTAGAGGCAGCTATACCTGAATTACTTGATGATGTTCCTCTACGCAAATTAACGAAATTTATTTTCAACAGGACGGTGCTCCTGCACACAATTCTGGAATGACGAGATTATTTCTGGACAATAATTTTACCAAGGACAAATCAATTTCTGGACAAATATACAGGGTGTCGCATTTAAAAAAACAAAACTTTGGGTCATATTTAAAAAATAACAACTCAAATGAAAAATATGACTACGCCACTGGATCCAGCGTAAAAAACTGCATAAGCAGAAGTTTTTCCCTTTGCGTTAAGTTAAAGGATAACCGAGATACGAAGGGAGTCCCAAAATGTAAAATTTTCTATTTCGCCCTGTATCTCATAAACGAAGAAGGCTATGAAAATTTTGTTTACGGCTTCATGAGTTTCACAAAAAATTAGCTCAGGTTCGTGAAAACCGCAAGGTTCTATCTTTAAAAATAAGCGAGATACCCTGCTTTTGCAACCAAATCCGGACACCCTGTACACCTCCTTCCCACTCTGACATAACGGCAGTTCTGTGATAGCTTTGACCTACTAGTTCCTAACTCTTTTTTAATTTCTCTGCCGATGCTATTGGCAATTTCCAAAAACATTCCTGAATTTGTTCATTTCGTTCATATCTTAAAATAATAACAACAACTGTTGTGTGGGAATATCAGTGGTTTCATCACACTGTATCGCTACAAACCGTGCTTTAGATACCTGTATTTTATCTCTTCTTGGCAAACTATTAAAATGGCATCTAATATGTAATTTTAAAATGATATATACTTACTTTTAAAAATATTCATTTTCATAGCCATATCGATTTCTCATACAAAATCAATAAGCCCCCTGAATATTTCTGAATTTAAACTTTCTAATGACTCGTCATGTCCTCGAAAGGTCAGTTTAAATATCCCTCATAATGTTACACAATCGATAAACACAGACAAAATATTGCGATTTTTCGTAACTTGTTGATTAAAGTCTTTTATCGAATATCGATAGGCCAAATTTAATAATTGACGAACATCAACATTACCGAAATCCAACAACTGCAACTAATTTTCTTAATGAATTTGAGAAGATCCATGTTTTTTTAATTTTGCATGAAATAGATCCCTGTGGCAACTGAATGTCTCCCACATTTGTCTCCCAAAGTTAAAATTTGCGCATACCACACAGTATATATATTTGTTTTTCTTTTCATTGTTACTGCATAACATACTGTACATATTTATTTTATTTTACATTTACTTTTTTAATCTAGGCTAATTATCTATTGTTATTGAGAAATGTAACAATTTGTAGATACTTAGTTTTCTGTACATAATTGTTTGAATTTCCATCGCCATTTAGAGTCTAATTTAGTTTTAAGGTTCTTGTATTCCATCGGCATTTAGAGTCTAATTTAGTTTTAAGGTTCTTGTATGCTATCCGTTAATTTTTATTTTTACAACACTTCTTTGTACGATTTTAAAATATGTTGTTGCACGTTCGATTGTAGGAACCATCACCGATAGTAAACTGTTTATTGCATTTAGGGTTTATGATAGGAAAATACCGAAACGACCCTTCTTAGTAAAGCTTTCTCCAAATTCCCATTTTACTATCTGTAATGAATGTTTTTATTTTGACCATGGGAAAGTTTACGAAGATAGAAAAAGAACCCCTTTTGCCAACGAATAGGACCAATCAAAGCGAGGAATTTTGGCACAGGGGGTGGAACTTATGTTTCTGGAGATTTGTATTAATATTAGAGGAGGACTCTGTTTTTGGACTTGCAAGAAGTCGGGTGTGAATTTTGTTGTTCTAGTTCAATAGACTTATTTTATTTCATTTTAACAGTGTTTCAATAAACTCTCACAGTTCATATAAAAAAGGAATGTATTGGATGTATAGCTAATCAAGCACACACCTACGTTTCTAAATCCCTAACATCCGCTTTTATCAATTCTGTAGTTGTTTCATTGTTTAAAAAACTAACCGAGGAAAGCAAAATAAAGCATGTAACTTTTATTACGCGCATAACCACGACGTTTTCTTATACTGTATTTTTTATGGTACAATAGTGAACTAAGTTAATCTCGGGCCGTGGTGGTCCATTCTTTTTAATAATTACTGGCAAAATTACGTGCGTTTTCTTTAACACATTCTACCGATCACAATTATATTTTTGACTCTACACTACGGTGACAAGATTACACTGCACAGAATTTATGAATTCGTACACTGCACTCGATCCTGCTAAAGTTGATATTAAAAATAACAGCCGCATTGTCTGTTTCACGGATTTGACTACCTCTCTTTCTAACCACATGCGTCCGCGTATATTTTGCTAGAGCTTTTTAAAATGAAAATGTTTTGTGGCTTCTGAAACAATTAAAGCTTAACATTTCCGAAAATAATTAAAATAATAAAATATGAAGTTATATTTTCATGCTATTTGTATGATCTTTAAATATTGTGTTTTCACGAAATTTTAGTGGCTGGTCACTGCACAAATAAAGCAATGGAGAAACCGCCTCTTATAAATCTCTATATCCTAATCCTCTTATAAATATGTAATGTAATAATACACAACGGTGGCACTAGGTAGTCGTAAGAAATCTTCCTGCAGGGTTTACGCCTAATAACATAATTCACTACGTTAAGGAGAAGCTTGGGGCTACAGAGTTTATTCGCTGCTACCACCTAATCAATCATATCTCAAATATTGATTTTAAAATTGGAACTCAGTCAAAAAAGTCAGCTGAAAAGCTTTTAGACAGCAATCTATGGCCCCATGGCGTAGTAATAAAACGGTCAGCTGTATCCGAACTTTCAGAAAAATCTACACCGAACCTCCCACCTCCCTCCACACCGAAAAAACTGCCCACCAACTCGAGCTCCGTCAGTTCACTGGTTGTCTCCTTTCCAATTTCTCAAAAGGGCACTATAATATCTTCTGACAAAGAGGCCATTGCTGCCTGCAAAGCAAATGTCTTGTTGAGCGACAACTGCTACAGTCTTTCCAAGAAAGCTCCTATTGACCAAGAACCTATTTTTGATCCAATGTCTCCCCCAACAGTGAAGCTTACGCGAACCGAAAAAAGTTCTGATAACCGTTTCCTCATGTCTAGACTAAGAGAACCAGCCATTTTAAAGGCCTTCAAGTTTTATCTCGCCTTCCTGCACGACCAACCTGCGCCAATTCACTTTGAAGGGTTTACAAATACAAGCACCAGGCTGTTTTTGGCTTCTGAAGGCATTCCTATAGCTTATAGAACCCTACATAAGATATATTTCGATTTTCATGCTGCTTACGGATTTAACGCAGCAGAAGTGGAAGCGGATCTTGCAGCCTATGGATCCTATATATCTTCGGAGAGAACGATCCATCTTCAGAGGACCAGAGAATGCCATAAAAACTATTTTACCAGCAACTCTCTCAAAAAAAATTTTTAGAAAACACGACGTGTCCTGAGGAACTAGATTCCTCAAAACTTCCTGTTGTTACTAGTCTTAATATGGTTCTAATTAATATTGCTTCTCTAAAAAATAAAACTGACGAGTTGTACCTATTTCTGGAAGAATTGGAGTTCCCCCAACTTGTTGCAATTACTGAGCACTGGCTGAATCTAAACGAACCCTTTTATATTGAGAGGTATACCACAATAGCTAGATATGACAGAAAAAACTCGACTCATGGGGGAACACTGATTCTATCCCTAAATGGAGATTTCATGTCGGTATCTAAATATGATCATTTATTAGCGGATAGCTCTTTTGAATTCTCTATGGTATATAATCAAAACCTTGATCTTTATGTAATTTGTATTTATAGATCACCAAACTCTGATGTACAATCATTTTTAAATAGCCTGGTAAGTTTGCTAGACAGTCTACCGATTAAAGGAAAAAAAATTCTATGCGGGGACTTTAATATTGACTATGCAACTATTTGTGCCATCCAAAAATATCTAATTTCTATATTCGACTCTTTCGGTCTTTCAATGCATGTATCCTCGCCAACTAGAATTTCAAAAAACTCTTCTTCTATCATCGATTACATGGCATCTGATTTTTCTCCATCAGATGTGCATTCACAGGTCTATAACTCAGGTCTCTCCGATCACGAGGCGGTAATTTCCAGGTTTAGTTTACCTATTAGGCCCTTATCAAGATATCGCCATCGGGGCAGAATTTTCTCGGCCGCAAATTTCTCAGTATTTCATAATACTTGCTTTAACACCGATTGGAATTTTGAATCTGATAATGTCAACACAAACTTCAGAACTTTTTTAAGTGCTTTTAACAAGGCCTTCCCGCTTAAGAATATCAAACCTAAGCGGCATAAATCGTAGTCCACGAAAGGAATACGAATTTCTGCTAAAAATATGCGCTCGCTCTCATGTATAAAAAATTCACCGACTCCTTTCTTATTCTCGACTATATCTATAACTATAGGAGGATCTACACTACTCTTATTAAGTCAGCAAAAAAATTACACTACCGAAAACGTCTAACAAACTCAAATAACGTTTCAAAAGAAACCTGGTCGTTTCGAAACCTTTCGTTTCTCCCTCCTTCAAAAAATTTAGCTGATAGCTTTTTCTTAAGTCCCGTTGGCAACACTGAACTATTGAAGGTAATAAATAATATCAAAAGTAAATCTTCGTGTAGCACTGATCGCCTATCAATTAGAATATTCCTGAACTTGCCACTCCCAGTCATAGAGGCCCTTACAACATTAATAAATGAGTCCTTTATAAAAGGTGTATTCCCTGATTGCCTTAAAACAGCTATAATTATTCCACTTCATAAAGGCGGCGAAAAAACTAACTCTTGCAATTATCGCCCAATTGCACTACTACCAGTGCTATCAAAAAAATCATCGAAAGGCCACTGAAGAATCGTCTTATGCCATTTCTCCTGAAACATCAGATAATATCCCCGGAGCAGTTCGGATTTCTACCCAACAAGTGCACCAGCGACGCCATGTTCACGTTGCTTAGAGGCGTCTACTTATCTCTCAATAACAACCACCCAACTGCCTCAGTTTTTTGTGACTATGCGAAAGCCTTTGATTGTGTTAGTCATGAAATTCTGATAAACAAACTAAATTTTTATGGAATTCGTGGTACTTCTTTAAATTGGTTCAAATCTTATCTTGGGAAAAGGCAACAACTTGTAAGGGCTAATGGTTCCGATTCTGATTGTAAGTTGATTACAAGTGGAGTCCCTCAAGATTCAGTCTTGGGACCTATTCTTTTTTTGTTATACATTAATGATATCACGAACCTTAAAATTAATGGAAGAATTTCCCTTTTTGCTGACGACACAAGCATAACTTGGAGTGATTTTGATACAACGTCTTTACACTCTAGTATCTCCAAAGACTTGGTTATAATTAAGGCTTGTTCCGATTCCAATATGCTTTGTTTTAATGTCGATAAAACGGTGGCGTTATCTTATAAGGGAACTTTACAACCACTTCACGTACATAACAGTAATATTGAATACGTAGAGTCGGTTAAATTCCTGGCTTTAAATATAAATAACAACCTAAAATAGTCTAATCATATTGACACCTTAACTAAAAAACTTTCTACCGCCTGCTTCGCCATTCGATCAGTTTCAAAAGAACTAGACGTTCCTTCTGCCAGACTTACTTATTTCTCTTTATTTGAATCCCACCTCCGCTATGGCCTTCCCTTTTGGGGCTGCTGTACCACCGAGCAATTTCGTAGTATTTTTATGCTTCAAAACAGAGCCGTTCGTTACTTGTTTGGTCTAAATAATAGAGCTCACTGCCAATACTATTTCAAAAAACATGAAATATTAACACTTCCTGCATTATTTATTTTGGAAACGGTATGTTTGCTGAGAAAACATATAAACACCCTCCCAGAAAGGCCACAACATGTATACCCTACCAGAAACTCTAGGCATGATATATATCTTCCCATTCCTCAGAATTAATAAAAAAATTAATTATTTACAACGCCATAAAACTTTACAACAATCTGCCAGTACATTTAAAATCTATCCCTATGCTTGCACAATTTCGAAAAAACACCAAAGCATACCTCATTGAGAGACCATTTTACAGCGTTAATGATTTTTTTTTTCAGTGAGTAAGTCTCTTTGAATTGTCACTAAACTCGCTTGTTTACTTAAATCTTTTGTGAGTCATGTCCTAACTCGTAGCATAGAATTTTGTAAATCATTATATAGAGAAAAGAACTGTCGGACATTCGCTTAAAACTTAATTATTTTTGTTAGGTATTGGATTAAAAACAAAATTTAATTCTTTTTTGTATACTACATTCTGCACTAGTTCATTATACCTTCTGTTTAACATCACAATTATTTGTATAACTATAATAACATAGAGTTTAAGGCCGCATAGTTGCAATTTTGATTTCATTGTCATCGAAATTATTCACCTCGTACATGTGTGTTTGTTTACTTTTATAAGATTATTAGGATTCATTAACTATTTTGCGGCAATGTTATGTTATATTCTAACGTGTGTTTTACGATTTAGTAAATTGATAATTTACATTTTTAAAAAGCATTGACCTGTCGAAATTCTTTTCGATTAATGTTTTGATATGTCTTATTTTAGGTATATTTTGCTTTGCCCATAAAATTGTAAAATTTTTCTGCGGCAATAAAGCATACTTTTGTTTGTTGTTTGTTTGTTTGTAAATATTGAACAACGTTGCAAAAACTGAAAAGCGAAATGTATAACTTCACGAAATTCTATAGAATTATGGCGAGTCTTGTAAATCTTATTTTGCCAAAAAAACCATAAATAGAAATCTGAGACAGAAAGATCTGGTGATCATGCTAGCCATCTTATCGGTCCATGAGTGCCAATACATCTTTAGGGAAAGCTATTATACAAAAAATCGGTAAAAAATGATATTTTCACAAAACCTAACCACTAGGGTGTCCGAAAGATAAAACATGGCGGACATTACAGAGAGCTACTTTAAGGTTTCTTTGAGTCCTTCAAATTTGAATTTATTTAACAGGAAGTAATATACGGAAGTGTCTACGATCTATTACCTTAAAATGTTATTTTTAAGTTTTTATACAGTGAGGCTATTTTTCAAGTTGTTGTGTAGTTGGGGGTTCTTTTAATCAAACCTCTCAGTAACGATTACTTTAAAGTATTCGTTCTATTGTCACACCAACCACCATTTTTTGCTATAAAGTTGTGACCTCATTTAGGTAGTGAGACGTAGGTAGAAATATTCTCTTAGCCACTATCAGATTCAATCAATCAGTCAATAATGTACTTTATTATTCAAAGAACAATGAAATATTCTTATTGACTAAGTATAGATTAGATTAAGGAATATATATATATATATATATATATATATATATATATATATATATATATGTATATATACAGGGTGGTGCAACCAAGATGGGGTGGACAATTGTGGGCAAACGGAGAGGAATTTGAAGAAACATTTTTGGGATATGCTTGATAGTCAAGAACGCTGTGTTTTAAAATTATACCCATTATACAGGGTGGTCTGAAAAGTTCGTGGTGAACCAAACTTGTGTTTTTTTAAATGGGACACCCGGTATATTATTACTTTAGTTCATTCTCCTATTCGTTACGATCATTTTGATATAGGTTTGTTGGCTCTAAAATTTATACCAAGGGAATGGGACGAGGTTAAAGTGGAAAAAAGGGTTATACTCCGGCCATTTTTTGAAAACAATTGAAGCAGGTATGGAAAAACCAAATATTCTATAAAATGTATTGTATCTAGGATTACAATAATCGCTTGTAAGTCGTTCAAAATTATTCACTGTTATACAGGGTGGTCAAGTTTTGCAAATTTACCTTGGATTAAATTTTTTTAAATGGAACACCCCATATATTTTACTGTCATATTAAAGATAACATCGCCAGCTTTCAGAAAATACCCTATTTGATATCTTTCTAACCAACAGTTTTTTAGTAAATTAACCGTGAAACCAAAATTTACTCATTCTAACAGAAACGATATTATTTACGTTGCTTAAATTGACTACCTATAATATAAGGAGGCCATGATATAATCATAAATGAAAAGAAAGATTGACATTCTTGTCAAAACCGCAAAGTGTCAGAGAATTGGCATCAATTACCATTGTTTTTTGACGATAAGCCGAGAAATTGTTAAGTAACAATGAGTTTGAGTACTCCAGAGTTGATAAACATGACTTTTATGTTGGGCGAGTGTCAAAAAAACTCTTTACTAGCAAGCAGAGTTTATGCGGTACGATATCCCGATGCCGAAAAAAAAACCAAGATCTGAAGCTTTTGCAAGTTTATTAGAGAGGTTTCAAGAAACAGGAAATGTTGCTTTTAAGAAACGTAAAGTAATTAATAAACCAGTTACCAATGAAGATAATGCTTTGACAGTGTTATTAACAGTGCAAGAAAATCCACACACAAGTACCAGGGAAATTGAGAGAGCTACTGATATTGAACGCACTAGTATTAAACGGATTCTGAAACAACATAAATATCATGCCTACCACATTGAATTACACCAAGAACTGTATGATCGCGATTACGTCCAACGACAAGAGTTTTCAATTTGGTTTTTAAATACAATTTGGGATAATCCAGGTTTTGTAGATAGGGTGCTGTTTTCAGATGAAGCAACTTTTAAAAGCAACGGCTTGGTTAACAAACATAATATGCACTATTATTCAACCGAAAATCCACATTGGATTCGTCAGGTGGACCATCAAAATAAATGGTCAATTAATGTTTGGGGAGGTATAATTGGCTCTCATGTTATAGGACCATCTTTCTTTGAAGAGCATTTAACGGGAGAAGTCTATTTAAATTTTTTGAGACATGAGTTGCCCGTATTGCTCGAAGACTTACCGTTAATGTTAAGAAATTCCTTATGGTTCCAACACGATGGAGCACCCCCGCATTACCATAGGCATGTAAGACATTTTCTCAATAATTGGAAAGGAGAGCATTGGATTGGGCGAGGTGGACCAGTTAAGTGGCCTGCGAGGTCACCCGATTTAACGCCACTGGATTTCTTTTTATGGGGACATGTTAAAGAAGAAGTTTATAAAGAGGTTCCAACCACAGTGGAAGATATGAAGTTGAGAGTAATAAGCAGTTTTCGCAACATTTCAGACCTGACTTTGAGAAAAGTGAAACTTTCATTTATGGATAGATTCGAAATGTGCCTTCAGCAAAACGGTGGTTTAGTTGAACATCTTTTATAAGTTTTAATTACATTGTTTTTGTTGATTTATATTAAATTTATTTTTTTTGTAAAAAAAGATCTGTTATTAATACTGTCAAAGCATTATCTTCATTGGTAACTGGTTTATTAATTACTTTACGTTTTTTTGAAAGCAACATTTCCTGTTTCTTGAAATCTCTATGATAAACTTGCAAAAGCTTCTATCTTGTTTTTATTTCGACATCGCATCATCAAAGAACAATATTTATTTATTTACTGATGACAATATTCTGACACTTTGCTGTTTTGACAGGACTGTTAATCTTTTGTTCAATTTATGATGATATCATGGCCTCCTAATATTAAATTGTCAATTTTAACAACGTGAATTCAGAGTAATTCGTGTTAAAATGAAGAAATTTTGATTTCACAGCTAATTTACTGAAAAGCTGTTGGTCAGAAAGGTATCAAATATGGTATTTTCTGAAAGCTAGTAATGTTATCTTTAACATGAAAGTAAAATATACAGGGTGTTCCATTTAAAAAAATTCAATCCAAGGTAAATTTGCAAAACTTGACCACCCTGTATAACAGTGAATAATTTTGAACGACTTACAAGCGATTATTGTAGTCCTAGATACAATACATTTTATAGAATATTTGTTTTTTTCATACCTGCTTTAATTGTTTTCAAAAAATGGCCGGAGTATAACCCTTTTTTCCACTTTAACCTCGTCCCATTCCCTTGGTATAAATTTTAGACCTAACTAACCTTATATCAAAATGATCGTAACGAATAGGAGAATCAACTAAAATAATAATATACAGAGTATCCCATTTAAAAAAACACAAGTTTGGTTCACCACGAACTTTTCAGACCACCCTGTATAATGGGTATAATTTTAAAACACAGCGTTCTTGACTATCAATCATATCCCAATTTTTTTTTTAAATTCCTCTCCGTTTGCCCACAATCGTCCACCCCATCTTGGTTGAACCACCCAGTATATACAACAAAGATTTGATTTAAGCCAAACTAATGTTAAAAATATATAAATACCACCACCCAGGGTTAAAAGATCATAAAAAAAAATTGCCAAGGCCCTAAGAGCAGAAGGAAAGTCATACGTGAGTCCCGTGTTAAAAAACTACATACCAGGAAAAATTATGAAGCCGCGATGTAATTCCCAAAGATGCAAGATTATGAGCTGCAACTTATTTACGGAGGAAGAACGTAATCAAATATTTCAGGCATTCTACGAGACTACGGGAGCTTCAAATACGAAGGGAATTTATTATACTCCATATAACTCTAAAGGAGACTCCAGAAGAACGAGGACTTTGGTCTATTGCTTGCCGAGAGGAAACAGATCATTACCGGTATGTAAAATTATGTTTTTAAATACACTGGCAATTTCAGAAAAAGTTGTGCGAAAAACTTCAAGCAAGATAACTAGTGAAGGTTTAGTTTTGACAGACACACGTAGATGCCGTTATGAAAATTTAAAAGAAAATGACAAAGTTCTCAGAGCAAAAGTTCTAGCTCATATAGAAAAATTCGACGAACAAAGAATACGACTTACATCCCGACCTAAATATAAGGAAGATGTTTTACGAGGAAAACGAGCAGCTAAATTCCAGTTACCATACTTATCGGAGAGTATTCAAGTCATTGAATCTGTCCTTCCACCATCCGAAGAAGATCCAATGCAGTCTCTGCTTGACATACAGGGAAGGTGATGCAGCCAAAAAAAAGAAGGAGGAAACAAAGAAAATGTCAAAAAAACAACACTTAACTAGATGCTGCTGTTTTTGACATGCGGCAAGTTATACAATTATCAATGAGTAAAGAAAGCGCCTTGTATTATCGCAGCCGCTTCTCAGTATTCAATTTCACTCTTTACAATATAGGAACTAGAGAGTACTGCTGCTTTTTATGGTCAGAAGTAATTAGTAAGAGGGGTTCTGATGAAATATCAACGTGCGTTGCTAAATACTTACACCAAGAAGTTAGGCTGTTTGCAGATGGCTGTGGAGACCAGAACAAGAACACAATCGTCTTTACCATGTTTTTTAAATGAATACAGATGATTTTTTTCATTACAGCCATTTTGTTGCCGGTTATCAGAGGGTGTCATTAAAGAGACAACCCCATGATGTGCTCAAACAACCTGTACCTAAATTAAACATCGGTCTCATAAAACTTTCAGCAAATAAATACAAAGATCTCAATGACTTATGCACTGAACATACTGCTAAAGTAATAAAAAAAGAATGGATTTACTGTATATTTTCGAATATAGTGCTACGACCGCAATTTGATAACCTTAGTAAGCCACTATTGGTAGTGATACCACGGAGTAGTTAAATCACGTAATTATTTTGATAATATTTCTTTTAGCATTAAGTCTATCGCAGTTTATAATTTAAAAAATAATTTTTGGTGACCAATATCAATTTCTCACCAAGTTATAGTAACGGTTTCAACCGACATCAGTTTTTCAAACTGCAGTGCAGCATGGGTTTCTAAGGATAATTTAACCGACACTAAAAAACGGGGCCTTAACGAAGAGATCGACTTTCCCTCCCCGATTTGTCGTGAGGCCGACGAGGTTACGCTAATTAGTAAAAAATGTCTAGACACATTCGGGGCGTGTCCCTTCACGGAAAACCAAATTATAACTCCGCGAAGTGAGCGTTAGGATAAGAAGTCGCGGAGGCAGAGGTCGCGCCGTCGTTTCCGACTCTCGAAAACAATATTAAATTAGTGTAATTAGCATTAACATACTGACACGAAAATTTAACGGGCACAAGGGTCTGTGGGTCTCGCGATTATCGTTGTTCCATTTGATTTCCTTTGTACTTTTGCCGACCGCGAATTACTTGTTTGTTTTTCTATTTTTTCTTGTATCGCCACTCCTAGTTTATTTTTAGCTCAGGACTTGAATGATTAGAATTAGGGGCGCCGGTTTAATGGGGTCCCAAAGGCCCGAGTCCCACATGGAACAATGTATGTGTCCCACATGAGCACGTTAAAGCAACTGTTTGCGAGATGACACTGTAATCTGACCAAAAAAAGCAAGAACTTACAACCTCCTTTTTTTTATTTCTTTTTTATTTTTGTTTTTTTTTATTTTATTTATTTTTTTTATTTTAGGTTGTTTTACTCGGTGCTCAGATTCTTTTATTTCGGAGGCGTTAGGGCGTGAGGTCAAATAACTTAAACAATATTGTGGGCGCCAGGCCTAGAGTGGCCAAAGAGGTTGAGCAGAAAAGAAAAAACAAGATAGATACTAATGTACGCTAAGACACAATACTTAAGTTAACTTGTAATGTAGCTAGCTTCCCAAAACCTTCTAATTCCTGCAATGGACAGATTATAAATAAAACAATGAAATACTAATGCAAGGAAATGTATTGTAAATTGTATATAAAATATAAGTATAAATATCACAGTGGTATTAAATGTTGTTCAACACAATCAACAGTAACAATCAAATCACCACATATGAGGTAAAATAACTACACTATTCATGAAATTAAATATATTTATATCTTTAAGTTTAATATCTTGAAAGTACTGAAAAATTTTGATACATAAATTTACCATAAAAGTTAAATGAACTACCAGTAATTAAATATTTTGATTATTAAAATTTAAATTATGCAAAACTGATTAGGTGGAAAGATTGGAGTGAATATTTAAAGTATTAAAATTTTAAATTAAGTAAAATGATTAGATGGATAATTGAAAAGAAAGAGAGAGGGCAAGGATACAACCTTGAATTACATTTTATTTTCTTAATTAAGTTTTATATTTGTTACCAAATATTGTTGAAAGAGCATAGCATGAATGTTGCAAAAACCAGATTTAATAAATACTATTTTATAAAAACCTCATATGAGAGATGCAAATATTAGTATCATATATCGATATTGGCTGAAAATCACCGATAATATGAAGATGGGCTGTAATGCAAAATATATTCAAACAATCATAAAACTATAACAGGTGGCTGAAATTCACAGGTAATTTTAGGAAGTACTGCCCATTACAAAAAACTTAACACTTATGACACTAAGACATGGGTACCCAATATACACTCAACATACCTAATATAACTTATAATACAAAAACATAAAGTCTCTTACTACCTATAAGCTATGAGCACTTACAAAGCAATTATTTGAAAAAAAACAATAAGAGTGTTTTACAAAACTCAAATTTAATAAAATAAGCCAAAAGATGCAATGAATTCTTTACTCAAAATCAACTAATTAAATAAAATACAACAAAGTAATACTTTAGAGAGTTATAGGTACCGAAATTAGAATAAAAGTTTATAGTTACTGATTTGCAAATGAATTCATGAGAAAACTATTTAGAATTAAATTGGTTAATAACTTAAAGTGACTTTATAAAGGTAATTATAGTGCGAGAAGGCTGAATAATTGAAAAATTAGCAACGAAAGATCAAATTTCTAATGTACGCTCAGGGTAAGTAGAACACCAGTAGTAAAGCTACCTTTTATAAGCTAAACAAGGAAAGGTACTTATCTTTAGACTCGGTGTTGGGTTAGTTCCCTAAATGAAGACTTTCCTCAACGCTTCACAGCAGCGGTTAGCCTATAAGCTCAACCAAAAGGAGGTGGTCCTCTAGACGAGCAGACTGCAACGGAGGCCCCAAAACAGCACAAGCCAACAAGGAAAACCTCAAATGCCCCGTTCCAGCTACGCCACGGTAGTCCAACCAGAATCTAAGTTTCCAACTTCCTGCCTGATGTCCCTAAGTTGACCTGCCTAAGCCACTGTTCTTCCCACAATAAAAGGGTGATGTTGATTTTATTGTGATTGCGGTATTAATTAAAATATGCTCCTGCTGTAGGTTAAAAGGTCCTTGTAGTAGGATAAAAGCTTCTTGCAGTACGTTACCCACGTGGCGACTATTCCATGAACCATCTCCCTAGCAAGATTTTCTAATAATTTTGAATGACTAATTACCCGATGTTATGGCTTTGAGTAGTCTTGAAGTGCTTTCCAATCCCAATTAAGGCTTCATAGAATTCGCCGATCAGTAGAACTTCTTACACGTCGTGTAAAATGGCGGCACAAAAAAACTATGAGAACTAACACTTCATTATTATTCTGCAGAGAGGTAGTAAGAGAGGATCTCTTTGTTCGGTCCAAAGGTTTTATAGTCCTAACATAGCGAAAAAAATGATGTATCCTGTTCCGGTACATGGTACCAACCTAGTACTCTCGATGACAGAAACCCTCGACAGACATTAAAAAAATCACTTTATCATCCCGAAAAGTCTCAAAACATCTCCCTTTGCTACGGAACACCACCACCGATCACCACTAACGAGACAAAATCAGTTGACATAACCTCAGACTTTGAAACCCCTGACATAATTTAGAAATAAAACATAGGGTATAACGGGTTGCCTGCAGTAAGGTGTCGCCAAACAACGATCTCGGATTTTATTAACATTAGGGACTTGTCGCCTCGTTATTTACGATAATTATTGGTTTGTATTTTATATATTTGACTGTCTTAAAAGAAACAAAATATCAGATATTTTGTGAATAAATAGGTGATAATTAAGAACTTGACCGTTGTAATAATCATTTTCAAAATGATGTTACAAACTTAACATCGCTATCGTATCTTAATCCAGGAAGCAGAGCAATTTTCAGGTCGAATCTCAGGAAAATATGGGAGGCTATTTTTTCTTTACTTGTAGCTCTTTGAGAGTTCTTTTAAACTAGCTATAGTTTATGTTAATTTTTTGTTTACAAAACATTTTCAGTAATCGATTTTTTTAAGCCCTAACACAAAATAAAAATATTAAACTTCCCTCGTTATGATTTCTGTTAGGAATAGTGAAGTGTGATCCAATTTACTTCAATACATAGTCACAGTATATACAGGGTGACCATTTAAAAACTTGAAATGGCCATATCTTAGGAAGGAAAAACTTAATCAAAAAACGCTCAAAACACTTTCTATAAAATGGAGAGGGAACAAATAAAAGTGTATTATTCAACCCTTATCTGTAACCCCTTTGGGCAGGGTGAGATACACCCCTAAAATCTTAAACAGAAAGGGGGTCGAGTGATACATCATCTTGAAGCTCTTGAAAAATGCTTTTTAGTGATACCATAGAAAGCAACTTTTCGTGAAATTTTTCTGTATTTATTAAAGGAAACAATAAATAAAAACACAGTTTTGAACATTTTTATTTTTATTTAAGTAAATGTTCAAAATGATTGGTACCGATATCCTGGCATGTCTCTTAAAAATTCTAAGCATTTTAAGCAGGATATTTTATTTGTTTATGAATTTTATTATCACAATATTTACTTTAAAAGTAACTTGTACTATTAGTATTGATATTTTAACAGTTGACTTTTGGTTCAGTTTCAACGAAAAGCACCACTTATCTTAAATAATGGTATACAACACAGCTGAACGTGTAGAAATGATTTTCATTTATGGTTCTCAGGATCAATGTTTCTTAAGGACAGCCCAAAGATTTAATGAAAGGCATCCAGGTCAAAATGTAAGTCTGGAGTATGTTTGCCAACTAGTAGCCAAATTTGAAGAAATTGGCTCTGTCGCGAATAAAAAGAGAAATAAACCGAGACTAGTTGACGAAGCAGGGCAAATTGAAGTTCTGGGGCAGTTCGTAAGATTCATCCCTATAAACTGCGCATACTGCAAGAACTTGGTGACGACGCCCCGAATAGAAGAATCCAGTTTCGTGAAATAAAGACAGATAGAATTACGGCAGAACCTCGACTAGTTAAAACATTTGTTTCAGTGATGAATGTACCTTTTATTTGAATGGACATGTTAATAAGCAAAACTGTCGTTACTGGAATGACGAGAACCCACACGTATTTAGAGAAGGGCATACCCAGTACCCCCAGAAAATTAATGTTTGGGTTGGTATATTGGGAGAAGTAATTATCGGCCCATTATTTCTGTGGAAAAAATGCAAAAGGGGATAAGTCAACTTATCCCATAACTGTTTTTATTGCACCATCAAGCTCCTAGATGCCATAGGCATCCTTTCCAGCAAAAAAAATGATAAGTATACTTATAAAAACTGCATGGAAAATACATCATTCAAAAGCGATAAGTATACTTATCCCTTACATTTTTAAGATTTTTAAACAAACTTAAATTATTAAATTAGCCAAAAGGGAATAAGTCGACTTAACTAAGCCCGAATTCAAAAATAATATTTTAGCGTAATGGCAAAAAGGGATATGTTGACTTATCCACTTTTGCCTTATACTAATTTAAAAGTGTGTTTACACGGACAAAAGGATAAATGCACTTATCACTTCTGGTATTCTTAGTTTAACTGCAAAAACGTAAAAGCGAGTATTTTAAAAATGTTGGGTGGCAAAAATAATGGTTTTAATAAACAATCCCGTGGATATAGAATATTAGCTGAATGTATTAATATCGGCAGTGATACTACAAATAACGGTAAGTGAAATATCCATATATTCTATTCATATTATTTTTTATTTTAATTCTTCATATAATAAACGCGGGTTTCATAACCTCAAATAATAAGTTATTATTTAAATATGTTTTGTTTGATGTATGCTTAAAATCAGTGCCGGTTTAAGGAATTTTGCCGCCAGGTGCTACGCCCCCCCCCTTTCCCCGCCCCCAGGTTGAAAAAAAAATTAAAACAAAACCATCCTACTGAAGACCTTTCTGTTACTTACGAATACTTCAGAACCATTTTTAATGAATGTTTCAATATAAGTTTTGACAGTCCATGTTCCGATAAGTGTTCCGTCTGTTGCAACTTTGAAAATAAAATTAGGCTAGAGAAGGACAAGAATAAAAGAGATACACTTAAATTCAACATGAAACACCACAAGAAGCGTGCAGATGCTTTCTACGACAAGCTTCGTCTAGAGGTTGAAAATACATTAACGTTATGTTACGATTGTCAAAAAAATTTGGTCCTCCCAAAAGTTCCAGATCAGGCGGCGTATTATTCTCGCCAGATATATTTATATAACTTCACAATCTGTCAAGGTTCATCACTGTCCTCCCAAAACAAGGAAAACACATTAAGCTATGTGTGGACCGAAAACGAATTTGCAAAAGGCTGCAACCAAATTGCATCAGCCTTACACCACAGACTGTGCAACTCAAACTTAAATGATCTGTCGTTCATAAGATTGTTCTCCAATGGATGTGGAGGACAAAACCAAAACAGGTCTTTGTTAGGAATGTTGTGCTCTTGGTTATTATTTGAAGCCCCTAAAAATATCGAAAGAATTGAGATTTGGTTTCCTATTGTCCGCCATTCATTTCTTCCAGCAGATCGGGTATTTGGTACATTGGAAAGAGAATTTAAGGTACGCAGTGTCATCGAAGGCCCCAAAGACTACATTGATGTAATAAGCAAATATTCGGAAGTCACATACTTAGGACAAAATGATTGTCCTGTAAAGAACTGGAAATCGTACTCCGAAAATACAATTAAGCAGCCAGGACAATGGCACTTTAAATTTCAACAAGCAAAGAAAGTCTTCATCACCAGAAGTAAATCAGGCAAGACTGCATTAGTACAAGGAGATCCATTCTATAATATTGATTGCTGTGAGCCTAAAACTATATGCAAGAGAGGAAAAAATTTTCAAAATAACAACCATGTCGAAGTTGGTGAAAGAGGAGTTGATGTTAAACCAGCGAAGCTTTCCGACGTTAAAAAACTGATCATTCTACAATTTGGTGACAACTGGAAGGAGAAAGAAAAGTTGCAGTTCTATAACGACATATTTTCTGGTACGGAGGAAACTGATACAGCCTCTATATCTGACAATAATGATGTGGACAATGACAGCACCATTAATAGTGACTTTCAACTCCCCGAAGATGACGCCGAGTTCCAGACTTAAACATCAATATTTTTAGAGTAAGATTTGATTTTATTTTTAAAGGAAGACTTTATTTTATATTCTACTTGTTTTATTAAACTTAATAGTTCTTCACTTTATGGAGTATTTATTTCTTTAATCGTGTTTTTAATATTTTTTGCGGTATCATCACTTCCCTCCTACTTCGGGACCTCAACATGCCCGAAGTAATAGAAAATAGCGGGTTTTGCTACTTATTAAAAATCAATATGGCGGCATGATGACATGCAAAACCTGCTATAACCATAATACTTTTGCAAAACACGCTATTTAAAAAAAATAAACATAAATAACTAAATTCCGGTATTTAAGAGATTATGCGCATCTATCTCAATGATTTGTAATAATTATTTCCAATTTTTTCAATAATTAAAACATTTTCTACAACAAATGTTTAATTAGTTATACGTTTTTCTTTCATAGCCTAAAATTTGTTATGGAGCGTATAGCGGATTTTGCGTATGGGCTACTCATTTAATCTAAAAGTATAAGTACGGTTATCCAAATTATTTAGCTTTTGAAATTTGTTTTTGTACTATTGTTCACAAACAAAAAGGTATATGTCTACTTATCACCTTTTGCCATTTTCATGATGATTATTTTTTAAAGGAAAAAGGGATAAGTATTCTTTTTTTTTAATTATTGAAAAACAAATGTATATACCTGTTTCTTTTTCTAGTAAAACATTTTCTAGCATTAAATATAATGTAGTAACCTTTTAAATAATGTTTAATAAAAAGTTGATTCCTTAAAAACTAGTTTTTTGGCTCTCATGAAAAAAGTAGTTTTTGGACTTATCCCCTTTTGCATTTTTTCCACAGATTTACAGAAGGGAATTTAAATGGCGACATGTATGCTGAAATGCTACAGAGGTCTATTGAACCACTAATAGTGCGGGAATTAGAAAATCAGAGGGATATACAAGGAAATTTAGCATTAGAATAATTTTGTGCAAATATTAATTTTCATATTTAAAAACGCTTTATATAGTAATACAGACAATAACTCTAAAAGTAAATTTTGGAGAATATCACTCAGAAGTAACTTCTTTAGACAAGAATTTAAGTCATTTTCACACTGCCTATTTTATTTTGCTTAAGCTTCGTTATTCTTTTGCTATTGCAGGGATATTTTAATCAAGTAAAAAATGTTCTCATTTAAAAAATTGCCTTTTTTTAAGAAAATTGAAAATAATTATTAATTTATTGTATCCCTATTTAACGTTTTAAAATATTACACAAAGAAAGTCCAGAGTAAATTTAGATCTGCAATAGACTTAGCATTCTAGACAAATCGTCTGTGCGGTTTACACTAAAATGGTTTATTACAGAATGGAACAAAAATAGACACGGGCCAGATATACATACACGTTCACGCATAAATATAAACAAACAATAAAATCGGTGAGGTCAACAAGCTTTTGGTTCATTGATCCATTCGTGCAGTTTTTTTTTTAATTACCCACATAATTTCTTTAAGAGAAACAATTATAATGGGCCTTCAGTGATATAATAAATAGTAATATGTCGAGTGTAATGGAGTTTCCGATTTCAAATCGCATGAGTGCAAGTTTGTCAAAAATTAAATTAAATTTCGTTAGCCAAGAAATTGCAAAATGTATTAACCACACCTTTGAAAAAATAAATTGATAAATAAGGAATTTATATATTGTATCTTTTGAGAATAAAAAAAGTAAAAGAAATTACTAGGTACTTAATATCTACCATGCAATAATGATAAACTTTTCTAGTTTGTACTTCCTTTGCTAGATGATTTGACACTTTTGGGAAATAAGGTAATTAATGGTCAGTCTGTTTGCTTTGATAACCTTTACAACAATAGAGACCAAGACCTACTTAATACTAGGAATCGTAGAAACAAAATATATGAGGGATATAGTTGCAAAAGTCACATTCTCCACCATACGCTATTTTTAGGAAATCGTGAAAAACTTGTAGTTTAATAATGTCAAAGACTACAAAGTTAGGTTGAACAAAAAAATATAGAAAAAAAAAATGGTTTGTCAGTACTGTACATCATGTCAAACTTAGTTTAAACCAATCAAATTTAAGATATTTAGAATTTTTGTTTGGAGGATGCAACATGTTTATGAAGAATGCAACGAACAAATTTGGAGATTGTAACTTTTTTGCAGACGATGTTCCATAAATTAGAAAAAAAAAATAGAAAACATTCTAAATTCACCACATTCTTCTTGGGGTTCCCACAGATAGTTGTTTTCCAGCTTGATAAAGGACATGCTTGTAATGTTCCCGCAATGTTTCGACAAAAGAGAGTTTACGTCAGTTGTTTGGGTGTAGAACATTATTTTCTTCTATTATACAGGGTTCTATCTGCTCTTTGGATGTACCTATTAGTAATTTATAGAAAGTTTTCACCGTTAATATGAACGGTATTGCTAGTTCTTTTAAGTAATATCCGTTTACCTTGCTTATTTTTGTTATTTGTATATATAATAATTATTATTTTTTATTATACTTTCTTTTATATTTTCATATATTCTATGATATACTTAAATTAAATGATTTTAACTTTTTTATCCTCCTAAATTTTCTTTCTTACTTTTTACTTTTCTAATATGTTTTTTGTCAAGCCACTTTCCATTGTCATATACTTATTTTAATTCTACTTGTGTATGTATGTATGTGTGTATATATTTTGTTAGGTTAGATTATTGCAGGATTTTTATAGGGTAATACAGTGCAAACAAGAGTATATTTTCTATTTTCGATAACATTACACATTTTTTTTTACACTTCTTTCTTTCTAACTTTATTGTATCTTTAATTAAAATTAAGATTCAGTACAATGGCTTTATCAATAAGATTTTAGGGTCTTGGATAATAAAGCATATATTGAGTTGAATTGAATTGAATTAAATTGAGAGTGCATCCCGGCAATTTTGTTACTGTGTCCTTGGCCGTTTTCCGATCGAAATTGTGACTGTCTCTTCCTAGATTTTTTACTGTTGCGTAATGAGAATACATTTCTTCATATTTCTCATGAAACAGGATATCCTTACGTATTTTATTTCTTTTTCACTAAGATCTATACCCCGATCTGGCGGGATGTAGCTATGGCCAGTTATTGGAAAAATAATCTCCACTTCCCTGATCTTCCCTAAGAAGATCAAAAAAAGCCTCTTAGTTTTTGAATATGTATTCGAGTTATTAGTGTTCGTTTTTCATTTAAGTATTTACATATTTTGATTTATTCACGTAACTACAAACATGTAGTACAAGTATTTTCAAAGCCAAGATTGCATTCGGTATTGGAAACTTTTCGAAAAAAATTAAATTTTGCGGAAACTTTGTCATATATCCTCCAGTTTTTTTTTGTTGAGTTTTGATGATAAGTATTTTCACGAAACTGCGGAGCGATAATATTGACTCTCTACGTATTAATTAATTAATAAAATTACTTCCTCCTCGAAATCATCAAGCGTCGCTTTCACTACATATTCCGAACAAACAGGTAAGATAGCATATTCTAGCAAAATCACTTCTCGTATAGTGAAATTATTTCTTCGTGGCAGGTTCATAACTATTTCTTCATTTTTCGTACGGAGGACTGACTCGTTGAGGTATGTCAAGGACAAACTTATTTTGGTTCATAACATCAAGACCAAGTTTGATATCATCCATTATATCTGCGACGAAAATAGCGTGTATGAAGATAGTGTTCCCCAGGGTTACTTCAAACCATTTCAGTCTGAAGAACCTATGCAAAAGCTTCAGAAATCTTCTTTATTCTAGCCATTCTTAAAGCCTGGTTGGCATCAGGATTACGAAGACCTTCAATAAAACTGCTTACTGCCAATTCTTGCTCGATCTCTTCAGGGTAGGATGGATAAATCAAGTTAATTATCTGTCTCATATTCTTGAAGACTTTCGTTATATTTTTGTCTTCGACATTGAAGTTGCGGTTTATACACTTCCTGTAGATGTGCTTCGCCATACCGCATTTCTAAATGAGACACTGATGCTCTAAAATCTTTCTGGTATGTTCCTTAACACCTCCATAGTCTCTTCACGCAGAGACAAACTAGTGCACGCGCATTTTTGGCGGAATTCCAATTATTTCCAGGTGCGGAGCTTCAAATTGTCTCAGTTAAGTGATTTTATCACATGTAATGAATCTCGGATTTTAACTCACATTGTTTTCCAAACTGCATCTGGGATCGTATACTTTGTACTTCCTGCTGCATTTGGTCATGAACCTCCTTAACTCGCTTTTGTACCTTCTTCTCCATTTATCCCATGTCCTCTTTTCCATCTTCGTTGGTCATATCAATTCAAATAATGTTTTCCAGTTATTTCTTTTTGGTTCTTTCTTATGTCTTGTATTTCTTATTTTAGGTCTTCTTGGTTACTCATCATATCCTTTTTTATTTCTTGCTTCATCTCTTATTGATTCTTCCTCATATTTTCTGTAAATTCGTGCTCCAGTTCGTTTTGGTTTCTCTTCATGTCTTCTATAAGTTCTTGCTTCATGTCTTCTTGGCTCCTCTTCATGCCTTCTTGACTTCTCTTCACGCTTTGTATTTCTTGTTTTTCATCTTTTTAGTTTTTTCCACGTCTTCTTGGGTTTTTTATGTCTTCTTTAGGTTTATGCTTCATTTCTTCTTGGGTTTTCTTCATGCCTTCTTGGTTCTTCTTCATTTCGTGTTTTACATCTGCTTGCTTCTTTTTCATTTCTATTTATTATGCATTGTAATAATCAAGTAAATAGATCCAGATTTTGCGCGTACTTTAAAAATGGAAACAGAGCCTTCAACAATTTTTAATTGCTTTTGTATTGCAATTAAATATATTTATTATTTACATTAAAAAGCAGGACACGGGACAAACAGACACTGAAGCGGAACACTTGGCAACCTCAATCCGACCCCGTATTTGTGATAGTTGGAAATCTCATTTAAGTATTAATAAAAACAAAACAATTGTAAGAACAGCTTAAGCGTACATAAGACCATAAGTTTGTCGATCCGTGTGCTTATTAATACAAGCAAACGCGGTGTGACGACATACGAACGCCATAATTAGCGCCGAAGAACATCTTACTGTGTGTTTAATCGAGTGAACAAATGGCAACATAAAGCATAAAGACCTGATGCATGCATACGCCGTGTTTTCTCAAGAAATCATAATAATAATCACAATAAAATTCATAAGGCAGTCAGTCCGTGCAGATTAAATTATTATTTCTTTTAACGTTCGCTTCTCTCTCTCTCTCCCTCATTCTTCTTGTCACGTCTTGTTAATTCTCTTTTTTTTTCATGTCGTCGATGGATATAGAGTTGCAAAGTGACTCGACATACGCACGCATGTGAAATGATACTTTAATCGATTAGGATTATGATAAATGAATATTTTCAATACGTGTACAGTCTTAGTTATCTATTTTTGTCAGATATATCTTAATAGAATATGTTAATAATACAGTAGAGTCACGATAACGTGAACTAATTAAGCATGGACGTATTCTCGTTTTCGAATAGTTCTTGTTAGTGGATAGATAGGTAACCTGAATTAATAACATGTGCAATAATACATACATGTAGAAAACATAACTTTTATTAATATAAGTATATAAATATATTTTAAATAAAAACATATATATCTTCAAAATATATATGGAATGTAAGGAGGAAAAGTGTTTAATTCCTGTCGAGAGAAAAAGATGGTTTACCGAGACGGTAACGAAATGAACCATTTCTGGTGACAGGAATATGAAACCTTTTCGCCGAGATTTGTGTACTATTTTATCTACGATCGTGAGATAAGAAGTCATTACCGCACTGATTTTATTTAGGTAATGTTAGATATTACCGCGCTAGTGCGGTAATGATATCTACTAATGTTAAAATTCAAACAGAATTAAATAATATATGATTATTTTTGTCTAAACTACAGCATTAATAAACTATTGCAGTTATTTAAATTAATACCAGATGTACTTGATGAACTTGACTTAACTTGCTATGAACTTGCATTAAATATGTTCAGTTTTTAGACACTAGTTGCTTCATTTTCTTTATTTCCGAGTATACTCAAAGCAGTTTTCTTTTTGTTTTCTTCCGAAGCCTCAATGTATCATTCTGCAACTGTATTTGACCGCCATCCCCAGGGCCTTTTTACGGTCAAAATATCTACTCCGGTGTTGGCTAATAGTGATGTAGAAGAGCTTCTAAAGCAGTGGCCGGTATATTGTTCTAGACTGGATATGTTTAAAAACAAAGCAATTACCTCCAAAAGTGTTTATTCTCACTGGCTGTTTCGTACATTTACCTTTCTTATAGCACACGAAGAATCGACCGTGATCAACGTGTTTAGGATGTAACTTGATGTAATTTCGGACAACTTCCACAATATCTAAACCTCCAATGTCTCTTGATGTTACAAAAAACTCTCGAGCTATTTTTGTATTCGTGAATGGTATTACAAATCGAAAACATGCACTTTTATCTTTCACATTTTCCAAAAGTAAATTTCTCAGGTCTTCTCTTCTATATGCTCCTGCTAGTCCAAAAAGAAGTGCTACTTTCGCTATAAAAAGACTTGTTATCATCAGCCTCCTGCAGAAAAACACCAATGTCGTTCTTCGTTAATATCTTCGATTTTGTAGTTCTATAACCTTCTGACTTTCTTTTTAAAAAAGCAATTAAATGCTAGTATTTATTAATATCCACATTTTTTCTAATATACATCACACTCCGCAATATTGAATAGTATGCCCAAAGAGAGGATGGTTTTTGAATTTTGGATAGTATATTAAAATAGGCTAAAAATGCCTTCTCACTGGAGATAGTTTTTATGTTCTTTTTTCACACCATTTCTTATACGGAGAGTAGGCCAACTCATATTTTGCCCCTGATTTTTCGGGCAGAAGACTGGAAATTACACCGGTAGCCACTTCTTTGATCTTGGATGAAAGATTTAGTTACTTGGTTGCTATTATGGTATACTAAGTACAGGTAACACAGGTAATTTGTTTTTAAATATTTGATAGGCACGTGCTAACTTCTTGTTGTGCAACTTCTATACGCGTATGTTAATATCGCTTTTATCTCACTTGAATCGTAAATCTCTATTATTTACCCATACCATACCTTTTAAAAGCTAATGGCGTTTTTTTGTGACAAATATAACCATGTGAGAAATTAACGAAGTAAGACTCCTGTATAACTACAAGCTTCACCACCACCAACAAATAAAAAGTCAAATTGACATTTTGACAATGGTTACTATGGTACTAAGCAAGCCAAGCATACAAACTTAAATTAGTTGCAATTTTGGTAGATTAGGTTAGGTCATCAAAAAAGAGTTATCCAAGAAGAGCCGTGCAAGGTACGATAAAGTTTATGAGATTTTCAAGAGTTGGTGTTCACAAAAAGCTGTTTCCGAAACTATTGTGTTGTGTTGCTGTGGATATCTTCAAATTTTTGAAGTTATTGGCATTTTAAAACAACAAAATCTAGGATATAAATCGAAAAAGTCAAGCACTTTCTCCAGTGAGAGCATTGAACAAGTGACTGATGTTAATATCGTGGAAAATAAGGTTCACATTGAAATTCCAACATTAAAAGCCTACGAGTCAAGAGTACTGATAGTGAATAACGAAATATGGATAATATTAATTAAAAAATATGTTGCCCTTCGTATAGACCTTTTAAATAAAAAGTTCTTTTTGCAGTTAAGATTTGGAAACATTTCTCCCAGTTATTTGGCCATAATTTGATAAGTCAATTTCCCAAAAAAATTGGACTGTTTTAATGGCTCATGCATTGTGACAGTGCTTCCGAACAACGGCAGCCTGACTATTGGTAAATAAAGATGGTCACATTCTCCACTTGAAGGGATTAAGGGGGTGGAAATCTTCCACCGTTGGGGAAGGGTACGTTGACAAGTCTACAGATTCTCAGGTTAAAATTGCCACAAGAACATCTGGCAAAATGCCAAACTCCAGTACTAAAAACGTTACCATTTTTACACGGAATCTTCAGCATGGACTTGGAGCGTTATCGCCCATAACCAATCAAATTTTACAATTAAATTAAAATAAATTGTAATACTTATCATGAAATAAAATTGTTGAGAATGTTTTAATGTATCAACAACAAGAAATTTTTAATTAATAGAATAAAATTAAAACAAATATTTTGGTTATTCAATGAATGTTGACATTTACCTATGTCATTTTTCGTCCGGGTAAATGCCAAAGTCAGAAATATGTTTCTTTCAAACTTTTAAAATGTCAGAAATTACATACGTGGTTGTAAATAAACACATTTTACTGTTATCGAATAACCTATAAAATAATTTTACTTATTTATAAAAAAATCTCCTAAACTTTTTTGTCGAGAAGTTTACCGACTTGGGAGAATAATAGCCTATTCACGTAATTTTTTAAGACCCTGGACATCCTCATAATCAGCATTATTCTCTTCAGCCCATTCCAAACCTCGATTCAGAATAGCTTGCCATCATTATCCGACTCATTAGAAGAAATTCTTTGGTTTTTTCTTCCTCACTAACAACGTCCCTATTCCATTCCTCTATTTCAACAAATCAGTAGTTCTTCAGTAAGTCAGTAATATAAATTTATCTCTTTTGATGTAACTAATTTATTTCCAAGTGTACCAATACAAGACACATTGACTTTAATTGACAACTTATATCTTTAGAACAAGTACAAATTATTAAAAAAGAAAAAATAGTTAATTTACTTTCCGTCTGTTTACAACAAAACTCTCTTCAATTTAATAATAATATACAAGTAATAATAACTCTGTTATTAGCTGAAATATTTATAGATTTTCTAGAAAACAACATTAGCCAACACCCTCTTTTTAGTAAATTTCCTTATTGGCACAGGTATGTAGATGACACTTGAGCTTGCTTCACTGGAACAGAAAAACAACTAAATATATTTTTAGAATTCATAAATAATTTACATTCCAATATAGCATTCACTACAGAATTTTCGCACAAGAAAATTTTCCGAATTTAACCATAAAAATGGAAAGTAATAAACATATTTTTCCGTGTTTTTCGCAAACAATATACACTGATACAACTATACATTAGACTTCATGTCATCGAATACAACATAAGTTAGCAGCCTTTCATAGCATGATCCAGTTCCACCTAGTAGGAGCTACTTTGGGCAATCGTTTGTGGACAATGGAGTCCAAAGCTTATGTACATTTTGTTGACTTGGAAAAAAAAGAGGCCATGCCACTTAAAGTAACGAAAAATACTTTACACTCTTTAACGTGATTGACTGGGATAAAACTAAATTTAATTTATGAGCAAAACAATGGACAAACACAGCACTTGGGAAAGTTTCTCGAACTTTAGGTTGCAGACCCCCTAATTGTCCTGCCATCACTGCAGCTCCATCATAGCTTTGAGCAACTAATTTTTTCTCTCCATTAATTTTTTTAGTATTGTCATAAACTACGGTATATAATGCATCTGCTGTACGATTTTCGGACACATTCTTAAAGCCTAAAAATCGCTCTTAAATACTCCCGTCTGTTTTAACGTAGCGTATTACTATAGATAATTGGCTAAAATTAGTGATATAGTTATTTATTTTTAGAATAATGATTGCAACAGCGGAAATTAAATCATTCTGGATTCGATTCGACGTTCCGCGAAAAACGCTAGACTGCTCTAAATGATTTTTTAAGGAATCATCATATTTATCCATTAAACTAAGTAAATCTTGAAAATTTCCTCTATTTGAAGAAACCCTTGTTTCGTCATGACCTCTAAATCCCAATTCGTGCTGTCCGAGAAAACAAACAACATCGATAAGTCTTGTTAATATTTGCCTATTTTGATCGACTAGTCCATTTTGTTGGCGGTGACTAATTTCCAACTGTTTATTAAGGGTGTGTTCAATTCTGGTTTTTCTTTCATGACGGCCTGCAAATGCGCTTTGGACATAATGTGTCTTTTTACAGATTTATGGAAATTGTTTAAATCGGAAAAACCAGTTTTATTCCAGAGACCTTTTTCATTTTCAAAAAGTAAACATGGCAAACAAAATAATTTTCTTATATTTTCACACCCTGTTAGCCATTTAAATTGTTCGTATTGTTTTTCCGGATAAAAATGTTTAATATAGTTTCTCATTTCTGTGGTTAAATTTTTCATAGGCAGTTTTTTTGGAAATTATTTGAAGCTTATCAGCGAAGTTTAATGTTGAAAATCCCTTTATTATTAAGACACACACCACACATTCACACACACTCTTACTAAATTCTCCAACATTTTTAACGTTATTACCGATAGCCGAAATTGACGGTATTTGCATATCCACGTCCGTATTATTGTCTTCCATATCGCACCATGCACGACGCGACTTACTTATCACACAACACACGGATAGCCGTCCAAATAAAGAATCTACTCGAACGATAGCTTCCGCTTTTTTTTCACAAATGTATTTAAAATAGCTGCTATAGAGGTAAACATTGAAAACATTTAACCTTGTCAAATTGGAATTACTTTCCGACGTTTCACCTGCGGTTGCACGGAGCATCTTCAGGGATCTTTACTGTACAAAATCAAAATACTGAATGAACTTCGATGAGCAGAGTTCAGGTGGACGTTAAGCATTCAATTCAATTAATATTGGATTAAAGTTTTTATATTGAAATATATCAGAAATTATTTGCACATTTGTATACATTCAACACCAAAACTGACGAAAATGTCACCGGGATCTAAAGTAAAAAAAAAACTTTTCTACGAACTGTTTAGAGTTTTTAATATAAGAATTAGAAAAGGGTAAAATATTGGCTTAATATTTACCTATCTTTTAAGATGGCAAATCAGCCAAACGGGCAAACCGTAGAAAGATGAGTAAAAATAATGCTTATACCAACATATTTTCAAAGTTTCGGGGGGGTCCTAGGAGTCCTAGGAGTCCTAGGGGGACGCCTAGGACCCCCCCTGGCTACGTGCCTCGATGGAACGTAATGGTACATTAGGTTTTATGTATTTTTGGAAGCTGTAAAATCGACAAATAAGATAATAAGCAATCAGAAAGAGTTTATAAAATTCTTTTTTCTTGTGGTAAAGTATATAAGTAAAATTGGACGGTCTTTATACAAAGTGTTTCAAAACAAATGCGAAAAACTTAAGGGGGTGATTCTTGAGTTTATTTTAAGAAAAACTCATAACTTTTAAGATACAGATATATGCAGATAGTGTATTTTCATAGTAGTAATACTCCTATAAAATTTCATTATTCTATAGCTTTTTGTTTTTAAGATAAAAAAATAAAAACCTTTTTTTTCCGCCATCTTTGTACCGCAATATCCCCCTAATTTTTGACCCAACGTTTATCTTCTCTTTATTTTGAACACGGAATATCAAATTCAAATTTCCTATTTTGATCCCTAACTTTTTAGTCTTTCTACGGTTTAGAAGCTATTTGGCAAAATGATTACTCGTGCATAGCCAATTTTGCTAAAAAAAATTCCAAAAATTCCAACATTTTGCTAAATAACTTTTAAACGGCACATCTGACGAGAAAAACGCAAGAGCTACTTTTTATTAAAATGTCAGTGATATACCATTTCTTTTCCTCAAAAATATGCAATGCAAATACCGTTCGGCCGCCACTGGTAGAAATTAAAAAAAATGTACACCAGGAAATGTTTTGATGCGTACAAAATGTGTACCAAAATTCACGAAGATATCTAAAATGGTATCCCATATACTATAAAAAAAAGATTTTTTTCTGAAAAGTTTAACACCCTGTATCTCAAAAGTTATGAGGTTTAGGATATATGTTCATAGAAAGTTTTTTTCTTAAAATATCCTCAAGAGTCACCCCCTTAAGTTTTTTGCATGTCTTGAAACACCCTGTATATTAGACTTAAGAAACATGAAAAATGTATAAATAAGAAATAAATTGTTCAATCAGCTACCGCGATGTCGCTGAACAGCAGCACGTAACAGGACACATGATTAATGTAAAAGATACGAAGGTTCTTGCTTTAATCTCGGATTATTATAAATGAAAAATTAGGAATCAATTCAAAGAAAATACCTGAAAATGCCTCGTGCAATAGCAAGCGAAACGTAGGAAAACCTTGATTCCTTAATTGAAAACATTTAAAATTATGTAGAAGATTTTTCGGGAATAACGGATGATAGTTTAGATATTTGAGATTTAGATTATTTCTTTCCAAGCAACGTTTCAATGCCTTTATTGCATCTTCTTCTGAATGGGGTTGCCTGGTTGTTGCAGACTCAAGAAATTTAATAAAAAAAATTGTTCGAATAACATAATAATCGTAGGAAGCTATATTCATATCAACCAATAATTAGTGATATATCTTCATAGTAACGATTTAAAAGTAATATCTGCATTTTATATGGTTGAGACCGTTTTGTAACAAAATGATTGCTGTAACTAATGTAGTGATTAAATCTTAAACAGTTACGTAGTTGAGTAACCAGGTTTATATGGTTTATACCGTCTTTATTATTAATATACAGTGTGTATCAGCCAAATGGAATAAATTCGATAATAAATAAATGGGGGCGTGTTCGGAAAAACGCTTGGACCCGTCGATTGGTATTTTTAGTTGCTCATTTTCTCCAATAAAAACTTTTTATACAGGGTGTGTCCTGTAACAGTGGTCAATGCCAACTTTCTTATTTCAAATGCAACACCCCGGATATTATTTAATTTTTGGATTCTTTAGGAGATTCTAAACATATTTTATGTTCAATGTCCTATACCTATCTTCAACTATTTCGGCAATATTAAGTGTTTTCAAATTTATTTTTATTTTATTTATTTCGAATTTATTATTATTCATGAAAGTGGCTCTGGTTACTGAACTATTTATTTGATTACAAAAATTCGGTACAACACACTCAATACTTATTTACCATTTAGGTCTTCATATTAAGAATGTAAGCAAAAACCATTTTAGCCTTCCTTTTTATTGATATGGAACAAAAAGAGCCAGTTTTGTTTACTTTTAAGTTTTGTTTACTTTTGTGTAAAATGCCTGGCCTTTCTCTTTGCAAGACAGTAGTTGTCAGTGTCAGTGTCATAGTCTTTTGAATTTCGTTAACTGCATAATACCTAATATCAGAAAAATGGTTCATTTAACAGAAATGCATAAAATAACAATTTTACAAATGATTGGTTATGGAGATAACACACGAACACAAGTGGAAGTTGCTCGCTTATTTCATGAAAAATTTCCAAATTTGCCGCATATGTCCCAAGGGACAATTAGTAAAATAGAAAAGCAGTTTCGCGAGCTTGGACATGTGAGGCAGATAAAAAAAGCAGCTGCCAATTCAATAAATGATGATACTAAATTGGATATTATGCTTGAGTTTGAGGAAAACCCACATTTTTCTAGTCGACAAGCCGCCGCAATGTTCGATATTAGCCATTCGTCGATTATTCGAACATTAAAAGAAAATAAAATGCATCCCTGTAAAGTGATACCAACTCAGGAGCTCATGGAAGACGATTATGATAGGAGAACTTATTTTTGTGAACAAATGATGGCTATGTTAGATAACAATGTTATTCAATTAGAACATGTTTTGTTTTCGGATGAGTGCACCTTTACACTTCACGGTCATGTAAATCGTCAAAATTGCCGCTATTGGTCTAGGGAAAATCCTCACTGGATCAGCGAAGAACATACTCAATATCCTGAAAAGGTTAATGTTTGGACAGGAATTGTTAGGGATCATATCATAGGCCCCTTTTTCATTGACGGCAATTTGAATGGCGATAATTATTTAGCACTGCTCCAAAATAATGTCGTGCCAACTTTGACAAATTTATATCCGGATCCAGCAAACCCACAAGTTCCAGCGAATATGATATGGTTTCAGCAAGATGGAGCACCGCCCTATTACCAAATTAATGTCAATTACCAAATTATTGTCCGGCAGTACTTCAACGGAATATTTCCAAATCGGTGGATAGGGAGACGAGGATCGATAGAATGGCCAGCGCGATCCCCTGATCTGACGCCATTAGACTTTTTCTTATGGGGACATATTAAAAATGTTGTATACAAAACTAAACCCCTCGACTTAGCTGACTTAAGAAGACGAATAACGCTTACGATTAGATCGGTCACGCCTGAGATGCTAAATAACGTTAGAAGAAATTTCTATTTAAGATTAGGAATTTGCCAAGACGTTCGCGGCGAGCATATTCAACAGTTCCTAAATTAACTTTTTACTTTTGTTTATACATTATGAAGAAATAAATAATTTTATTTTTTTAATCTTTTTTTTAATCTTAATGCCGAAATAGTTGAAGATAGTTATAGGACATTGAACATAAAATATGTTTAGAATCTCCCAAAGAATCCAAAAATTAAATAATATCCGGGGTGTTGCATTTGAAATAAGAAAGTTGGCATTGACCACTGTTACAGGACACACCCTGTATAAAAAGTTTTTATTGGAGAAAATGAGCAACTAAAAATACCAATCGACGGGTCCAAGCGTTTTTCCGAACACGCCCCCATTTATTTATTATCGAATTTATTCCATTTGGCTGATACACACTGTATAAAAAGATTATCTGATGTAATTGTTCGTGTATGTAAAATTACATTGTTTTAGCCTGAAGAAGATGCAATAAAGGCATCGAAACGTGGATTGGTAATAAAAAAGATTTAAGCATCCGTTATTCCCAAAAAATCTTTAACCTAATTTCTAAAACACCACACAATTTAAAATTATCTTTTTATACCAACAACAGAAGACATTTTAAATATTTTTATACCTAGAACGTTCAATCCGGCTCTCTCACCGAATTTGTTGTTTATTGTTAAGCTCTTGTCTACACAATGGGATCGACACAGGTAATTTTATTGCAGTCACTGAGTCAGAATTACTTTACTTACACTGTGTAATCTCGATGGCAATATTGCTATTTCAAAATCGGTTTATCTTAACTCTTTAAGTGGTCCGACCTGAGCGAGAACGTATTTTAGAGTGACAATTAACTAATGAATACGGTAGCAGAGGCTTTTGTGCAATGCAGAAATGTGTGGCAACGCACAGATTAGCGCTCTTTGTGTTAGAGAGGCTTAAGTCGTAAACTTTTTTTATGCTTGAATGAAGATTAATAACGGAAATGAATAACGCAGGAATGTTAAAAGGACTGAAACAGTTTAACAGTTATGAGAGGATCGAACAATGTTATGTTGATAATTAAAATTTGTGAATGCCATTGGTTTTTGTATCAGGGGCTTATCAAAATGTGCAGTTACCTATTTTTAATGGGAATGCTTTTGGGAATGTTGAAAAGCTTAAGTTATATTAACCCTAAAGGTAAGTTTCATCGGATGATGTAATTCAGTAAGCACATCAAAATTATTGAGTTACTTAAGTTAATAACTCGAGCAACTGGACTTTGTTTAATAAAAAATATTTTGACTACGTGAGCGTATAGTGAGAACTGCTGAAATGCTTACAATGCATGTGAACATAACGAGAAAAATCCAAGAATTGTGAGATTAAATTGTGCAGAAATGCATAATTGACATTTCTCACGTAACTTTTCCTCTTTTAGTCGAGAGCAAATACTCAAAAGACGTATTTTCAAAATTTCCAAAAAATTTTAAAGAATATTCCACTCATGTACAAATTTTCCCGTAATACTGGTGGTGTTTTCGAAAAATTATAGCGGAAATACCACGTCGTCTAGGAAACATGGTGTTTCCACTTACCTGGTTAGGTGTGGTTACATACCTAACCAAAAAATGAAATCTTGACAACATGAAACCTGCTTTTGAGAGATGCTAGATTTTTTTTAAGTATCTTTCAAACAGTTTTGAAAAGTTGTCAATATGAATAATCGCTTTGGGCTAGTTCAAGAAGAGGAAATTGATGAAAATATAATTGGAAGCCAACCAAGAAACACCGTTAAGTCTAAGAAGAGAATCTGGAGACAGTTTATGTCATTCTGCGATGAAAAAAACTATACGTTTGACCAAGATACTCCAGTATCCCAACTAGCAATGATTTTGAAAAGGTGGGCCTACAATATGCGAAAAATGAACGGGGAGGAATATAAAGAAGGCACGGTAAAAATTATTTGGAATGTGACGGCGAAATTATTGATGGAAAGGTTTTTCAATGACTACAAAATTAAAATAAATCCCTTCGAGCAGATCGAATTCAAATCGGCCCGAGACGCAAAAAATGCCAAATGGAGACATTTGCAAGGCACTGAAGGCAAACGCAGAGAATCGGCCGTTTTTTTAACATACAATGAATTAAAAAATCTAATCGAAGCTTGTGATGAATCAACTCCAGAGGGTTTGCAAAAGAAGTGTTTTTTTTTCTGTTGTCCTATGAATTAGCCTGGAGAGGAGGAGAAGGTGCAAGAGCCGAAACAACTTTTTTCAAAGAAGAAACTGACAACTTCGGAGGAAAAACAGGTAGAATTCAATACAACCCTGTTTTTTCTAAAACATGTCAAGGTGGTGGCCGAAAACTCGCCGATTCGAAGTAGTTGGTGAGAAACGAGAGGAGTCCCAGCTTTTGCCCAGTAAGAATTTATAAAGAATTACAAGATAAAAGGAAAAGTATCTCCAACACTCGACTATTTTCGATGCCAAACCCCCATTGGAAAATTTCCGGAAAATGGTTCAAAAACAGCCCAGCAGGAGAAAACGAGATTTCAACTTGGACAAAAAAACAAGCACAGAAATCACGCCTCAAATACCACAAAAAATTTACCAACCATTCCCTCAGAGCTACTGCCGTGTCCAAGCTGGCCAAAAGCGAAGTGTCTGAGCAAAACTTTATAAAAATTACAGGTCATTCGAATGCGAAATCTCTATCAAATTATTTGCAAATGGATCCAGATCACCACAAAAAAAATATTGAAAAAATGAGGGAACCTGGAAAAGAACCACCTCAACAGCACGTGCATCCAGCCCCTGTAGCAGCATCACCCAGCACAAGTACAAGTAGTGGTCTGACGGCATCTTCTACGTCGTCGCAAAACAACAATGTGGTTAATAATTATCGGAACTGTACCTTTTATTATACAATCAATAATTAAAATTGAATATTTAGATTTATATTAAGTACTTTTCAATATTTTTATCGGAAATTTTTAAGCACTCGTGGTATTATCCCCGAAAATTTCATACCGCCATTTTGTAATCAATCGGATATTGTTATTTTAACTCGTTACCATAGCAACCAACAAAATTTTCGGCCACCTGATTGAAATTAATAAGTGGAAATTTTTTGTCTTATAATGAAATGTCAACGCGTTGCGACACGACTTTTTTTAGTAATAATAATAGTGAGAATATGTCACATACCTTATAATAAATTAACACATTTATGTCCTATTTATTTATTTTAAGCAGATTTATATACTAAAATATACTTATGTAGGTAAGCGAATTGAAATATTCCTCCTAAACTTCATTTCTTTGTAATGGTGAATAATTAAGACTTGCAGTGGTTGTAGAACTGGCCCTTAATAGGTATCGGCGTTTTATGAGGTAGATATAATATTTATATAATATTTCCTACCAAAGGGAGAACTTCGGCGAAATCATCAGCAACACGTTCTGTATTCTTCTAAACAAATTATCTTCCATGATTTGAATGCGACAATTTTCAATTAGATAACCATATACCATATACTTTAATATGGCCCACTTCTTTGCAATATACACATAAACCATATTTATCAAAATTTTCCATTTTAAATAAATTTATAAGTATATTTCTGCTATTTCTAACTCGGAACTTTATTGTTTGGTTTGATCTGAAAGATTAGTTTATAGCCGTTTGACAGGCACAAAATACACACAAAATTCCATAGCCTTCTAGATTTAATTATATTCTAATAATTAATTAAAATAATTAAAAAAAAATTATTTTCAAAAATTGTCAATATGAATTGCTTTGGTGAAGTTCAAGAAGCCGAAATCGATGAAAATGTAGTGAGAAGCGAACCAAAAAACACCGCAAAATCGAAGATATCATTTTGCGATGACAAAAGGGCACACGTTTGATCAAGATACTCCAATATCCGAACTTGCGTCAGTTCTAAATATGCGGATGAGAAACGGTGAAGAATAGAAAGAGTGCTCTGTCAAAGTTATTTGGAATGTTACGGCAAAAATGCTGATGGAGAAGTATTTCAATGATTACAATATTAAAATAAATCCCTTCATACAAATTGAATTTAAATCAGCCCGAGACGCAAGAAATGCCAAAAGAAAAAATTTACAAGGAATCGACGGCAAACGTAAAGAATCGGAGGTTTTTTGACCTATAATGAATTGAAAAAATCTACTGAAGCTTGCGACGAATTAACTTCAGAAGTTTTACAAAAAAAAAGTTTTTATTTTGTTATCTTATGAACTGGCTTTGACAGGGGGAGAAAGCGTAAGAGCAGAAGCAACTTTTTTCAAAGAAGAAATCGGCAACCTCTGAGGAAAAACAAGTAGAATCGAATTTATCCTTATTTTTTCAAAAACAAGGCAAGGGGGTTTCCTAATACTCGCTCATTCAAAATGGTCGGTAAAAAAAGAAATAAATCCCAGCATTTGCCCAGTATGAATGTACTTACTGAAACTCTAAGATAAAAGAAAAAAAGTCACCAATACCCGCAGTGGCGTGCCGAGTTTTTAGCCCTCAACCCTGCAAGACTTTCCTTAGGAATCCCCTGTATAATTTCTTCAAAAAAAATGCCATAATTTTATTAACAAAAACCAAAAAATAAAATAAAAAATAACTTTAGTAAAAAAAAAGAAATAAAAATAATAGTAGGAACGAACGATATACATTTTGAGATTAATAGGTATAGGTGAAGTACTAAAAACAAAACAAAAAGTAACTAAATATTAAAAAAGAATAACTTTACTTTGGTTTAAGCAAAACTAATAAATAATAAAAAACAAACAGTACAAGAATCGTTTTTTTTTTACGGTAGACTAGACTTTTTTATTTTTGTATCGACTAGATAAATACTTATCAACTAGTTTCTGGCAACACAGTTCTGGTATACTACTTAACAATAATTATTAATTTTTTTCGAAAATATAATTTGCGAATTCAACAGTTGTATTAAGGTTGTAAATGTTGTTATAGATTAAAGATTTTATCTGAATTAGTTCAGTTGCTAGTTTAGAAGTTAAATCATTTGAATTTTTTTCTACTAATATTGACCCATAATTTTGCAAGTTAAAAAATATTGTTGACCTATTCAATTAACCCTGTATAAAAAAAAGAGTAATTTTAAATAAGTCTCTGCAGTTTGGCAAATAATAAAACGGTATGAAGTGTAAACCCAAAAAAAATTGGTTGTATTTTTAACACCAGTCTCAGAAACATCAAACAGAAATAAGTTTTAAGATGTTTAAAAACACACTTTCTGCCTGCGAGTCTTGCCCAACGTAAAAGGAACGACTGTTTTGTCGAAATCTTGTAAATATTTCCGTTTGAGTTTTTCATAAATATTTACACCATAAAACTAACTAATTGGTTATCTGTCGCATAATAAAATCCGTAAACAGAAAAAAGACAACCTTGAACTAATTATTTTATTATTATGCCTTTTTAGTCGGCGGTTCCGATAAATACTCTACGTTTGTTTGGTTTACCTACTTCTGTGTTTATTTTGTTGATAAAATTATGTATTCTACCCACTTACTTCTTCGAATGTTTCCAATTTACATCATTGTCTCTCTAAAAAGATTAAATACCTGGTTTTAAGAAAAATAATTTAAAAAAATTGGATATACAATAGTTTTAAACACCACACAACAATAGGAAGTTTTAAATGCTTTATTGTTACTTTCCTTGTAATCGTAAAAAAAATCAGAAATGTTTTCTCATCTTTACGTTTCAAATCCCTAGATGCAAAAAAAACATGTTTTTTCAATTCCGGCGGTCTGTCCGTTTGTTCTCGGCATATCTAAAAAACTGTTTATACTTTTGACTTCAAATCTTGGTCAAAAATGGACGATCGAATGGGGATGACCTGGTAACATTTTGGGGAAAATCAAATATGGCGGAACAAAATGACATCCTAGCAAATTGTTGAAAAAATTATTACTAAAAAAAGTACCTCAAAATCAGTGTAAAAAGTACTTGTTCAATCGATTTTAAATTTTGCCTAAACGTCAAGATAGATACATGAATAGCAATTGGTAAAATATGGTATAAATTTAATATGGTGGAATATTATGGCGATGTTTAAAAATGGTGTGTTTAACAATCGGTATTTTTTTTTACCCGGAACTTCTCTCGTTATTAGGAATAGTAAAGTATGTCATATTTAGTTTGGCTTATAGTTATTTAGTAGTTACCTGCAGTATGTCATCGAATGGACTTTACAACAGGTCTAATGGACTGGAAAGATACGAAAAAAGTCACTCTTGATAAAAGTTTGTGTTTTAAAAATAATTTAATTTTCTATAGCTATTCTTTAAATTATCTTTTAATGTGTCTCGCATTATATACAAGCTTGGTTCTTTTATTTCGAAAAGTAAGGTATTTAATTAAAATATTGTTTGAATAACCTCCGAAATTCCACACGTTGATGAAATGAAATGTTTAGTAATTTCCTCGAATTGCTTAAACAAGCTCAGCAAATGTTCAACTAAAAACCACTGATTTGATGAAAGTGACAGTATATTAGTATTTTCAGCTGCTAATATGTTTTTTAGCTCGTTCAGTCTGGTTGAAACATCCTGGACAATTTTTTTAACAGACATATAACGCTCTTTTTGTTTGTTTTTCTCTCGAAGGTGATGAATGATGTAAATACACCAGTGGCGGCTCGCGGGTGAAAAAGTAAGTGAAGTGCAAATGAAGCAAGAAAATATCACAATCATTTTTTTTGCAGAATTTTTTTATATGTAGTACAATTTTTTTTACGACTTACCTAAATCTTGTATACTAAATCAATTCTCCTATCCTTCATAGCAGCAAATTTATTTATAACTTCCTCATAAAGTTTTTACACACTTGAAGCAAGAAAAACTTTTTTCCAGTGAAGCACTTGTCGACGGTATTGTCAAAATAAGGGAAAACAATTTATATGCTTCGCTAAAAATATATTTATTTTTATTAATTTTTTTCACTTGCTCTTGCAGCGATATATTCCAATTACTCCCATTGGCAAAAATAAGACCAAGCTCATTTTTAAGTCGTTGAATTTTTGAAAATATTTCCCCATATAACTGTAACAAATTTTCAAACGGGCCAGACATGAAAATGTAAGTTTTTCACAGTCTTGAAATCTTAGTGTCATTTCCATTAAAATATGGTCCAATATTTCATAAAAAAGGGTTCTATACTTAGCTCTAATTTCTTTAGGTGAAAGCTTAGCAAGTTCACATTTGTAATGATTTATTTCTGTAATAGAATTTGCTTTATCAAACATGGAATTAAAAAAAATGTTCATTTCTTTTTTTACAGAGCGCCTCACGACAGCGTTTTATATTGCATATGCAAAAATGAATGTCAAGCGATTTTTTTTGAAGAAGGTCAAATAGTATGTCCGTGATTGAGAAAATGTCATTAAACACTAATGCCAGAAACGTGAATTCAAAATCGTTCATATCTAGGGTTGCCAACCGTCCTTTATTTGAAAGGACAGTCCTTTATTTGAAAATTAAGTCCTTTGACCTTTGAAAAGGTGTCAAAGGACTATAAATGTCCTTTAAAATCCAAACATCTTTGAATTATTAAAAATAAATCCTTTTTACGACTAAAAAATTAGTTATTTAATTTTTTAAGGTTGTTATTTATTGTGTATGTCCTACAGTTGGCAATGGCAACATTGGCAACACTTGAAAATGTCAAAAATGTCGGTGATTCCCTGTGCATGTAGGTAATAGGTTGGCCTATGCAGAGCGTTTATTTTTTTCTCTTTGTGTGTTATTTATGTATGCAGTTTAAAATATAGTGTTTTATTCTATTATCTTAAAGGTAAGTGAAAACTCTTTTAAGTTTAAGCAAAAACATTCTATAAAAAATAATGTTATTTTAACATTTCTGATTTCTGTATTCACTAATTGTTTCTGAATTCACAATTGACGTGCGCTATTTATTTTATAGATAATTATGAACAAGAACAATGTTAAAAGCGAACCCAGTGGTGGTGAGGCTTCAAAGTCACAGCCATCTACATCTACCTGTCCTTCCACTCCGCCCAAAAAAAGAAAAAGACTTTGTGTATTTAACAAAGCATGGCTAGAAGTTAAGGAATATGCCGCTTGGCTCAAGGAGGGAAAACATATAAATGAAGCACGATGCACGATGTGCAATAATTATTTTTCTATCGGCTCTATGGGAATATCATCTGTAAAGCAACATATGGAGAGTGAGGGCCATAAAAAGCGCAGCCAAAGTGCAAAATCATCCAGGGTCATGGAAACATTTTTTGCGAAAAAAGACACAAAAGAAGAAGGTATGGTTATATCGTCTGAGCTTGTTCAGGTTTTTCATGCTGTTAAACACCATATATCATATAACTCAACTGACTGCCAGATTAAATTGAATTCAAAAATTTTCACAGACTCAAAAATTGTCCAAAAATTGTCATGTGGAAGAACAAAATCAGAAGCATATGTTACAAATATTCTTGGTCCATTTTCAATTGAAAACGTTTTATTTGCTTTAAAAGATGTATTTTTTTCCATACAAATAGATGCTTCAAATCGAAAAAATAGAAAATTGTTTCCCATTTGCATTCAATATTTTTCTAAAAGTGAAGGACTTACAAATAAAATCATTGATTTTTACGAAAATCCCGATGAGTCAGCCAATGGAATGTTTAAAGCGGTTCAGAAGTCGCTAGGGCAATTGGGTTTATCTTTATTAAAAGTATCTTCATTAAATGCCGACAATACCAACGCAAATTTTGGCAAAAATCATTCATTATATACAAATCTTCAAAGCGCAAATTCAAACATTTTAAAAGCTAATTGCCATGCGCATATTTTACATAATTGCTTCAAACATTCTCTGGGTAATTTAGATTTAGACGTAGAAAACCTTGTCTTAAAAATATACGCGCATTTTTCTCAATCAGCAAAAAGGCGAGAGGAATTGCAAGATTTCTGCCTATTTGTTGAAAGTACTTATAAAGAGCTTTTACGTCATGTAGTCACTAGATGGCTTTCTATGGGACCATGTATTGAAAGGCTTCTTGTAAATTGGCAAGGATTATGCTCTTATTTTCTCAGTGCACAAGAAGCATGTTCCAAGCAACTTAAAAACATTCTAAATATTTTTCCCGATTCAATAGAAGTGCCTCTTAAAATAGAAATTTACCTGTTATTTATACATAATATTTGTGAAGTTTTTGAAAAAACAATAAAAAAAAATGAATCAAATAAAACAACAACATGTAAAATTTTTCAAATTATGACTGATTTTAAAAACCAATTAGAAACTAGAAAAAATGAGAAGTTTTTTGGTTATGAAACTGGTAAAACGTTAAAAAATGAAAATGTATTTGCACAAGATAGAGAACTTATGATAAAAGACTTTTTAGGTTTTCTTGACGGGGCAATACATTATTTAAATAAATGGTTCAACTTTAACAAAGATAATTGGCTGTATATTATTTCAAATTTGTCCTTAAAAGAGAAATGTCCAGGATTTAATGATTTGGTGCAAATTATTGAAAAATGTAACTTAAAAGATCAGCTAAATGTAAACATGGACCTACTATTTGAAGAAATGATTTCCCTAAAGGAAAATTTTGATTTAATTAAACGAAACGAACATTTTCCAAAATCTTGCTCTAGTGACAAGTGGCACTTTATTTTTAAAAATATTAATAATTGTGATTTTAGTAATTTATTTAAAATATTTTCATTTTTTATGAGTATTCCTGCCTCATCGGCATTTCCAGAGAGAGTGTTTAGTGTGGTAAATTTTAAGTGGTCCGATGAGAGAAACAGATGTAGTATTGATTTAATTAAAAATGAATTGTACATATATTTTAATATAAACGAAAATTGTGCCCAATTTTTTGATAGTGTAAAAAACAATACAAGTTTACTTCAAAAAGCGAAAACTCAAGAAAAATATAAATTTAAAAAAGTTTTGTAGACCTAAATGTTATTTTTTTGTATGTAGGTTTTTAAGCTGTTATTTAGTAGAAAACAGAATTTATGTTTTGTGTTTGTGTTATCTTCTTTTTATGTAAAAAAATGTTAATAAAAATTATTGTAACAAAGTTTTTTTATTGTTAATTTTTTAAATTAAAAAATATTATGAAAAATCATTGGCTATTACATATTAGGATTTGTCATCTTTAGATTTACGCCGAAACTTCTACACAGAATAAAAAAAAAATGATAAAATGGTGAATGCGCAAAAAAAAATTTGCGTGGGGCACATTTTTATTACAGTAAGCAATTATTTTCTAAAATGTCCTTTATTTTGAAATTTGAAAGTTGGCAACCCTATTCATATCACCTAAAAATCCTTTCGCAAGGCGAATTGATTTTTCATCAGATTTGTCACAGTTTGCAATAAATTCAAAGACCTTTTAATTTATTCCAGTCTTCAACAATCACATTTACTAACTTCGATTTTGAAGTTGTAACAACACCCTAAATAAATATAACACAAAACAGTCAAGTAAACTGCAAAGGAACTCACCGGTTGGAGCAAAATCCGCGAAAATAAAAGTAAACAACCACCGCAAACTGAATGACACGTGGGTGTAGTGTACTGCGCCTGCAATTCACCGAGAGCGTAGTATGGCGCTGGGCTCGCCGTCATCGGATACGCGTTGTCATGGCAACATAGTAGGACAATCGTAAACTAAACATAGCACCTCCAGCAAAGTCAAAGCGGTTTGCGCCACTGTTATAGTTGTTATAATAAAGTTCGATTGAAAGTTTTAAAAAGACATGCCGCCCGTAAACTAAACATAGCACCTCCAGCAAAGTCAAAGCGGTTTGCGACACTGTTATAGTTGTTATAATAAAGTTCGATTGAAAGTTTTAAAAAGGCATGCCGTCAACGGTCAAGTAAAATATTTATTCGAGATGTACAGTTTATTTTTTACTAACTAGGTGAATAAATGAATGTAAAAACAAAAATAAGAAAAATAGTTTGTTTGCTTGTTTATTTTTCCTGGTGAAGTAGCACTTCACCTACTTTACCTGAATAGCCGCCACTGTTTTCCTGGAAATTTGAAACGACTCAGACAAAATTTTAGTAATATTTGTAATATGATATTTTCTAATTCCTCCAAGCGATTTAAAGAAACTTTTTTTTAAAGGTAGATTATTGGATGTTGAATGTTTAACATAAAACACAATTAACGTCAATGTGCAGGGTGATTCAAACACACTTGTTTTTAACCCAAAATTTAACTACATTTCTGAGCAAATTCCAAAATTATGCTTATCATGTCAAATGATACCTCCAAGTTTGCTTTAAAACGTGTTTTTTAAAAAAACTTTGCTAACTTGTTCCATTTTTAAACTAAAGAGATTTTTTTCTAAACACCTACTTAATTGTAAAAGTTTTTGTTGTAAATTTTTAAATAAATAAAAGAGGCTTTGAAACAAAACCGCATTGGATTATCATCTGTCTACTATAATAGCTTACATTAGACGTCCACAGGTCGTTGTAAGTGACACCCATTTGGCATTTCATAAGAATCCCTTTATTGCAAACTTAAATTTTTCAAAAAATTGTGAGATTACTGATTCAGTAAAATATGCACGTCCTGGTATATCATAGAGAGGTTGTAATTTGTTTATAAGACGTGTAAAGTCTACAAACATCACATACTAAATATAGCAAATTAAACTACCTACTACCTATAATACGTAATGCATTCTTCCCCTATCTTCAACCAGTGTAAATGGCTGATTATCTAAGGCAATCATTTCTCTTATTGCCCTACGAATTTCTAAGGATTTACCTTTGTTCATATCCCATTTTTTTGGCAAATTGACTTGCTATCGACACCTGCTTCAATCCTTTATGTCCGCTATGCTTACTACTTTCTTCAAATTTTATTTGCATTAAATGTGAATATTTATATGATTCCATAAACTTGTAGTAGTTGCTTTCTTTCAATACAATGCTAGATTAACTAGTTTTGTTACAGATAACGCAGTATAAACAACATTTTTACATTCGAACGTTCTGCTCATATACTGAATTTGCTTTCCAACAATTTAGAAGTAAGATATGAAAGATCACGTAGTGTAAATTGTAAAATACTTTCGAAATACCATTTGCCAAACGCTTTGGGGCAAACAAGAGGGAGGAAAGAAGCTAATATTACCACAAGATATTCGATGGAAAACAGTTTCTGATTGCTTGGAAATTTATATCAGTGAGGGGCCAAAACTACTGCAAATTTGTGAAGAAAACAAAGATGGCATTGATATTGTGAGTTTTCAAAAATATCGATTATTCATATCATTAATATTAATTAAGTCACCCTTTCGGGTGCCACTGCAAAAAAATATATATTTAATATATATATATATATATATATATATATATATATATATATATATATATATATATACAGTGTGTATCAGCCAAATGGAATAAATTCCATAATAAATAAATGGGGGCGTGTTCGGAAAAACGCTTGGACCCGTCGATTGGTATTTTTAGTTGCTCATTGTCTCCAATAAAAATTTTTTATACAGGGTGTGTCCTGTAACAGTGGTCAATGCTAACTTTCTTATTTCAAATGCAACACCCCGGATATTATTTAATTTTTGGATTCTTTAGGAGATTCTAAACATATTTTATGTTTAATATCCTATACCTATCTTCAACTATTTCGGCAATAATAAGTGTTTTCAAATTTATTGCAAAAATTAAGATTAAAAAATAAAATTATTTATTTCTTCATAATGTATAAACAAAAGTAAAAAATTAATTTAGGAACTGTTGAATATACTCGCCGCGAACCTCTTGGCAAATTCCTAATCTTAAATAGAAAGTGACCGATCTAATCGCAAGCGTTATTCGTCTTCTTAAGTCAGCTAAGTCGAGGGGTTTAGTTTTGTATACAACATTTTTAATATGTCCCCATAAGAAAAAGTCTAATGGCGTCAGATCAGGGGATCGCGTTGGCCATTCTATCGATCCTCGTCTCCCTATCCACCGATTTGGAAATATTCCGTTCAGGTACTGCCGGACATTAATTTGGTAATGGGGCGGTGCTCCATCTTGCTGAAACCATATCATATTCGCTGGAACTTGTGGGTTTGCTGGATCCGGATACAAATTTGTCAAAGTTGGCACGACATTATTTTGGAGCAGTGCTAAATAATTATCGCCATTCAAATTGCCGTCAATGAAAAAGGGGCTTATGATATGATCCCTAACAATTCCTGCCCAAACATTAACCTTTTCAGGATATTGAGTATGTTCTTCGCTGATCCAGTGAGGATTTTCCCTAGACCAATAGCGGCAATTTTGACGATTTACATGACCGTGAAGTGTAAAGGTGCACTCATCCGAAAACAAAACATGTTCTAATTGAATAACATTGTTATCTAACATAGCCATCATTTGTTCACAAAAATAAGTTCTCCTATCATAATCGTCTTCCATGAGCTCCTGAGTTGGTATCACTTTATAGGGATGCATTTTATTTTCTTTTAATGTTCGAATAATCGACGAATGGCTAATATCGAACATTGCGGCGGCTTGTCGACTAGAAATATGTGGGTTTTCCTCAAACTCAAGCATAATATCCAATTTAGTATCATCATTTATTGAATTGGCAGCTGCTTTTTTTATCTGCCTCACATGTCCAAGCTCGCGAAATTGCTTTTCTATTTTACTAATTGTCCCTTGGGATATATGCGGCAAATTTGGAAATTTTTCATGAAATAAGCGAGCAAATTCCACTTGTGTTCGTGTGTTATCTCCATAACCAATCATTTGTAGAATTGTTATTTTATGCATTTCTGTTAAATGAACCATTTTTCTGATATTAGGTATTATGCAGTTAACGAAATTCAAAAGACTATGACACTGACACTGACAACTACTGTCTTGCAAAGAGAAAGGCCAGGCATTTTACACAAAAGTAAACAAAACTTAAAAGTAAACAAAACTGGCTCTTTTTGTTCCATATCAATAAAAAGGAACGCTAAAATGGTTTTTGCTTACATTCTTAATATGAAGACCTAAATGGTAAATAAGTATTGAGTGTGTTGTAGCGAATTTTTGTAATCAAATAAATAGTTCAGTAACCAGAGCCACTTTCATGAATAATAATAAATTCGAAATAAATAAAATAAAAATAAATTTGAAAACACTTAATATTGCCGAAATAGTTGAAGATAGGTATAGGACATTGAACATAAAATATGTTTAGAATCTCCTAAAGAATCCAAAAATTAAATAATATCTGGGGTGTTGCATTTGAAATAAGAAAGTTGGCATTGACCACTGTTACAGGACACACCCTGTATAAAAAGTTTTTATTGGAGAAAATGAGCAACTAAAAATACCAATCGACGGGTCCAAGCGTTTTTCCGAACACGCCCCCATTTATTTATTATCGAATTTATTCCATTTGGCTGATACACACTGTATATGTATAAATATATATTAAACCATAAAATAAGCCAAATATTACCTCCTTTAGTACGTATATTACATTAAAGGATGCCCTGTATACAAATAATCAGTGCAATCCTACCATAACATTGGTTAATTCTAAATACAGTGTTTTACCTTGAAAAAAGCATAATTGCCAAAATAAACAGTGGAAACGTAGACGGAATGTCTACAAAATTTCCTAATAGCATCATAAAAATGCGAATATTTTTAGCACAAATACATTCGAAAAGTCAAACCTTGACCCTGAGAATATTTATTGAAACATCTGTGCGCTATAAAACCATTGAACTTTTTTAAACTTCTGTGGTTTTAAAGCTGTCAGGTGCAAATACGACAAGATCAGTAACATATTCATAAAATTTAAAGTTCCAGAGACAAGCAAACTCTTAGCATATTGATATTTAAATATTTAAGGCTTGTGTAGATATTTGAAAAGAAAAATCTCAAAAAACACTTGATACAAAAATGATAATTATCTTTTGTATTTTTCGTTTTGACGACAACTGAAATATTGGAAAGATGGTTTGTAGTCTGGTCTTAACATCTGAAAAGCCTTTAAGAACCTTTGTATGTTCAGTTGATCTGAAACTGCAATTTATGATAAAAATTGATTTTACTAGTTGCTTGTCTAGTTCTTCCTTCTTATTTTGACATGTTCTTACAACAAAGAAGGATAAGGAGGTTAAACTACTACTATAGTTACCGTGGTTTCGTTTTTTTTTAACTAGGAACCCTGGGAACACCTAACTAATACTTAACTGATTTTTACACATTTCCCAATGATTTTTTAGCCCAAACTAAAGAAAACCCGATTTTTTGCGTTAAATTGTTCATAACAAATGTAAAGAAATGATCAAACATGCGATATTATTATGGACTATCTTGAGTGTAATGAAAAAATCTTTGTTGACACAAATATATTGTTTCATATAATTTGTTCAAATTCCTTGACCCCCAAGCGCTCTTAGCTTGTCATCTGTATGTCGTAGACCCATCCCGTAGCTAAGTAAGTAAACCAGATAAGGAAGATTAGATAATGATCGGCGGAAGCAACGACCTTTAGATAATACGAATCGAAGTATACGAGGGACATCTTAGAAAGCGCATGAAGTATATGGGACAATGTATAAAATTTTATCACTTCCCTCATTTTATATTGAAAAAAAAAATCTCCCTCAGAGGTTTCTGAAGATCTTTGTGTCCTCGGGTCCCTTGAACCCCAGAAACACTTTCTCCCATTTCCATCAATCTGCCCGTCTGTTTGTAGGCGGCGTAGCTCAAAAACTACTTATCCCACTGACTTCATATGAAGTTAAAGTGGTCAAGCGTTTGTTAAACGATCAGGTAGATATCAACAATTCACTTTTGCTAGATATATTTTAATAATTTTAGATAAGATAGTTAGGATTTTTTTATATTTTTAAAAATTTCGTTGTATTACACCTATTTATATAAATATTCATCTACTTTTTAAGTCTATTCGTTCGAGATGTAACGTCCGAAGAAGCTACTGTGTAGCGAAACATGGTTACGCTAGAGTCACAAATATAGTGAAAGTGTTTGTTACATACTCAGTCACACGCTGTTGAGTGCTTGAGTGCTAAGCCCCTTATTCCATACAACTCCAACAACAGAGCAGCTGGTAGTCTACACTGTCGAAATTAAGAAAATCTAGAATTTGTTCCAAGGCCTGGTAAACAGCTCGGGTTGTACTTTTTCCCTTTTTAAAACCATTCTGATTATCAGAAATAATAATAAAACTATCAAAGAAGTCTACCAGACGTAAATTTATAGTCTTTTCAAAAATTTTGCTTATATTGAAAAGTAATGATATAGGTCTTTAATTGTTAAGAACATTTTTTTCGCCGTTTTTGTATACTGGCTTTATCAAAGCTATCTTCAGCATATCTGGAAATACCCCAGTACTCAGTGACATATTTATGATATATGCGAGAGGGACATATTTAGTTGTATTTTTACATTTTATATAATTTTATTATGGATTTCCACTGATTATCGGTAGACACAATAATTGACAATCGAAATATATTTTTACTTACAAAAATGTTATATACTTTCAAAAAGAACTATAGACAAAAGAAAGAAGAGGGAGAATAAAAAAAAGTTGTAAGTTTTATTTACCCAGAACTCCCCTTGTTATAAATCTTTCCTTTTATCAGGAATAGTGAAGTATGAGCTAATTTAGTTCCCGACATAGTCATTTATTAATACATATTCTGTGTTTCCAAATATTTTTATTGTGCGCCATTTTGTCCACCATATTTGAATCATACTAATAATTTACCTTGTTGAATTGGTATCAGTTCATTACTATATAATATTTAATTTTTGAAAAAGATTTGAAGTCAATTGAATTGGAAACTTTTTTTATGTTGATTTTTTAAATATTTAATTTGTTGTTGCACCACAATTATAGTAGTTTATCTCTATATCATACTTAATGCTTGCACAAAATTTGAAATTAAATAAGTTTTCAGGCTGATTTTGTAACTATTTTATTAGGCCGCAATTTTGGATTCATACCAAAATGTTAGGACCAGTTCATTTATATGTAAAACTTTTGTGCCAGATTTGAGGTAATTTGGATAATTAGTTTCTTAGTGATAATTTTCTTAACACTTCGCCAAGCCGGCATTTTGTTCCGCCATATTGGATAATTAATAAAATATTACCAAGCCATCTTCATAAACCTTTAATTTTGACCAAAATGCGAAGTCAAAACTAGTCAAAACATTTTGGTCAAAAAAAGATTCATAAGGGAATGAAATGGTTACACTTTGGTAAAAATTCAATATGGCGAAACAAAATGACGACCTAGTGAAAGATTAAAAAGTTATTATTAAAAAACTATTTATCCAATTTACTTGAATTTTTGCCCAAAAGCCAAGTATTACGAGATAATCATGTGATAAAATTTTGGTCTCATACAAGATAGCTAAATAAAATAGCAGTCTTGTGAAATACAGGGTGTTACAAATATTTTAACATAGGATAGTACGTACGATTTTAAACAAAATATTGTTATAAACCATCGGTAAATTTGAAAGGGTTTTCAGGATATTTAATTTTAAAATGTTTAATTTTGGAGAAGGTTTCAACTAATTCCAAGACAACATGGCAACATTGCTATTCGCTTGGACATCAATGTGATGACAATCTCATCACCTGTGATTCTGTTAATAAAGAAGTATGAAAAAAACCTGTAGATTTGAAAACGATTCAAATACTTTATTTTGATTATTTTTTTGGAATGTATGAACTAATTTTTTAATAAATTGTGGTTTATCAGCATAATATCGGCGTGTATAAAAAATTGTAAAAACCTGTTATTAAAACTTTTTAGATTATTTATTTGTATAGTTTTTAACTGCGCAACCATAATTAAGTTTATTAGTTTCCAAAAATAAATAAAGAATATGAATTTACCAGGCATATTAATTTATAGCACTAGCTAGGTAATTCAAACACTAAAGAAAGTATTTTAAAAAATTTAAATAATGCTGAAAATGACTACCGCCACTATTTAAACAGGCGCGAATACGGCGAAGCCAATTTTCTTGAACAGATTCAAGAACGTTAGGTCTGTGTCTAATTTGTTCCGCTGCAGCAAAAATGCAGTTTCTAAGGTCATCTTCATTTTCAATTTCAACCCTATTATACACTAATGTTTTTATGTGGCCCCAAAAATAAAGATCAAGAGGGTTTAGATCTGGTGACCTCGGACCTATTATCAAACGTATTAACCAGATGCTGTAACACATTCCTATAAATGTAGGCAGGAGGTCCATCATGAAGAAACCAGGCACTGGCTCGCTGAGCTCTCCTGTTAAACGCCTTGGTAGCTCAGAACGTCAGATTAACCGATTGTGGATTATTCCAGTCAAATATTTATTGAACACCGATATTGAAATCGGTTTTATTAAATCCTGTGTGGATTTTCTTGAGCCCAGGTAGGTATGAGTGTTATGGTAATTTAAAATTCCATCTCTCTTATTCGGGGTAAGTCCTTTAAAGGCAAAACCTTTACTCCCTGCACATAATAAGGGTACGATGAATGGTCCAATTAGAACATCCAACTGGTCGCGAAATTTCCCGAGTGCTCAAACCAGGGTTTGCTAGGGCTAAAATATGTTTTTCGGGTGTTTTTTGCCTTTCAGGCCCCCGATTAATTTGACGGACGTTTACACTTCCTCCCAAAACCGCCACAAATGTTATGGTATTAGGACACCTCCTGTTAGCATATCTTTCCCGGTATGTTTGGGACGCCAAATGAACATTCTGTCTACACTTTCCATAAACAGAGAACAAGTCTGCATATTCAATATTCGAACACATTTTTAAATCCCGACTACGTAGTAAAACGGTATGGAATGGCCTCACACGGCAGAAAATTAAGGTAAAAGAACCAAAAAACAACAACAACTGCAACTGATATGTTTGCGAATTGTTATGTTCGTTGAAGCCTGCTCGTTTCTCTATACGGTGGACAGTGTTGCCGTTTTCAAATAAGCATTCTACGGTAAAATAAAAGAATTCATTCGTGTTTTTTTTTTAATTTAGGTCGTTCAGATATTTTACTAAGAAAAAATGTATAGGCATTTTCTAGAAAATCATATAATTAATTGATATACATAATAAAATTAATAAATATGTTAATGTGCTTAAAAATTAATAAAACAAAATAAAACTTTAAGGCCCTTTTTCTCAAAAATGGTAAGGAATTAACCCTATGTTATTTAAGCATTTTTTGATGAAAATGGTCCACTTCTTAAACTATTTGCAGTTAAACCTCTAATATTTTTATATTAAAAAAAATTACTAAAATCTAATTTGTTAGTATTACTAAGAATTCATCTGATGAAATGTTGGTACCCGTATAAAATGGCGAATCAAAATGGCAGCCTAGGGAAAAGTTAAAAAAACGATTACTAAAAAACAACTTATCCAATTGACCTGAAATTTTGCAGAAGAATTAAGTATTACATAGAAATTAACTGGTAAAAGTTTGGTACGATTCTAAGATGGCAAAACAAAAGAGCGGCTTAATAAAATATTTAAAAAATCAGGATACTTATTAGACTAGACCAAAAACATGTCTTCTCAATTCCGTCGGTTTGTCTGTCTGTCAATTTGTGGCATAGCTAAAAGAGTACTTGCCCGATTGACTTCAAATTTTGGTCAAATTATTATGGAGGAACAAAATAGCAACCTGGTGAGATGGAAATAAAATTTATCACTAAAAAAAACTAATTATCCATATTATCTCAAATTTGGTACAAAAATGAAATGTTGCAAAGAATGAACTGGCAACATTTTGGTAATTCAAGAGGGCAACCTAATAAAATTAAAAAAAGTTAAAAAATCAGCTTGTAAAAAACTACTTATCTATTAGATTAATTCCAAATTTTGTGCAAGCATTAGGTGTGGTGTAGACATAAGTAAGTAGTAAAATTGTACGAATTCAAAATAGCGAAACGAAATAAAATTTTTCACAAAAATGAAATGATATAGAAATATACTGATACGAATCGAAACAAGGAACACAATGGCGGTCTCAGAAAAATCAATTTAAAAACTATTTATTCACTTAATTTTAAATTATATAGAAAAATCAGGGGTGGCGTAAATACGAAATTGTAAAATGTTGGTAAGGATCCAATATGTTTGAACAAAATAGCATTCAAGAAAAACATTTGAAAAGAGAGTATGCATATCTGTTCCTAAATCAATATGTACGGAACTAAATTGGGTCACTTTTTACTATTCCTAAGAAAAGGAAAGATTCATAAAAAGGGAAGTTTCAAGTGAAGGAAATTTACCGATTTTTTATTTTTTAGTGCATTTTAATGTCAGTTTTTTCAACACAATTTCATTTTGACATTTAATTTATTTGCAAAAATTGAATGGAGTATAGTTGGCGCATTACCTTTCTGGAATGACGTCACGCTGGTTTCAAATAACGTATTTCTTATATTATTTATATTTCAGCGATGATTCCTAACCTAAACGTATGCAGTGATGTAGATAGGAGGGGTGCGTTCAGCACTGGCTAAAGCGAATTTAAAATTGGCATTTTCTGTACAGAAAGCGCTGCAACTTGTCGAAAATGGCTGGCAAAAAATTAACACTCTCATTGCCATAAAAAACCCTCATTTTGCACACTTAATACAAAAATAACTATTATAACTTCAAAAACTAAAATTATTTTGCAAATAAGACTTTACTAATATAAATTCTTTCATCTTAGTCTTATTCTTTGTTTGCAATGTAATAAATTGACGCCAGTTACCCATTTTCATCAAAATTATTTTAATTCTCAATTACAGACAATACTGAAAAAATATTAAGAAAAGGGGAATAACGAACGATGAATCCTTTACCTCCAGAATGTTTCAAAAACAAAAAGAGGTAAAAACATAAATCACAGATTACTTAAAGAACAAAATAAGAGATATGATCTATTGCGTGTATGCTAAAAATGAATATGTTACAATGCAGACTTTGCTTTAAAAACTAAAAGACAGAAATTAATGTATAACTAACTAATTTTAAAAATAAAAACTACTCCCCTTCACTGTCTTCAGAATCAGAACTAAATTCTTCATCGTCACTGCTGTCTTCGTCGGTACTAATTACAAGTGGCGCAATGTCTGAAGCATCACATATCTGTATTGTCTTCCAAGCTTCTTGGATTACCCTTTCTGTGTGGCTGACATAATTTTTCCAATGCTCTGAAGATACTTCATTTATCGCTTTTTCCCACAATGCTAAAACTTCCGATGGTGTCCCCTTCAGACTAGCAATGTATTGGTCGTATTTCCTCTTACACTCAGACCATACCAATTCAATAGCATTAAATTGACAATGGTATGGAGGAAGTCTTAGTATTTTGTGGCCCAAAGGTTTCACATATTCGTCAAGGTAGAATGTTTTTTCAATGTTACAATTTTTTTCTACAATGCTCCATATTTTATCCTTCATGGCCCTCTCTGGGAAGTCAATGTTCTTTTCTTTTAACCATCCAATCAATCTCTGCTTTGTCCATGATTTTCTTGGAATATCCTCTAAAAGGCCGGAATGATAGCTTGCGTTGTCCATCACTATCAAACTTTTTGGAGGAAGATTTGGTACCAGCTGATTTTTAAACCAATTTTCAAAATTTTGCTTGTTCATATTGTCATGATAATCTCCGCTTTTTAGTCCACTTTTAAATATTAAACTGGCCCCCTTAATAAATCCTTCCTTTGATCCAGTGTGAACTACAATATATCGATGACCTTCACTAGCTTTTTTAGAACTTGTAGACATAGTGTTATCCTGCCAGCTGTTTCTAAACGAACCTTTACTAAAAATCCAAGTCTCATCAATAAATACGGTGGTATAAGCATCTTGTCCTAGATTTTGATTTTTGACATATTCCCTCAAGAAATTGATTCTCTTGTGGACGATGTGGGGCAAATCCATCAGGTATTTTCTATTATTTGATTTCTTCCACTTAAAACCAATACTTTTTACGTATTTTCTTAGCGAGGTGATGGAAAAATTAAAATATTCATTTATCTCTTTTAGTTTTTTAAGCAAAGTCTGCATTGTAACATATTCATTTTTCGCATACATGCAGTAGATCGTATCTCTTATTTTGTTCTTTAAGTAATCTGTAATTTTTGTTTTTACCTGTTTTTGCTTTTGAGACATTCTGGAGGTAAAGGATTCATCGCTCGTTATTCCTCTTTTCTTAATATTTATGATTGTTGTATGGCTAAGTTTTGTTGCATTTGAAGCTCGTTCAATTATATTATCAGTTTGCGGAAGGATTCCATTTTTAGCTTGCTCTTTTTCCAATTGAAAAAAAGCCAAGATATTCAAAACTATTAGCTGTGATTGCTGATTATATCTTCGCGGCATCTTGCAAAAGTTTAAAAAGAATCACAACAAATCAATGTCAATTTTGACGAATATATTCTGAAAGACACATAACCAAAACCGGCATTGACTGTTGTAAAGAAACGACAATGAGTTTTTTCAAAATGTTTGTGTCACTGTCAGTTAACATAAATCAAACAAAAATAACCAAAAATGACGTCATTCCAGAAAGGTAATGCGCCAACTATATTCTAGCCTTAATTTCGAGCGTCACCCCGTACCTAGTTTGTAGCGTACATTCCCATAAGAGGTTTATTTATATCTTTGACGGAAAGGGACAAAAAGCGGCACAGGCCTATGTTTAGTCCTGGACTGGAAATGCCGAACAAGACCATATCGGGCTGCCGCATTGTTCGAGGGTCGTCCGAGGCCGAGAACGTTGTCCAGTCAGTGCACTCGCGGATACCATCGTCGAGCTCGGACGCTCCGCACGGTAAACATTTTTCTGTTGTTATTCTTTTTAAAACGCCCCCATAATTGTTTTATGTGACCCCCCGTTTTAGATATATTCATTTATCAAAATGAAAGGATTTAGCCGATTTTGGTGGTACAGTAGTACATTCGTATATATGAGAAAGGGACCACCTGACTCCTACTAGCATAATAATATAAATTAGGATTAAGTACGATAAATTTGGGGCGGATGTAAACTGGGGACTAAACCAAAAGGGTATTAAATAAAATGTATGTTTGTGGAGGATTCATGATTTAGACATAAAAAAAGTGTAAGGGTATTTCGTCACTTATTAATTGAATGATATAGTTTGTGCTTTTTTCATTAAGAATAAAACCCCAGAATACAAAAATGATACCATTTAATTATTAAGTAGTGAAATACCCGCACAAATTTTTTTTTAATTTTATTTTTTTTCTAAAACACAAGGATAAAAATTGTTTAAAAAAATCGTACTTTTATTGGAAAATATCTATTTTACAAACTTTTATACAATTTGAATCTTACATAGTTAAGTTTTGCATGTTATTTGGGAAATGAATAATAAGATATACATTTTAAAAAATCGAATCTTGTCATATCACCTTTTTCCATTCTGTCACATAAATCAGACACAGTTTTTACTTTTTCCTGACTTGCCCTGTCCTCTATCTTAGCCGGGATATGAATGCTTTAGATTTTCACATAAGTGTCTATTTAAAATTCTTTAAGCTTTTCGACAAAAATATAAATGAAAGGATATGTTTGTAGTTCGAATTAATAATGCATTTCCCTTCGCCCAAATATCTGGAAGAAAATGAGCACGTACGTTTTTACCAAGTAATCCGTATATTTATCCAAGAGACCATTTTGTAGTTTTTCAGAAAATAAATAAAAGACAAAGCATTCGCCAACCTACTGTGGTTGTAAATAAGCTAGTCCAAAAGTGTATCTTAATCACTTTCCAACTTCGGATTCGGTATTTCTGTATTCTTCGACCAGGCCCATAGATTTAATTTGTCTATAGCACGGTCAATAAATACTTCAGAAGGTTGAAAACACAATTTACACTTTTCTTCAAATATTTAGTCTTTCATATGTTGCTTCACGTTTATATGGCAATAAGCAAAACAATAATGGAATGTAATGTTCATTTTGTAAACCATGAATAGTAAAGAACAGGTGAAAATACTTTGTGCACTAGGAAAATGTTCCATCCATTACATATAATTCGAATATTGGTTTCACATGTGAATACAACAATGTTGTCTTCTAGGTTATTTATAAATAGAGAAGCTTCACCGTTGCTGGTTTCTATGCTAGAGCTTCAAGAATTTGATGTACTTCATCGATATTTTTAGGCAATGGTCCTGGCAGTGTTTTCTGTCTGCAGTTGTAGTTTTTCTTTCTAATATATTTTACGTCAACTGTATCTACTGTAGTTGGTAGGTTCGTCTGTAACCCATGACGAATAATTTTTTATGCATAGCTTTTCTATTCAGCTTCTTTATATCAACATCATGATTATAAATTAATTCGCATCTATTAATTACATGGTCTGGACCAATAGTGAATATTTTCGCTCTACTTTTGGATGGTTTTTTTGTACACGTCCAAAAAACTTCACCACTTTTAAGTGTTTTCTTTCTCAGAAAATGTAAAGTTATTCACCAGGAGCAAATCTTTCCCCCGTGTACTTTTAACAACGCTTATCTCCATTTTTAACGATCTGTAAGTTTTACTCGACCGATAATCCAGAAGTAAGAAGAATAATTTTAATCTAAGGATTGCATTTTCCATTTTATGTGAAATTACAGGTCAAAATTACCTAGAAATATAAACATTAGGCTAATAATATTTAGTTCCCAATTTACCGATCGGCTTCTCAACCCCTCTGTGAGAACCAGGTACTAGACCTTTTTTGGTCCCCAAATTACCTCTGCCGTAAATGTGGGGGATTGATGAACTAGGTCAGGAACCCCGAATGTTTAAAATGAAACGGAAGTATGGTGTTTTATTTATTACAGTTGCCTCATTACTTACTACTATTATCATCTACATTAATAATTAATTGTTGTTTTTCATTAGAAATATGATTATACGACTGTTCTACCTACTTTTTGTATGCGTAAAACACAATTTGGCCCAGTACTTACAGGAATTTTTAATACCTCACTTTCTATAAGATTTAGTACACCAGCATTTGAAGTAGGTGATATACTATTCCCACAAATTCCGGATTTTACTTCGTGCCATATATGCTCGATTGGATTAAATATGCAATGATATGGTGGAAGTTTTAATAGCGAATGCCCTAGACTTTCTGCATAACCTAGGCATACATACTCTTTTCTTATATTAATACATTTTAAATGGTTCAAGACAGACAGAAACCGTTTATATTTTCCTTAACTTTTTTAAAGCTGTCTAACGACATATATTTTATTCCTCTCAAAAAAAAATTGACAGCTGACTATACTTAAAACTGATGTGACAGAATAATTTAATTTTTTTTTGCTGTCATTATGGTGCAGGTCAAAAATTGTTTTCTCTCTAAAGCTTAGGAGATAGCACTGAGGACGGAATACTTTTAAGACACCCTAGTGTATTTTGTAAACTACCTGGTACATTTAAAGGCTATACTAATTTAGATTTTTGATATTTATTGAAATTGTGCATAAAATGCAACAAAATACAAGTATCAATTTTTGAAATAAGACAATGTACAGGGTGTTCCAGCGAGGACTGAACAGAGACCTATTTTCGACCTTCCTTGTATTTTGGAAAAATTCAAAATAGCCAATCGATGTATTTTTTCTTGTAGAATCCAAAAATATCATCGAAAAAATATTTGAACCAGAAACAAAAGAATTACGCTATGCATCAGGTGTTTTTTAAATGGAATGTATCGTTTTTTATACGATTTTTGGAAAGAGTGATTTTTTTTATGTCCGTTTTGATTAAAAGATTTAATTTTGCGATAGCTGTTTATATTACATTTTAATGTTTTACAAACTAAAATTTTAGCTTCACCTGTTTAAAATATACGATAGGTTGGTATAGGTGATCAAGGTAAAATGACGTTTGAATGCTTTGTCAATAAAAATTGACATTATTTTAATTATTGTCGAAGTCTTCACCTAAAAAATATATATTTGACTCTGATCGAAATGAACTACTCTTTGGACGAGAGACTACAGATTGTTATGCTATTTTACAAGTGCCAAGAAAATGCAAGAGAAGCAAGAAGAAGATTTATTGCAAATTTTCATAGAAATATATCCATCAATACAATTCTAAGGATAAAAAACCTATTTGAGGAAAATAAAACTTTACATGATAGAAAAAGAAATTCAATAAAAAATAATTATTAAATAATAAAATAAAACTACTAATAACATAAGTTTTCAATGTGACCGCCGTTTTTCTCGAAACAACATCGATAACCCCTTTGTAGCCTTTCTAAACTTGCTGTTACAATATGATTTTCCTGGTTAAGGCGGTTTATTTCATCGACAATTTTTTCCATGATCTCTTGAATATTTTCGTTTCGTTGTCTGTATACGACGTTCTTCAAATGGCCCCAAAGAAATGTATCCAAAACTGAGAGGTCGGGGCTATTGGGCGGCCAAGCATATGTTCCATTTCGCCCTATCCATTCGTTATGGCGCCGATTTAAAAATTGAACCACATCATGCACGGCATGAGGAGGCGCCCCTTCATGTTGCCAAATTAAATTCTGATATTCTGCCAATGGTAAGTCTTCCAAAAAATTTTCAATTTCGTTTTCTAAAAACTCATAATATCTGTGCCCATTTAAAGTCCCGTTAAAAAATATTGGTCCCAAAATTTTATTGTTTTTTATCCCACACCATACATGAATAGAATTCCTCCCTTGAAATTTAATAGTCTGGAACTTTTTTGGATTTTCAACGGCCCAGTGGTGACTATTATGTCTGTTGAATACTCCCGATGTTGTGAAAGTAGCTTCGTCGGTCCACACAATATTTTTGAATAAATCAGGGTCTTCGTTTTCTTGCCGAATTACCATTTGAGAAACAAATTGGAAGCGAAGTTCTTTTTGTGCCGGTGTTAGGTGCTGAAGTGGAAGGATACGAAAAGGCCTAAATTTATGAATTTTCAGAGTCCTGTGAACAGTCCCTCGGGTAACTCTTCTGCGCCTTACACCGCCACCGTACTGAATTTCCCGAACTGCATCCGAAATAGATTTGGTTGGATTAACTTGAAAATAATTTATAATGGCCTGGTCTCGATTTCTTCTTCCTTGTATATTTCTTTTTCTATCATGTAAAGTTTTATTTTCCTCAAATAGGTTTTTTATCCTTAGAATTGTATTGATGGATATATTTCTATGAAAATTTGCAATAAATCTTCTTCTTGCTTCTCTTGCATTTTCTTGGCACTTGTAAAATAGCATAACAATCTGTAGTCTCTCGTCCAAAGAGTATTTCATTTCGATCAGAGTCAAATATATATTTTTTAGGTGAAGACTTCGACAATAATTAAAATAATGTCAATTTTTATTGACAAAGCATTCAAACGTCATTTTACCTTGATCACCTATACCAACATATCGTATATTTTAAACAGGTGAAGCTAAAATTTTAGTTTGTAAAACATTAAAATGTAATATAAACAGCTATCGCAAAATCAAATCTTTTAATCAGAACTGACATAAAAAAAATCACTCTTTCCAAAAATCGTATAAAAAACGATACATTCCATTTAAAAAACACCTGATGCAAAGCGTAACTCTTTTGTTTCTGGTGCTAATATTTTTTCGATGATATTTTTGGATTCTACAAGAAAAAATACATCGATTGGCTATTTTGAATTTTTCCAAAATACAAGGAAGGTCGAAAATAGGTCCCTGTTCAGTCCTCGCTGGAACACCCTGTACATATTTTTTTATGCTTCGATTCATTGTGCTACGTGGTACAAAAATTCCAATATGGGCAAAACAATTTCATGAACGCTATAATTTAGAAATCCACTCTTAACTTTAATCGAGCTAATTTTTATATAAATCTCTAGAAAGAATATAGATTTAAAATTATTCTTTGGGATTATCGCCACAAACAAATTCAAATTCAAAAATATAGTTATTAAGAAATACAATAAAATAAAAATATACAATCCATCTTAAATTGTAATAAATAAATATAGTCAGCAGTACAGTTTGGTTATTTAGAGTACTGTTATTATAAACGTACACATACAGATTTGCAAAGCTAAAGGCTTGCCTGCAATCTGCATGTGCTTTTTTCTGTTAACAGTGTGCTTGAGATTGTCATAACAATCTCTATATTATTCTAAACTACTCTATCTACTAGGTATACATTTTTTGTAAAACTTATTTATTTTAAACGATACATCAATAAAATAATATTAATACTATATTTCAGTGATATACAGAGTGATTCATGAGGAAATGTCAATACTTCAGGTACGTATTCAGGAACAAAAAATTGACATAAAAGTCTATATAAATAAGTGTCCGCAAGGCCTTAGTTCTCGAGATACAGGGTGTTAAAGTTTTTATTTAATTTTCCTATTTTTTAAATAAAATCTATGATAATGTAAATAATGGAGTGAAAATTGATATACGGGGTTTTTTGATATGACAAATTCGAATCTAATATTAATATTGCTCTTACTTGTAGGGGGCGCCACCTACATGTCTTTCTACTCATTCGAACAATCACAACTTTTTGGTACAGTCTTGTATTACATTTTTGAGTAAAACAAATTATTCCCTTGCCATTTCTACGTCAAAAAGGTATACTTGTTAAAAGTGGATACGAGCAACCGTTTTCGAGATATTTGAATTTAAAACAATTTCGGCGCATGTAATTTTTTATCGCTAAATTTTAAAAGTTTGTTATTTTGTCCAAATTTAAACGCATCTTGGCACAAAAGCTTTGAAATGAAAGACTAACACATTTTTTTGAGGTGTGTATTCAGTGCCTCAGACATAAACTAAACAAAGTATTTAATTTTTATTAAAATTGTTATTATTAAGTTAAACGGACCTCCCCGACCAATCCATCGGTTTGGAAAGTTTTGGTTTAAAAAATGTCTTACAAGTAAACTGTAGTGTGTGTAAGTGTAAAGTAATTTTCAAGAAAGTTTAAATATTTTTCTCCTGTAAGACTACCGTCGATTATAAATGGACCAATTAAATGACCATTTAACATTCCACACCACACATTAATGCTAAATTTATGTTGGAAATTGTGTTCTACTGTAGCGTGAGGATTTTCATAGGACCACCGGTGTTCATTGTGAAGATTATTTATACCATCACGCGTGAACTGTGCTTCAAGCAGACGATTGTGTAATTTGATAAGTATCTGCAATCCGCCTAGTGCTTATGCTTGGATCATTTTCGAAGGCATTGAGTATAGCCTCTTCTACTTCAACGTTGGGTCCCGATTCCGTTTCAGATACAATTTTCGCACTTGGAAACATCCCAGATTCTCCAGCAGTAGTGAAAACTTGTTGAAAAACTCTTCTATCTGGCACCCTTCTATCTGGAAAACGACGCTGGTACTCCGCGACTGCTTGAATTGCGACCCCATTGCAGAAACCATAGACGAATATCATTTTTTTACAATACATGCATACTTTATGTGAATTTGATAAAAAAAATCACATGCGCCGAAACTGTTTTAAATCCAAATATCTCGAAAACGGTTGCTCGTATCCACTTTTAACAGGTATACCTTTTTGACGTAGAAATGGCAAGGGAATAATTTGTTTTGCTCAAAAATGCAATACAAGACTGTACCAAAAAGTTGTGAATGTTCGAAGAAGTAGAAAGACATGTAGGTGGCGCTCCCTACAAGTAAGAGCAATACTAATATTAGATTCGAATTTGTCATACCAAAAAACCCCCGTATATCAATTTTCACTCCTTATTTACATTATCATAGATTTTATCTGAAAAATAGGAAACTTAAATAAAAACTTTAACACCCTGTATCTCGAGAACTAAGGCTTTTTGAACACTGATTTATATAGACTTATATGTTTATTTTTTGGTCCTGAATATGTTCCCGAAGTATTGACATTTCCTCATGAATCACCCTGTATATTACAAAAAGCATTAACTACGTTAATTCACAGCAAAATTAACATTTTTTAACTTAATAACTAAATATAAATTTTAAAAAAACGTTCTGGGACTGGAAGACATAACCAACTACAAACCAGAAAAAAATAGCCAAAATCGGTACTGTTTCGTTTTTTTGACGTCTAAATCAGTATTATTAAATTATTTACAATTTTATAATTATACACTGAATTACAAAATCGGTATATTATGGTTTGAGATAAACCATTGTGATAAGTATATTTTAAAGTTTGTCATTCTCATTATTTGCTTAAGACTTTTAGGAATACCATTATATAACCTGGACCCTACATATAAAAAAACATCTTCGACCAATCGATTTAAACATTACCGGCAAGGATGGGTTTTCATTTCTTTGAAATTTTGTTTGGTACACACTTGAAATAGGTATAGAGAAGTGGTTATTTTTGTTTAAATGCAATAGTAAAGTTTGATAAAATATACTTCCAATATCTAATAAGTGCGAGTGCCTAAAAAGTTGCTCATTAGGAAATGTATTACCTAAGCCATACTTTATCTTTATTATTCGCTTTTGTGCAATTTGTAATGGTTTCATTACGCTGTCATATGCACCCTCCAGGAAATAATTCCATAACTAAGCTGTGATTGAACAAGTGCAAAATAAACTACTCTCAAATTTTCCAGATATTTTTTTTAAATATTTTTAAACATATAAACAACGATCTAAGCTTTTTTGTTATTTGTCAGTATGGTAATTCCATTTAAAAAAATCGTATGCCCAGATAATGTACACAATTCTTCTTTTGTATAAACCAGGCTTTGTTTTGTCTAATGGGCAGTATAATTTATATTTGGTTATTTTGAGGTAAGCCCGTTATACTGTTAGAAAAAGAAAGATATTTAGTTTTGGTTAAGTTTATTGATAGCAAATTTCTATCCAGCCACTCTATTACCATGCGCATGTTTTCTTTTATTTTGATTTCTACTTCGGTCCATGAATTTCCCTCTGTAAAAATAACCGTATCATCAGCAAAAGAGATTATCTGCCCGATGTAATTCTGAATAAGCAATGAGTTTATATAAATGCTAAATAATATTGAGCCTAATATAGTATCCTGTGGTACGCCATATTTTATTTCCCTTGAAAAGCCATGTTTTCTGTTTATATCTGTTTTCTGAAGGCGATTTGAAAGATAGCTTGCTAAAAGAGAAAGTGTATACCGGCTTCTTCCAGTCGTGACAAAAGCCCCTGATGTTCAATAGTATCAAAGGCCTTTGACAAGTCCATGAAAACCGCTGCGCATGGTCTGCTGTTATCTAAATGTTTAAATACTTTTTCAGTTAAGAAGGCTAAAGCATCACGTGTTGATAATCCTCCCTGAAATCGAAATTGGTGTTTAAAAATTACTTCGCTTTTGTCTAGGAAATTGAGTATTCTGTTTTTGAGAGCTTTTTTGAATATTTTGCCTATGTTATTTTGTTAACTTATGGGTCTATAATTTTCAAGATTGTCCCTCTCGCCGCTCTTAAATGAGTTGGACAAACGCCTCTAATAAATATCAGATTTATGATATGTGATAAGGGTTTAGTTATGAATAGAGCTATATTTATCACATTACAATCTTAATTCAAAAGAAAAAAATTACGTGATAGGATCAATTGGCAGTCTTAAGTTCTGGGTCCAACAGAATATTTCTTATGTTTAGTATGAGAAATATAACCAGAGTGGCTAATCTCTGACATTTTGTCTCGTTATATATATCTGATACTGACGTTTTGTCAAAGATTAGCCATTCTGGCTATATTTCCGATACTAAACATAAGACATATTCTGCTCTTCGTTTTTTATTTGTAGATTTGCTGAAGACTTAAGATTGCCTATTGATCATATCAGGTAATTATTTTCTTTTAAATTAAGATTGTGTTTGTGGCGAAAAACCCAAAAAATAGTTTTAAACCATGAGTGTAGATAGTTCTGTGTATTTACTTGATTCATCTAGCATCTACTATTTAAATGTTAGATGGCTAAACCTAAAACAGTAGTGGAATAAATTTAAAAAAAAACGCGATTTTATTTTTAAAAGGATCGCCATGTATAAATCGAAAAATAATTTTGGCGACGTGATTTTTCAATCTATTGGAGAAACTTTAGAACTCCATAAACCATTCCCGTCTCAAATTTTTCAAAAAAAAATAAAAAATTGAAAGTGCAAAAACAGGTTATAGCTTTTTTTTTGAGTTTCGATCACTATCCTGGCATTTAGGATACAGACGTTCTATATTGATTTTGAATCCCATTTTTCCCATTTCCCATGAACCCCCATCTTACCATGGCAATTTTTTTAAGCTACATCCTGTACTTCGATATTGCCCGTTAACGATCTTGCCCGACATTTTTAGGTAGGATTTCGGAAAAATGCTTGCGTTCGTTTCAAGGAGGTTTTGAAAAAAGTGCCCCTATCGGACGCCACTACCGGCTTAATATAGGTACCACCAAAATCACGCTTTTACACCTACGATTGATCTATGATAAGATTTTTTCTCCGAGTTACCGTTATCGAAGGTTAAAAAACAGAAATTTCAAAAATTTACGGTCTATAGTTACCTGACCATATCCCACTTATTCGTAAAGAAAATTATGCTAAATGATAAGCTATGAAATAATTTAATGAACGTAGTTTCCATTGTCGTACACAAACGTTTTTTTTTCGCAAATATCTTACGTGACATAATCCACTATCTATTCTCATTAAACAAAGGCAAATTCTTTTTTTTTCTTGTTTTCCATAAAGTAAAGAATTTCATTATCTACAACTTTTGTGATCTATTAACGCCATAAAACTTAACATTTAGAAAATGTTTTCGACAAATAAATATTTGACTTTGGAGAACAATTTTAACACAAGTTAGGCCGATATAGACTTTTGACAGTTCATATTCGATAACTTAATACATCCCTATGTTTTTTTTTTATATTGACTGGGTCATCAATCACTCAGCAATTCACAAACTGGTTAACATCTGGTAGGTAAATTTAGATCAGCCCAATAAGAACTCGTTTAGATGAAGAATACCCTGAACGAGAGAAGTTACATGCATAGCAAGTAGTGCTTATATCGTTCCATATGTCCTGAGAACGCAGTAAATAAGTGACACGGTTGTACCACCGCACCGGTACAACACATATCCGAGGTTCGTGTTGTGGCTCCTAAGAAGGAGGCCCGGGTTACGTAACAAGCCCCGCGTGGGTGCACATACTCGCCATTGTTTCCGAGCGAGGCCTGCCGAGATGGATTTGCTGCAGTGGAGAAAACACGAAGGTAAGTATCGGTCTGTGAAATACCGAACGACTTTTACTGCAATTGTTACACGTTTAAATAATTTATTGTAAAAAAAAGAACATAACCCGACTGCTTAAGATTGACACTGGAAGAAATACTCAGCATTTCGCTAGTTAAATAATAATTTAATCTGATGGCCTCCAAAAACATCGTACCTACCACAATTTTTTTTATACGAAATCGTCTGAAATCTATTTTTATATCTGTTTCGAAAAGCCTAACTTTGTCTTGCAATGAATACAATTACATCGATTATTATATAAATTTAAACTCAAGTTTATTGTTTAACGTTCCTTTTAAGATATTTAAGGTCTTGAAGTCTAATAAGCATTAGATGACCTTCGAAAAAAAAAAGAAACGTAACCTAAAAAAATTGGTAGATTCAATTTTACCCACAACTTCCCTCGTAGAAAATTGCACTACTTACAATACACAGCTTACGGGTGTTTTATGTGCCATTGCTCGTGGGGAGATTCTTCACCCAAAAATAGAACAAAAGTCCATATCAACATGTGTCCCATGTCGCTTCGTTTCTGAAATACAGGTTGTTTTGCTGTTGATGGTAGGAGGTACCTCTCGGAAACATATGGATTGGCCGTGGTAGTTCAGCAGAATGGCCACGAAGATCGCCTGATTTGAACCCTTTACATTTTTATCTGTAGGGAAATTTATTTATAGAAGCTGGCATACGAGACGTCAATACAAACATTTCAAGCACTTAGTAGTACTACTTTGTGTACTGAACAAAAGTACTAAAAAGTTTTATTTGTCGCCTGTCACGTGCACAGTTAGACAGAAAGAGAGAGCCCAAATCACACTGTTTACTTATGATTTGTAATGTTCATATTCACAAAATAAATTCCATATTTTCTATTTAAAATTTACAAAATTGTAACATAATACCACTACGAATTAACCATTAACCATTCTCTTTAGTTATTAAACATGCGTGAAGAAAAAGTGAAATATCTGGTAAAATGGCCAAAATGTTCTTACCTTTAAGTAAACCTACTACCAAAGTCAGTATTTTGAACAATGGCAAAGACAGTAAAGAATTCCAATCAGAAACACTTCACTACTCAGAAGTAAAAGTTATGTCTTATTCTTTTTCCTCAATCCAGATTTTAATTCCATTAGACAGGAGTACAGGAATAAAGGTCCATTTTAATTCGAATTTAATGATGAAGAAATAGAGAGTTCAGTTCAGCCATTAAATGGTTGAGGTATCCCAAATCAACTGGGTCGGTTATCTTTTTTCTTTCTCCATTTTCGACACCAAAAATATTTGTAGTTTAAAGTTTTACACAAACTTATGCTTATTTTAAGTACTATTAGTTATTTGTTATATATTTTACTGTATCTTTAAGTGTGTTTTAATTACAGAACTGATTTTTTTGTACAAGGAAATTTATGAAAACTAAATAAAATGTCAAGAGGGCGGAGGGTCCCGTATCATCACTTATCTCCAGGCCTAGCTTATATAAATTATATAAATCTTATAGTTTCGAATATAGCTACATCAAGCACCTAAATTGACCTTGTTTTGGTATGTAATGGCATAACGAATTCATTTTATGTGAATTTTTAATACCGCAAAGAAAAAACCAATTAATTATATTGATATATAATATTATTATTAAAAGTATTAATATTCAGCAGTTTAATTATGATTTGCAATCAATACCAATCAATAGTAAATTTTATAAATGAAAAATTAAACATATTGTTTTATCTTCACATGCCATTAAAAACAAGAATAACAAAAACACATCAACCATGGCTTGAAGGTGCAAAATGACTGATAAAACAGAGCTTTGAGTAAATACAAGAGAGATTGAACTGACGGCAATCGACAGTATTATAAATACCTACGTAATTTAACCACTCTTACAATAAAAAACAAAAAAAAAGCTTTTTTAAATGTCAAGCTGTCTTTAACAAATAATCTCTGGCAGGAGTTAAAGAATTACTGTTAAGGAGTTCAAAAATGTTAGTAATGACATTATTAAAGCTACACATCAAGGTCATGTCACGGTTTTGGCCTTGCTCGACTTCTGTAAAGCCTTCTATACAATAAATCATCAAAAGCTGCTTTCATTATATAGGATTAAGTGATAGGTCTTGTTTTTTAAAATTATTTATCAGGAAAGTTACAGTGTATTAGGATTGGAGACGAGGTCTCTAGGGAGCTGCTTGTAACTGCTAAAGTACGTCAGGGGTCAATTTTTAGTCCTTTGTTATACGCTATTTATACTCAGACAATTATACTTATGATTTACCAGATTTAACGTTGTTGACTTCTATCATACATTACACAGTGATTGGGACCAGCCACAATAGAATATCCAATAGAACCTATGCGGGCCGCTAGCTTCTCTGCAGCCAAGTCCTGTATGCTTGATTTCCTGTGAATCGAGCCAGAGGTTATTGAATTTTCCACCGGTTGTTTGCAATTTTTACATTTCAGTCGCGTGCTTTAAGTGGTGGCGGAAGCTATCGTTGGAGCAGGTTCTTTGTTTGAACGGCTATCCATGTATTGTGTAATACGTACATCGCGTCGTGCATGGTGCGATATGGGAGACAATAATACGGACGTGGATATGCAAATACCGTCAACTTCGGCTGTCGGTAATAACGTTGAAAATGTTGGAGAATTTAGTAAGAAGAGTGTGTGTGAATGTGTGGTGTGTGTCTTAATAATAAAGGGATTTTCAACATTAAACTTCGCTGATAAGCTTCAAATAATTTCCAAAGGAAGGGCAAAACCGCTTATGAAAAATTTAACTACAAAAATGAAAAACTGTATTAAACATTTTTATCCGGAAAAACAATACGAACAATTTAAATGGCTAACAGGGTTTGAAAATATAAGTAAATTATTTTGTTGACCATGTTTACTTTTTGAAAATGAAAAAGTCTTTGGAATAAAACTGGTTTTTCCGATTTAAACAATTTCCAGAAACCTGTAAAAAGACACATTATATCCAAAGCGCATTTACAGGCCGCCATAAAAGAAAAAGTCTTCGGCAAAACCAGAATTGAACACGCCCTTATTAAACAGTTGGAAATTAGTCGCCGCCAACACAATGAAGTAGTCGATAAAAATAGGCAAATATTAAGAAGACTTATCGATGTTGTTTGTTTTCTCGGACAGCACGAATTGGAATTTAGAGGTCATGACGAAACAAGGGTTTCTTCTAATAGAGGAAATTTTCAAGATTTACTTAGTTTAATGGCTAAATATGATGATTGCTTAAAAAATCATTTAGAGCAGTCTAGCGTTTTTCGCGGAAAGCCAAACCGAATCCAGAATGATTTAATTTCCGCTGTTGCAACCATTATTCCGAAAAGAATTAAGCAGGAGGTTGGCGAGGCGCGGTTCATTGCTATTGTTCTGCACGAAACAACTGATATCACTAATTTTAGCCAATTATCTATAGTAATATGCTATGTTAAAACAGACGGAAGTATTCAAGAGCGATTTTTAGGTTTTAAGAATGTGTCCGAAAATCGTACAGCAAATGCATCATATACCGTAGTTTATAACGTTACTAAAGAAATTAACGGAGAGAAAAAATTAGTTGCTCAAAGCTATGATGGACCTGCAGTGATGGCAGGACAATTAGGGGGTCTGCAAGCTAAAGTTCAAGAAACTTTCCCAAGTGCTGTGTTTGTCCATTTTTTTGCTCATAAATTAAATTTTGTTTTATCCCAGTCCATGAATCACATTAAAGATTGTAAAGATTTTTCGTTACTTTAAGTGGCATGGCTGCTTTTTTTTTCAAGTCAACAAAACGTACACAAGCTTTGGACTCCATTGTCCACAAACGATTGCCCAAAGTAGCTCCTACTAGGTGGAACTATAATTGAAGACTTGTGTTAACAGTATCTGAAAATCGTGAATCACTGATTGAACTATTTGAGAATATAATAGAAAAATATTATAAAAAAAAAATGAAACGTGGGACTCAGAAGCAATAAATAGTTCGAGGGGGGTTTTGAACTGTTTGAAACGAGATTTTAATTATTTGTTGAACATCTTTTCAGAAATATTTCCATTCTCGGACAATGTTTTTAATATATTACAAACTAAAACAAATGATATTGCTTTTTGCTAAAAAAATGGATGATTTTAAGTCCATGTTAAGCCAAAAAAGAGATGACTTTGACCTATTTTGGGAGAAAACGATGACGTTAAATGTAGAGCCACAAGCCAAGCGTCTTCGAACAGATAAGGTGGGAGATGTTCAAATATCATACAGACGCCTCTTTTATGAAATAATCGATCAAATTCAGCAACAAATAAACTATAGATTTAACGGTTTAAATGATTTTAAATTCCTCGAGCTCTGCAATTTTGATGCATTTAAAGGAAAAACTTTTCCAGAAGATGCGTTTAAATCTCTTCTTCTTCATTATGGCCAGTTCTTCGACCGAGTGTTACTGCGATCTGAACTAAAAGCGATTTACGAAACTGATGACATTAGCCCAAAAAATAACGCTAAGGAACTAATGCAATTTTTAACAGACAAGGAGCTGGAAGATGCCCACACCGGAGTGTACAAATTGTGTGAATTAGTATTGACAATACCTGCCACAAGTTCATCAGTAGAACGCAATTTTTCAACACTTAAACATATAAAAAAATTCGTGAGAAATTCAACGGGACAGGAGAGACTTTCGCATACATCGCTGTTGTCCATTGAAAATTAACTTCTCCAAAATATGTCGGCATCAACGTTTTTATAATGACGTCATTGACGAATTTGTAAAAAATGATCGAAGAATCGAATTACATTACAAATAGGTAAGTTTCTAAAAATTGCTTCCCTTTCTTAAAATTTCACCGCACGCCACTGATTGGGACCGTCTCAAGATGATTTCTTTAACACATTCCTTATTTTTAAGCTCACAAAAACGTTATTTGTTATTGTTCGATACTAAAAATGATATACAGAGTGTAAAAAGTGAAATTAATAAAAGAAGAAATGATGTTTCATTAGAGGTTATAGAAAGCTGCCCCTGAAGTTTGTTCAAAAAGTTGTTTATTGAAAAATGAACTAAGTAGATGTAAGACAAACCTCCACTAGGTCTATTAAGTTCTTATCAAGATTATTATGGTCCAATAGTGCTTCTACATCGAAGGAGAACGATAAGAAACCCCCACCATTAAGTAGTGTTATTGTTCCCTACATACACCACTTCGACCGATCGTCAGTGCAATAGACTCGCCAATTAGAAAGTAGGTATATATCTCTCAAATTTTCTTAATCCATTTTCAGGAAAACTAATTCTTCTATAAAAAACTCTGCATATTTTATGGAAAAACTTAATCAATTCAGTTGGAACCCGAATAATATACCTAGTGGAGGCTTGTTTTACATCTACTTATCTTGTTTTTCAAGAAACTTTTTTGAACAAACTTCAGAGGGAGCTAGGGGATCACCTGTGGTGGTGAAAATCTTTATAGAAGCCTTTGTGGATATTGCTCTAACATCCGCTGCACTAAAACCAAAACACTGGTTCAGATATTATGTAGACGATACTTTTGTTGTTTGGCATCACAGACAGGATAATCTCCTCATATTTCTGGACTACCTTAATCAACAACATCATAATATTAAGTTCACAATGGGAATTGATTCTAATAAAATGATTGCTTTTGTAGATAAACAGGGTTAGTCAGATGTCTGGAAACGGTCAAATATCTCAAAAACCACTCAACCGATCTGAACCATATGTGGTGATTAGGCATTACCAAATTCCCCCGACCCTTTGGTGCATACCGCAATGATGTCAGATTTTCAGTTTTTCAAATCAATGATATGTTTTTTTTTAAGCGTGATTTATTCTTCGTATTATCCTTAGTATAACTTCAAAATTGCAAACTTTTATCTTGATTCGTTAAATGTTTTTAAAAATACATCGACAATTTATAAATTAAAAACCTAAAACTAAAATAATTTAATGATTAATAGAATGTTGAAAATGTTATCCTTCTTCAGCTTGACAGTATCTTAAGCGGTCAATAAATAATCATATAGCTCTAATACTTCCCATTAGATCTTCAAGGTTCTCGGGATTTGTTTTGTACACGTTCATTTTTAGGTGATCGCAAAGAAAAAAGTCAAGTGTATTTAAGTCTGGTGACCTTGGAGGCCACTCAACAACCCTCTTTCGTACAATCCAGCGTCCCGGAAACGTCGTGTTTAAATAATTTCTGACAGCAACTGCGATCTGCGGCGGTGCCCCATCATGTTAAAACCATACGTGGCCAAAACTGTTAGGAAAAATATTGTTTTTCTTTCGAGGAAATATGAATATATGAATATGAAATATGAATTATCTGCAGCTATTAAAAACCAAATTATTCCAGTATTAAATGATATTTTTCCTAATGGTTTTGGCCAAGTATGGTTTCAATATTTTGCAATTGCTGTTAAAAATTATTTAAAAACGACGTTTCCGGGATGCTGGATTGGACGAAGGGGTGTTGTTAAGTGGCCTCGAAAGTCACCGGATTTAGATCCACTTGACTTTTTCCTTTGGGGTCACTAAAAACGACCGTGTACAAAATGAAGCCCGAGAACCTTGAAGTTCTAATGGGAAGGATTAGAGCTGAAATAGAAGGAATATATTATTTTAGTTTTAGTTCTTAATTCCTAATCTCAATGTATTTCTAAAAACATTTAATAAATTTAACATTTAACGGATCAAGATAAAAGTTTGAAATTTTGGAGTTATACTAAAGATAATACGAGGAATAAATCAGGCTTAAAAAAGCATATCATTTGCCTTCCTTCCTCTTCAGTTTAACGGCCTTAAGCTGCCTGGGCTATACGGCCGCATATCATTTGATTTGAAAAAAAAAAGTTAGGTTAGTTTGCCGAAAATCTGACAACATTGCAGTATGCACCAAAGGCTCGGGAGAATTCGGTAATGCCTATTCACCAAATATGGTTCAGATCGGTTGAGTGGTTTTTGAGATATTGGACCGTTTCCAGACATGTAACTAGCCCTGTATGTGTTCAAAGGAAAAAAATGGTTAACTTGGACATTCTGTGTACCAAACTCGTACAAATAGATACTTAAATGTAAATTCCCGCCACCATCCAGCACAAAAGAAATCGGTAATTAACTCACGAATATTTATAGCCATTTCGATTTCTGATCAAGATTCTCTAACATCGGAAACGGCGAAACTGATCGAAGCTTTGAGAGGAATTGGCTATTATAGTGAAGATATTACGCGTTCAATTAAAAGAAATAGTAATCCAACTATGCACAAGAAGAATTAAAAAGAGACGCCATTAGTATTATTCTTTCTTACATTCATGGCACTACAAACAAAATAGGACCAATACTTCGGCGGTCCAACATAGGTACATTCTTCAATACACATAAGAAGGTTGGACAATGCTTGCGATCCCCGAAAGATATTTTACCTTGTCAAACAAAAGGAGAATACAAAATCCCTTTCTCCTGTAGAAAAGTGTATATGGGAGAAACAGGATGCTCAATACCAACTAGACTTAAGGAACAAGAACGGTGTATTAAAAAGAAGCAAATTGTTCAATCTGCTGTAGCTGACACCAGCATATTAATGGTCATATTATAAATGTAAAGGAAATCAAGGTTCTAGCATCGGTGCCTGGAGTTAATAAATGAAGAATTTAAGAATCTATTAAAATTTTTAACGGGTTACGGTCTGCATCACACGTGGAAACCCATCTTAACACAGAGTCATGGTTAGGCGAGCACAAGTCGGGTATAAAAGCCCGCCTGAGTCTCTCCGAGTTTTTTTTAGAGGCGGAGAACTTTAATTTGGCAATACTGTTTTCTGTAACAGCCGATGTGACAGTTCTCGGTCGTTTTGAGGTTAGTTTGGTTTGACAATTCATCATGAATAGACTAACGCCGGAGCAACGTTTGCAGTTTGTTCAAATTTATTTTGAAAGACACGGTTCAGTTCGAGAAACATTTCGAGCATTACGTGAGTTTTATGGTGATCATAACCGTCCTTCAGAGAGATTAATTCGAGAAACTGTAGATCGTTTTCGCACCACGATTAACTCTAATTGATAATACGCATCCCGTAAGACGCCGTAGAGTGTGTACACAGCAAGCGATTGCTGCTGTGCAGCGTAGTGTTGATGATGATTCAAATGTCTCAGTTCGTCATCGTGCTCAACAATTAAACTTGTGTCCATCCACTTTATGGAACATTTGGCGTAAAGATCTGAGTTTACGTGCGTACAAAATTCAACTTGTGCAGGTGTTGAAACCACACGATCATCGTTCGCGGCGTACATTAGCTGAATGGGCGGAAGGAAACATTGCCAATGATCCACAATTTCATTTGAAAATTTTGTTCAGTGATGAAGCACACTTTTGGTTAAATGGATACGTAAATAAACAGAATTGCCGAATTTGGGGCGATGAGAATCCACAAGCCATTGTCCAGAAACGTCATTACATCCAAAAAAACTTTTGGTGTGCTTTATGGGCCGGTGAAATCATTGGTCTTTATGTCTTCAGAAATGCTGATGGTCAGAACGTTACAGTCAATGTTGAGCGGTACAGAGACATGATTACTAACTTTTTCATGCCTGAGTCGGTAGGCATTAATGTTGCAGACATGTTGTTTCGGCAAGACGGCGCCACATGCCACACAGCATTCAAAAAAATTAATTTACTGCAAGAAACTTTTGACCAACGTTTAATTTCTCGAAAAGGACCTGTTAACTGGTCACCTCGTTCATGCGATTTGACGCCATTAGATTATTTTCTTTGGGAGTATGTTACGCTGATAAAACAGAAACAGTTGAGCATTTGGAAACCAGCATTTGACGCGTGATTGCCGAGATACAGCCAGCTGTACTGCTGAGAGTGTGTGAAAATTGGACTTCCAGATTACGCCATGTACGCGCCAGTCGCGGCGGTCAAATGCCCGACATCATATTCAAATGTTAAATGCCATAAAAGTATCATTAAAATAAAAACAATGTATTGATATTAAAAAGTTCTCTGCCTCTAAAAAAAACACCCTTTATTTTATTATTATTATGAATCTTTGTATTTTAATATATGCCATTATTTATTATTTTTTTGATATGAAACTAAAGAGCGTCCGTTACATTACACTCAAAATTCAGATAATTTTACCGGAAACACTATTCTATGCATTTTGAGTATACGTAACGGTCAAGTTAGTTGGCAATTTATCTTTTATGATGGAGGTAACGGTGTCATATACATAAAGCAATGTTTTTGTTATTAAAAGAAAAACAATGAGAAGATCGGTGAAATACCATTAACACTAAATGACCCATTAACGACTTTATGTTTTGTTATTTTAGATTTTAGTAACGGTGCTTCCTGATTTGCGAATTATAATTTTACGCAGAAAGACACATGTCTTAAAAAAATCATGCAAGCAAGAGAATTTGTGTCCAATTGAAATGCAATTTTTTAAAGTTCAACTTAAATTTAAATGGATATAACATGTAAACATAATAGTTTGTTCACAAAAGTTATTTTTACACTTTACAGGCTTATGTTTTGTTAATAATTTTGTGATACCCAAGTCTTAAGTAAATAAAAGTATTTTTACACGAACTTTGTCAAGAGCGAGAATTTGCAAATTATTTTAATTTTGTATGTGTCTACTTAAGAAATGATGTCTTAGGAAAAAAGTAATTTTTCAAAATTTTAAAATCTGTTTTATTTTAATCCACATTTTCTTCAAATACGCAGTTTTTATATATTTTTCTCTCTAAATTAACCAGTCTTATTTAAAAGAACATTTTCAAGCAAATAAAATTCTTCTTTTCCGAATGGTAATTTTACATTTTTTTATAATATTTAAGGCTGACTTTTTTTTAATTGAATGTAAAATTATCATTTCTAGGTACCGTCAAAGTGGGTGACTTGAATTTGGAGGGTGAAGTGGAAAAAATCTGCACGGTTAGACATTTAAGTTAATACGCAAAAGAACCGGAGCACGCTGTTTAGGCACTGCCGATGCCGCGCGTTCGACCTTGGTTCATGTTTACTTTCTGGCTAAAACTCGTCGCGCCATTCCAAACTAGTGCGCCGCACATAGGGGCCAATGATGTAAAAAGTTGGCAAAAAATATTTAATGCTGGTTTTGTATTTTAGGTTAGTTAAATATCTATATTAGATGGTAATTTGACTCTTAGATACAATAAAATTGGATTTAAATATACAGGGTGTTCATTCTAAAACGTATACATTGGATATTGGATTTCTCAAAATTTAAATTTAAAAATGATCGCCCAAATTTATCAAGGACAACTTTTAAAGCCAAAGATGCTTCTCTACCTTTAACCCTCTGCCCCTAGGATCCAACCCCTTAAAACTCCTTAATTGATAGAAGGTCGAGGTCGGTCGTGCGGTATCTCATTTTAAAGGTCATTTCACTTATATTATGACTGTGAAGTTTTTACTGTCATCCCCTTTAAAATGATACTGTGGATACTTAGTTATTTTATTAGCTTAAATCCAGCAAATTGTCATATTAAACAGAATCACAGCAAAAACTATAATATCAGGTCGAAAGGCCTTTAAAATGTGGTATCACATGACATATGACCGGAAACCCCCTTCCTATATTAGGAGGGTAGCTCTTGGTGGCAGGAGATAAATGAGGTAGAAACAATGTTTAGGTTTCAATATTACAAATGTATTTTATAGCAAAAAGTCCCTACCAATTTTTAAATACAGGGTATAATACCATTAGTATATTAAGATATAAAACTTACAGTTATACAAAAAATATGCAAAGCAAAACCCGCAAGAACGGCACTGGTCAGAATAATTGAATTCTTGATGCATCAAAAAATACGTATTAATGCCTAAAATACATGACTCAAATTTCATACAGATATCTACAGTAGTGACAAAGTTATTGTAAAAAAAGTATTTATTTTTTAAAACTTTGACACCCTGTATCTAAAAAGTTAAGGCGTTTAGGACATACGTTCATATGAACTTTATAATTTTTCTTAAAATGAGCCCAAGAATCACCCCCTTTATTATTAGCATGTTATTCTGAAACACCCTGTATTACTACAAGTAAAAAAAAAGAAAAAATGTTGAATCCACTAAAAAAAATCACAAAATATCATGGGCCAAATGATATAATTTTATTTTGTTGATGAAGCTTTATCAGCTGGAGTTAAACGTATCAAGTAGCTAAAGCAGGTTACTAAATCAAGTAACTAAATTTAGTTACTTGTATGGTGTAAACTGCTTGATTTGGTACGATTTAGTACTTGCGCTGCTGTTCACACCATACAAGCAACTAAATTTAGTTACTTGATTTAGTAACCTGCTTTAACTACTTGATACGTGTAACCTTAGCTATAAATTAAATATTTAACTTGCGTACATTCTGAGAAGAGATGTGTATTTTATGATTTTTAAATATGCGTGTGTGTAAAATCTGTAAAATTCACACCTCATTTCAGATTTGGTAAGACCAAAATAGCACTGAAAGAGCAATTCATTGTATGCTTGTTAAATATGATACTATTAATCAATCTTCATCGTTATCTGAAGATTCTTCATCGCTCCCTTCATCATTATGGATCATATCCTCAGATGAAAAATTGAAGTCAGGACACTCTAGTAAATTTAACACATCTGGATCAAAAAGGGATTTGCGTTTTAACGGTTGATGCATACTACTTATCAGAGGATCGGATGAAATTAAAAGACGATGTAAAATATCTTCATTTGATTTTTCACGAGAAATTCTACGTGAAAAACCCTCTCTATATCTTTTAAACATTTTGTTATTAGCTTCCTGAGCTTCTTCGCTCAACTGCCCTATGGGCAACACCGCTTTTTCAATAATAATTGGCCCATGAATTAATACTTTGTGAACAGTAGGGGGCATACAGTACCATGGGTACTTTTCCACAAACAAATTTGCTGTTTCCAAAGCATAATCCTTAAATTTAAGTATATTTATATCAAATCCACTAGAAATTGTATTTAAAATTGTGCCAAATCTCTTTAAAATATGAATATCTAAACCTATTATTTTAGCCGATTCATCTAAATTTTGAAAAAACCGCCTAGCGGTGTTCCCGTCATTGCTATTCCCAAACCCTAGTTTGGGTTTATCAATGATTAGTCCTAGTTTAGCCCTAAATTCTCTACATATTTTGTTTTTAGTGGATTCAACAATTTTTTTGTCTTCTCCCCGAGCTTGCCATTTTTTCAACGGTAATTTATAGGCTACTTTTAGTAGACTTTCCATGAATCGAATCCATGCATGAAGAGTTGAAATGCCAAATTGTAATCTGGATTCGTATACTAGCACCGTGGTTTCCATGCACTTTTGGATGTTATTAAAGTTCGTTGACGTTAAGCCACACAGATAGCATCTCATGATTGAAGCTGTATCTGTCAATGAATTGCAGATTTTGCCGTCAACCATTGTAAACAAAAGTTTATGTTTTATTTTAATTAGGCAACCATTGATTTCACATACTGTCGGTACCAAGTTACGAATTTGAACTTCAATATGATCGCGTTCCTTTTTAGCTAATTCCGTTGTTTCGTGTGCAAACTGAAATTCGTCGATGAAGGTCGTGGGTTACTCCAATATACAATTTGTTGGCCTACTGGGCTTTCAGGATCACCATGTATAAGTCGCAAAGGTACTAATGACGACAAAAAAATACTTGCATCACTGGCGTCTCCACTTGCAAATACTTGCTTGTATTCGGAATGACCGGATGATCCATCAAACCCCCATTTATATATTAAAAACAGTTCACTTATTTTTTTTTCATTTTCAAAAACTATGTTTTGCGCTTGCATTAGGCGAGATGCTGTATGGTCAAGCAGTGTTTGAAGTTTAATTTCGGCTGTTAAGTCACTTATTGATATAAATTCTGTGTCAGGATAACAACGTTTTTTAGCATTTTGTATTATTTTGTAAGAAGGAAAACGTTGCTTGTCTTTGCTCCGTATTATATTATACTGCTGCCTTGTAAGTTGAGCATCTACAAATGTAGATAAAGCTTCCTCGGGAGAAAGCTGGACAATATTCTTAAAATTATTCATTTTTTTATAGCTGTTGTGTAGCAAACCGCACGTTTGGGTGATGATGTTACTTCTTTAAGTAATTTAGATGCATGACTTGCCCCCGAAGACCGTAAACTCATTTGTGCTGCATAACATAATTCTTCTGTAGAATTTAAAGACCTCAAATGTTCTGTTTTTTGTCTCTTAGTCCTCTCTGAAGCGTCTTGAAATTTAATGTTAGGTCTTCCTTTTTTTTTAGAAGAATCGCAGACTTCATAATTCGGAAAACTGATGGATGATTCTAGCCAATCAACGTTTTTATCCAAAAATCTTTGCTTTTGTCTTTGAGAACTACGCCATCTTTTCTTAAAATCAGAAATAAAATGCGACATTTTAGTGCGTAAATCGGCCTCCTTGACTTTAGGACATTTAGTTCGGGTTCGCAAGTATTTTTTTAGAAATAATACTTTATCTTCTAATTTATCAAAACCAGACTCATTCATCTTCTCAAATAAAAATTTTCTAGTTAAGAAAATGTCAGTATTACCAGACCCTAAAAGAAACAGAAGATCTCTATTTCAAAACTGCATTTAAATAAACAGGAAAAAATATGGCTGTCGGAAATTTATTGTAAAGAAATCTATTTTATATAATGTATTTTTTAAGCAACCATATAAAAATTATTTGGGGATGAAAAGTTGTATTTTTAGTTGCTCAATTTGAGAAAAATATATATGTTACATAAAAAGTCTGTGACGTACATTTGTTGTCAATAATATTCAATTCAGTAGGCTGCCCTCTGGGACGCCACTGGACTTATGTAATAATATTAAGTCCAGTTAATGCTAATTTAGCCTCTTATCACTGTAATAACAATGCAGAACAAAATCTGCCAAAGGCTGTTTAAAATAATCATGAAAAACGTTATTTTTAATTTAACACCCTGTAAGGTATATCGAAAATTACATAATGCAAGACTTTATTTAAACTTGCACAAGTTTATAACTAAAAGTTGAATATATAAAAAAGCAATGAAAATTGGACAGACATAGTATATATTATTTTAACGTTTAGTGTGGTATCCTTTATTAAGTAGATTTCTTATAACTTGGTGTAGTTTTCAGCGTGTAATTCAAAAAGGCGCAAATTTGCGCAAGATTTTTCTCTACTAGTTTAAATACTACTCTTTTATGTATATAATAATGCTACAAAAAATGCTCGGACTGCAACCTATGGATACTAAAACTTTACACATTTAAATAAAAAATTATGAAAAACAATAAATTTGGCGGCCATTTTAAGTATGTGATTTTAACTAACTCAACTACAATTAAATAGTGCCCTTTACCTAAAAACGAGAAACTTACCTCTTGGTAATGAATTCATATCACTAAGTAATTGAAAACACTTCAATGCTAATAAATATACATAAAAAATACCAACTATTACAAAAATTGCTTGTGTCGATAATAAATCTACCGTTTCCAGGGATAATATTTGACAGCTTGCCATGGCCTACCATGTCGTTTTTCGGATTAATAAAAATTGATGTCGGGTAGCCCGTATATTCTTTTAATGATTTTTACATATCAATATATCAATGTGAAGCTTTGCGTATTCTTCATTTTTGCCAGGTTTTGACCTTATTGGCCCCTATGTGCGCCGTAGGAACAAGCCAAATTGTTCGTTAAAAATTGTTAAAGTTGTGAATAGCTAGAACTTTCACTTGAGGGCCATAGTTGGAACCTAGTCTAAGGTATGCATTTTTAATATTAGATGGAAAAAATAGTTTCTTTGAAGACTTTATCATAGTTTTGCTAAAATATTAAGGTTTTCATTTTTTTTTAATATTTTTTAACCTTTGGATACATTTTTAGGGTGACTTGAAAAATCATGCCACAGAAATATAAAAAGAAAATTGGCGGGCGGCGTTATGCGAACTATACAAATGACCAGCTAGAAAGTGCTCTAACCTATAATATTCCTTTGGTGACTATATGGAGAAAGATAAAGAATAAACACCCGAAAAAGTTTGGGGGACAACCTGTTTTAAACTCTACAGAAGAAAAAGCCATTGTAGAAGCTATCGTTACAGCGACAGACTGGGGTTATCCGTATGAGAAAGAAGATATAAAATTGTTAGTTAAAAATTACTTAGATCGAGCTGGTAAACAGGTGAGCAAATTTTCCAATAACATGCCTGGGAAAGATTGGTGCGCCGACTTTCTTACAAGGCATAAAGATGTATTAAAGGTTCGTTTAGCTGAAAATATAAAAAGATCGAGAGCCGGAGTGTCAAGAAATGTTTTATGTGAATATTTTGATAGACTGGAAGTTTCTCTCAAAGACGTACCTCCAGAAAACTTAATAAACTATGACGAGACAAATTTTGTCGACGACCCTGGAAGACCTAAGGTTATTATACGAAGAACTATGAAACATGCAGAAAAAGTGTGTGATTCTACTAAATCTGCCCACTCAGTCATGTTCTCTGTAACAGCGGCTGGGCTTATGTTGCCCCAATACGTAGTCTACAAATCCGAAAATTTGTGGTCCACATGGACTCAAAGTGGCCCTGAAGTTTGTATTTACAACCGAAGCAAGGCCGGCTGGTTTGACCAAAGTTTGTTTGAAGATTGGTTTTTCAAGATCGACTAAGACAACCTAGCAAGTCATTTGTCAGAGGCTGTAATAAGAAAATGCAAAGAAGAAAACATTAGATTCATTTTTTTACCAGCAAACAGCACTCATTTACCACAGCCTCTTGATGTGTCCTGCTTCAGACCAATTAAGATTGCCTGGCGACAAGAGTTAAAAAAATGGAAAATCTCAAATCCAGGAGTGTTACAAAAAGATCATTTTCCACGAATTCTGAACAGAACCATAAAATCAATTGCCCTCTCAGTGGCAAAAAATATAAAATCTGGCTTTGAGGCCACAGGGTTATACCCTCTTAACCGAGAAAAGGTACTTGTAAAAACAATGAGACTGACGGTATGAACATTATTCCATCGTTGGTTGCAGAATCGTGTCAAACGTAGAAAATTGGTGGTGGCGCCCGGAGAAAGTGTTACAGATCAGCAAAATGCAAACTCTTCAGAATCGGAAGGGATAATCGAGTCGGAAGAAGATATATTGTCAAACACAGGATCAGATGTAATTGAAGATATTGAGCTACCCTGCTTTGTTAATCCAGTGAAAGAAAAGAGATATATTAACTCAGATAACTTACAGAAAATCGAGAGGACACAGATCACTACAGAAAACCTGGCAGAAGATGACTTCATATTAGTACAGTTTACTACACTAAAGAAAAAGCAACAAAGATATGTGGCAAAAGTAATGGAAGTAGACAACGAATTTATACATTGCTCATTTCTTAGGCCTTCTGACAAAATCAAAGATGCCTTTGTTTTTCCACTTAAACCAGACATTAGCGATGTCACTTTAGATCAGGTGATCAAGAAGATTGAGCATTCCGAAGTATTAAGGAGGGGAGCACTAAAATTTTTTGTTTAAAAAATATATTGTTATATGATTAGTTTTTAAGATAGGTATAGTTACCTGATATTTTGTTTAACAATGTTTTCCGATTTAAATAACCAAAGAAGTTTCAGTTTTAGTTATAAACATTTTAGAAAATATTTTTGTTATAGCATTTTGTAAAAAAATTAGACAAACCTAAAAAAAATGGATTTATATGTATATATTTTTTAAAAAACCGAATTTTATTTCAATACACCCTTTAGCATGGGTTACTTACAGTATAAACCATTTTTAATGCAATTTTTCAAGACACCCGTATTGCGGGTGGCTTGAAATTTTCGGTTTTATATTTTTTTTTTCGAAAACTAAGTGAAATATGAAAGCTTTTTTTCAAAGAATATATTCTCCCAACCCATATGCAAGTTTTCCATATTTTTTTGTAAATCAAGTTTTTATTCAATGTGTCTTACAGTGACGCATATATCAAAATCGTTATCAAGTCACCCGCTTTGACGGTACCCCTTACGGAAAGGTGTATCTAATTGCATATGCATATCTTTTTAATTAATAGTGTTTATTAGTAGTTTTTATTATAGTGGTTAATTCTGCCTTAAAAAATTTAACGAAATAATTGAACTTTGATATGAATCTAAGATGACGGAGCAAAGTGGCGATATAATAAAATATTTAAACATTTAGCCTGAAAAAAACTACTTAATAGATTGATTTTAATTCGTGTGCCATAACTAATTGTGGTATAGGGCTCAACTAGCAAAACTGTTTTAGTAATTCAAGATGGCGGAACAAAATTGCGGCCAAATAAAATTTTTGTAATCGTGAACAAAATCACTCAATCTCAGGATTTACCTTCTTCCGTCTGTCGGTCTGTGTGTCAGTTCGCGACATAGCTTAAATACTACTTTCACGATTGACTTCAAATTTGACCAAAAATTAAGCGTCATATTGGGATGCCCTGATAATATTTTCGTTAAAATGTTTGTTAAATTGAGGTATTATTTGGGGTTAAGATCTAGTAAAAAAAAAGTTTGAATTGTCGACGGTTCACAACTTATCCTGCATGAAACCCATATTATCAGTAGTTTTGCTCCGTTGTTCCGCACATATTACCCAGATATTAACTTTATAAATGGTCTTCGTTAACAATCCTTTTGTTGTTATGTTAGAGTGGTGTATTATTTGGGGTTAGGATATAGTAAAAAAAAGACTATTTTTAAATAGTCGACGTTTCCTAACTTTATTCAGGACTCATATGTAGATTCTATATCCTATATCCAGCATGAAACCCATATTAACAATCTTTACGTATTCCGTTTGTCCGCAGATATTTCCCAAATTCCCAAAGTTTCTAAATGGTTTATGTTAACGATCCTCTTGTTTTTATTTGATAGTGGTGTATTATTTGGGGTTAAGATCCAGTAGAAAAAACAAACGTATTTTGTTTAATTGTCGACGTTTCGCTACTCTATTGTTGCATCCTCATTATACATATTTATATATACAACCTTATCCTGCATGAAATCCATTTATCAGTTGGTCCGCAGATATTCTCCAGATATTAGGCTTCTAAATGGTTTTTGTTAACAATTCTCTTGTTTTTATGTTAGAGTGGTGTATTATTTGGGGTTAGGAATTTATATATAAAATGGATTTAGTAAAGACTAATATGGGTTTATATATAAAATCTATGTGTCCTGAGGATGCAACAGCAATTTGTCGAAACGTCTGCGTTTTAAAAAAGAGCCTTTGTTTTTTTTATTGGATCCTGACCCCGAATAATACTCCACTCTCAACTCACAACATAACAACAAGAGGATCGTTAATGAAAACCATTTAGAAACTTAATATCTGCAGACCAATAGAGTAGGTGAAGGTTGATAATATGGATTTCAATTTAAGATAGCGAAACAAAATGACGGCCAAATAAATTTTCTAAAAAAATCTTGTTCAATTGATTTTAAATTTTGCAGAAAATTTAAATGTGAATAAGGGATACTTATTGAATTTATTTTAAATTATGCCGAAAAGTCAAGTATGACGTAGGTAGAAAGGAAGTGGTAAACATATTGGTACGAATCCAATATATGATGGAACAAAATGGAGCCCAATAAATAAATTAAAGGAACAGTATACGTAACACATATATCCTGTGACTTTGTACTGAACTAACTTGGATCACACTTCTCTCTTTCCAATAAAAATAATAATTCATAACGTGGGAAGTTCCGGGTAAAGGAATTTACCGATGTTTTTGTACACATGTGAAATAATATTTCTCTGGTAAAAGGGAAGCCTTGTAATCAATACATATAATAAAGCAATACAGATCAAAAAGTCTGTACATGGAACAGATTTCGAAAAATCAATAAATAGTCGACTATTAATGACCTACAGACAAAAAATCAATGGTTAAAAAAATTTTTGTTTGTTTGTTTGTTTGTTTGTTTATTTGACAGAGCATCACTGGAAAACTAATGAACGGATTTTGATTTGGTTTTCACTGTTTGAAAGCATAATATATTGGTTAACACATAGGCTGCAAAAAACTGAAAAAAAAAATTTAAAAAAAAAATTATCGCACGGCGAGAATCGAACTCGAAACCTCCAGATTGCGAAGCAAACACCTACACAACGACGCCACTCCATCCCTGAGAAAAAATATATTACTCCTAGATGCAAAGATGCAAATAGGCCTAGCCAACGCGACGCGCGTGACCGTCTACGTTTGATTCGGGTTAGAACGGGTACATCCGTAGATGTCATAAATACAGGTTCAGATTATTAAGTGTTTAGTTTTTTTTCAATTCAGGGTGTATTATTTTAATATTGAAAGTTATTTGTCGTTTTTAGATAAATCGACAGTTCGTTTTGTTAAAACAAATTTAAATCAGTGGTAAATACCTTCTTGTTGTTTAAGTTATTTGTTTTTTTTTGTCGTTTTTGAAATAATACATAGTCAGTTGTTTTTTTGTTAGAAAAAGGATATTAACAGATTTCGAAAAATCAATAAATAGTCGACTATTAATGACCTACAGATAAAAAATCAATGGTTAAAAAAATTTTTGTTTGTTTGTTTGTTTGTTTGTTTATTTGACAGAGCATCACTGGAAAACTAATGAACGGATTTTGATTTGGTTTTCACTGTTTGAAAGCATAATATATTGGTTAACACATAGGCTGCAAAAAACTGAAAAAAAAAAATTAAAAAAAAAATACATATAATAAAGCCATACAGATCAAAAAGTCTGTACATGGAACAGATTTCGAAAAATCAATAAATAGTCGACTATTAATGACCTACAGATAAAAAATCAATGGTTAAAAAAATTTTTGTTTGTTTGTTTATTTGACAGAGCATCACTGGAAAACTAATGAACGGATTTTGATTTGGTTTTCACTGTTTGAAAGCATAATATATTGGTTAACACATAGGCTGCAAAAAACTGAAAAAAAAAATTTAAAAAAAAAATTATCGCACGGCGAGAATCGAACTCGAAACCTCCAGATTGCGAAGCAAACACCTACACAACGACGCCACTCCATCCCTGAGAAAAAATATATTACTCCTAGATGCAAAGATGCAAATAGGCCTAGCCAACGCGACGCGCGTGACCGTCTACGTTTGATTCGGGTTAGAACGGGTACATCCGTAGATGTCATAAATACAGGTTCAGATTATTAAGTGTTTAGTTTTTTTTCAATTCAGGGTGTATTATTTTAATATTGAAAGTTATTTGTCGTTTTTAGATAAATCGACAGTTCGTTTTGTTAAAACAAATTTAAATCAGTGGTAAATACCTATTTGTTGTTTAAGTTATTTGTTTTTTTTTGTCGTTTTTGAAATAATACATAGTCAGTTGTTTTTTTGTTAGAAAAAGTATATTACATATATAATATACCTATTAAAGTAGATCTTTATGTATGTTCTCTGTTTGGATAAGAGAGTTATTTTTTAACAAATTAGGCTGGAATTTTTTACCTTTGTTTTTACCAATTAAATATTTATTGTTTAGTTGGCTATTTGCTTTTTTTTCTACTGTTGTGTATGTTGATATTGAAAGTTATTGGTCATTTTTTAATAATACAACGACAATTATTGGTTTCTTTTAAAAGGTTAATACTTATTAAAGTGTGTTATGTATATTCTGGGTGGGAGAGTTATTATTTTCCAATTTAAGATATCAATAATTTATTACCTTTGTTTTTACATTTATATTTTTGTTTAGTTGGCTGTTTGTTTTTTTCTATTTTGCTGTATTTAATATTGAAAGTTAATAATACTTTTTCCTGTTTTAGGAAGTAGATCTTTAGTTTCCATTAAGCTAAGGATTTTAAACTTTGCTGCTATATTTTCAAGCGTTGTTAAATTTTGTGTTTTACCTTTACTTATTTGGTTAATTGTATTTGTATATTCCAAACCTATTTGGTTTTGAGAGTTCGCTTTTTTCTTCGTGTTAACGAAATAGATTTTTGGTTTAACATTGGCTTATAATAATTTTCAATATTATTTGTGTTAAAGGAATTTGTGTAAGAAGAAATATTTGGTTTGGTACCTAATTTTCTTACTTGGTGCCACTCTTTTTATGTTAAGTGGGTAATAGGACTAACGTTTTTTTTTTCTATTTAGGTAAATTTAAAATGCCGTCTCGAAAGAAAACAAATCTTTCCCAATCATCTTCAAATGCTAGATTGCTAAAACGAAGGCGGTTTAAGTTGGTGTTCATATCATGCTACTTCGGAATTTGAGTCCTCCAAAGTTGTGCAATGGAACTAGATTAAAAATAGTTTCACTACAGAGAAATATTATCGAAGCAACCATTCTTACGGGCTGTGGTACTGGTGAAAATGTTTTTATTCCAAGAATTCCCATTATTCCAAATAATTTTCCGTTCCAGTTTAAACGCGTGCAGGTGAATGTCTGCTTTTCAATGACTATAAATAAGTCGCAGGGGCAGACTTTACGGGCTGTGGGTGTCGATTTAAGAACAAAGTGCTTTTCTCATGGACAGTTATACGTTGCTTGCTCAAGGGTGAGCAGCCCAGATAACTTATATATATATTAGCTGCAGGTGATCAGACGAGCAACATTGTATATAAGGAATTTTTTTAATTATAATTATTTAATATGCACGTTGTTTTATTTGTTCCTCTTTATACGACTTTCAGACACAAATTATTATTGTTCACAAATGCATAGTAAAAATCAAAGAAGAGTTGGTATCAAAAATTAAACCGCGAACAACGTCGCGGGTATCAGCTAGTCGTGAATAAATCACTCTCCAAGAATTTTTCAGATCTTTAGGTTTTAGGGTCCCTAGATGCCGAAAAACATGTTTTCTCAATTCCGTCGGTCTGCCTGTATGTTTGTCTGTCTGTCGATCTGTCTGTCGATCTGTCTGTCTGTTCGCGACATAGCTAAAAAACTATTTATCCGATTGACTTCAAATTTTGGTCAAAAATTAAGGGAATGACATGCTAACATTTTGGTACAAATCCAATATGGCGAAATAAAATGACGGCTTTGTGAATTGTTAAAAAAAAATACTAAAGAACTAGTTAACCAATTTATCTAAATTTTTGCACAAAAGACAAGTATTATGTAAGAATCAACTAATACAATTTTGATAAGAATCCAAGATGGTGGAACAAAATGGGGTTTTAATAAAATATTAAAAAATTTAACCCGAAAAAACTACTTGATGGACTCATTTCAAATTGTATTTCATAACTAATTGTGGTATAGTGATGAACTAGTGAAACTGTGGTACTAATTCAAGATGGCGGAACAAAATGACAGCCGAGTAAAAAATTTAATCGTGAAAAAATCACCTTCTCAGGTTTGACATATTTTCAGTTTTTTAGGTGCGGAAAAATATGTTTAATCAATTCCGTCGCGTCGGTCCGTCTGCCGATTATAGATCGTATGGGGATGACTTGGTAATATTCTGGTAAAAATCCAATATGGCCGAACAAGATGGCGGCCTAGTGAAACATTACATAAAATATTATTGAAAAAAAAGAATTATTCAATTTCCTCAAATTTTGCGCAGAAATCAAGAGTTACATAAGAATGAACTGGTATCATTTTGGTATGAATATAAGATAACCTCGGTGACAATGCAATAATATGGTACCATAGATTATATATCTTGTACAGGGTGCATAAAAAATAATGCTAAAAAGTACAAAACAAAATAAATATTTTTAGAAGCAAAAATTGTATTTATAAATTATTAAAATTACTTAGTGAAAAGTAATAAAACTTGTATAAACATATAACTTTTTATATTTTGAATATTTTCTTAAAAGCATGACGCGTAAGACGTCATCACAGTTGAATGCCCCAAGCTTTTAAGAAAATGTTCAAATTTTTAATAGTTCTATATTTATGAGAGTTTTATTATTACTTTTTAGCTCGATAAATTATAGATTTTTACGTTTATTTTATTTTTATTTAGATAAGACCATCTCCTCGTAAGAATAACATATTTTAATTTTTAAGATCTTTTGACATGGGAGTATTTCCCTCAATCTAGAAGTTCTTCAACCTTTTGCCTATTCACAAAAAGGGCGATAAATCTGAAATTACTAACTATAGAGGAATTTCAATGATCTCCGCCATTCCAAAACTCTTCGAGGCTATTTTGACTGACGAAATATTTTACACCTACAAAAATTACATTTCCCCGAGTCAACATGGCTTTTATCAGGGTCGCTCTATAGCGACCAATCTTGTCATATACCAGGATTATCTAGTCTCCTCTGTCGAAGCGCGTCATCAAGTGGACTGCATCTATACAGATTTACCGAAAGCATTTGATAGATTTGATAGATCACAAATTATTAATGAAGAAGCTTTCTGATATTGGTATCTCAGGCAATTACTTAAAATGGATCGCCTCTTATCTTAGCCATCGTAATCAACGGGTTGTAGTGCAAAACTCAGTTTCTCGTGATATTTTAGTCACCTCAGGAGTGCCACAAGGGTCCCACATTTTATTCCTTCTCTTCATAAATGATGCCTCTTCCTGTTTAAGGAATAGTAACTGCCTTTTGTTTGCTGAGAACTTGATGTTCTATAGCTCTAGTACCATCCAAAATTCCGCGCTACAATCAGATTTGGACCGCTTTGTCAAATGGTGCGAGTTAAACTATCTTTCCCTTAATGTTGCCAAGTGTACGTCCATTCGCTTTACGAGATCACCTAACCCCATTCCAAATGCTTACAAAATGGTGACACAACTCTTGGAATTTCCTCTTGTGTGAACGATTTGGGCGTCATGTTCGACAGCAGTCTATCTTTTAACCAACACATAGACTCAATTGTATGTAAATCTTTTAAAATGCCGGGATTCATTAAAAGACATTCTTGGCAGCCCCATTAATGATCGTAACCCTATACAAAGAGTATCGAAAGAGTACAACGTAAATTTGTAAAATACTTATTATGTAAATTCCATTTTCCTTATCAAAATGTCTCCTATGAAACAAGACTACCACTGTGCGGTATGCAAAGTTTAGCCCAGAGGCGCAAACATGCCCTACTCCTATTTGTGTTCAAGTTGCTTAATGGTATGATCCACTGTGAGCACCTATTGGGTCAGGTGAACTTCTTGGTTCTAGTTCGACGTACTCGTCACACTTCCCTTTTCCTTGTAAGGAGACATAGGACTAATATGGTCAAAACTCATTTATTGATCGCCTTTGCTTAAATTATAATACATTTTTCTCCGACTGTGATATATTTAGCATTAGCCTTCAGACCCTCAAAAGATTCCTTAGATTCGGCCCTATTTAATTGTTTAAAGGTTCGTGCTTCATTCCTTTCTCGCTTTACTCTATATTTTTATTTTATATGCATTTTTGAATTTTATTGTTTATAGCAGGATACCATTGTATTTATATTGTATTTTTAAGTTTTGTATTTTATATCTTGTACCATTTAGAGATTTATCTCTGTAGTGTATGTATGACCAAGTAAATAAATAAAATAATCATGAAGAAGAATCACCTTCGAAGATTTTTCTAGGTCTTCTTGCATTTTCTTATTTCACGTTATAAACATTGTTACATATGCTAAGGTAGCAAAAGCGAGAGCTGATAAACGATCTTTGTTTTTTCGCGAAAAGTTGAGTGACCCTGCGAGAGTGCAATCGGAATCCTACGAACCTCCACCGGTTGGATCGGACGACATAGCGGAATGTCTTTCGAGTCACGTCGGAAAAAAATCGCTATTGTTCGACCCCGGGTCACTTCTCCATTTTGTCACGTACCGCCATTGTGCCGGGCGACGTTCGTGAATAATCGGAAATATGAGAATATCGCCGTTTAATTGAGGAATTGTACTTTTGACACGCAGCCGAGACGCTGGTGCGTACCCTGAAGGTATAAAAATGCGGCAGTTTTGCAATGTTTTTATTGGGATACTAGCTGACCCGGCAAACGTTGTTTTGCCATACACAATAGGAAATGTTTTTAACAGTATCTGACACTATAAGTGTGTGGGAATTTGAAAGAGTAATGAAGGGTTGTAGACAATTGAAGCATACTTTCTTTAAGTTAATATAGTAATCTTTATTAAAATACCAAATATATTAAATTACAGATTTTGATAGCTTGACACTACTACTAATTATTATGGCATTTAAAAAATAAACAAAGATTATTCTCTCAGCGCAATGGAGTGTACAATATTTTTGGTCAGTCCGTCTATTACGGTTCATGAGATATAGCCTGGTGACAGACGGACGGACGGACAGCAGACTCTTAGTAATAGGGTTCCCGTTTTTACCCTTTGGGTACGGAACCCTAAAAACCGTTGTGGATGGAATAGCTACTTCAACATCATAAAACCCCTTCATAAAATAAATTTATTAAATGTCTTGAATTTTTTGTTCAATTGCAAAGTGAGTCTTGAAATTAACACTCTCATAAAATATATTACTCATTTTTTTCGCTGTTAGAATATATTTATTTCAACCCTCTCTTTCAATTTGGTAACTCAACTCCTTCAAAAGTTAACGTTTAAAACAGATAATTTGGATAAATTTTATTTAGCAAAACAACTGTCCATCACTTTATTTCCACAAAATGTTAAAGTATAATAAATTATATACCTTTAAAGTAAGGGCGTTGTTGGCACAAAATAAATGTCTATTATTAATTATTAACTGAACTGAAGTAAATTAACTTGAGAGGCGTATCAGTCGAGACACAATTAAAACAAAAAAACTATATTAAAAACAAAACAATACAGGTTTCATCCTGTCTGAGTACTCCGTAGAGTTGATTTGATACTTGCGCAGGCGCGTATAACCCGTGTATGTGGGGTTGCGGTTGCGTTGCTGTACGGGAAATTCAATTCAAAATGATTTATTTATGCGGGACCGCCAGCTAAATCAATAAATATTTTTAATAACATAAAAGAACAAAAATAATTTTCTTTAAAAAAAAACCTGAAACTAAATATGTAATACCCGATTTTTAAGGAAATATAAAAAAAATGTGGTAGAAAATAAAAAAAAAGTAGTTTACAACGGAACTCGAAAAAATTGTAAATAACGTGAATAATACAAAAATAGCTATTAAAAAATAGGGGTTGATGGTAGAAGGGTGAAAATTTAGGGTTGTATGTATTTTTTAATGCTGAATCGTGAAAAAATAAAAACAAACAATTTTGTCCAAAAATTTAAAAAAAAATGGTTGGGGTGAACCACCCTTAATTTTTAGGGGTGTGAAAAATAGATGTTGGCCGATTCTCAGACCTACCCAATAAGCACAGAAAATTTTATGAAAATCGGTTTAGCCGTTTCGGAGGAGTTTGGTAACAAACACCGTGACACGAGAATTTTATATATTGGGATATATATCAGGTGTTTCTAAAGAAAGCCTGTAAAGGTTTCTTCATTTGGGATTGATCTTCGATTGTATTAAGTTGATATAATCTGTGTTTAGATTGGACATACCTAGCATGGGCGCCACCAGGCGGGAACTAGTAGAGGCAGCTATACTCCCGTGAATATCACTACACCCTCACCCCCCCTAGGAAAGCCCTTACTAAGATAAATCTGGTCTTATACAATATTTAATTTAAAATTTCTTATTTAGTTTTCAATATATTTCCTCTATTTCATTTGTTGTTGATAGGCGGTTATTAATATCACAAAAGGGTTGACCTCTTTTTTAATTCATCGAAATTTTTTGCCATTTTGCTCTCACCGGGATTTTATACTGGCGGAGCTCATGATACCAAGAGATTTTATTAATGAAAAAAAGCTACGATTATAGTATTTTATAAATTTCCATTATCTGGAGCTTCCCTCGTTACGAATCTTTCCATTTATTAGGAATAATGAAGAGGGGCCTAATTTAGTTCAGTACATAGTAATTACTGTCTTTTCAAACATTTTTATTGAGCGCTATTTTGTTCCATGATCTTGGATTCCTATCAATTTCTACCTTGATTCTTCATTTATTTCAATAAGTAGTTTTACATTGACACACACCGCCATTATGTTACGTCATGTTAAATTCGTACTAGTTTATCAAATTAATCTAATAAGTAATTTTTTTCAGCCCGATTTTTTAAATATTTTATTAGGCCACAATTTTGTTTTGCTAACTTATATTCATACCAAAATATTACCAGTTCATTCTTATCTAACACTTGATTTTTGTGCAAAATTTAAGGCAAATTGGATAATTAGTTTCTAAGTAATAATTATCCGTTTTATCCAGACCGCCCGCGCCATCTTCTTTCAGCTTACTGGATTTTTACCAAAATATTACCAGGTACATTCCTATATGACTATTACTTTTTGCTTAAAATTTGAAGTCAGTCTGATAACTAGTTCTTAAGCTATGCCGCGAACTGACAGACAGGCACACAAATCGGCAGACGAACCGACGGAATTGATAAAACACATTTGTTGGCATCTAGAGCCCCTAAAGGTGAATATATGTAAAACTTAAGAGTGTGATATTTTCACGATAACAAACATTTTATTTGGCCGCCATTTTATTCCGCTATCTTAAAATAGTATCACAGTTTTACTTTTTCATCTTTATATTACGTTTAGTTATGTCACACAATTTGAAATCAGTTCATTAAAGTTTTTTCAGGCTGAATTTTTATATATTTTATTACGCCGCCAGTTTGTTCTGTCATCTTGAATTTGCATTAAAATTTAATAGTTGATTCCTACATAATATTTGATTTTTGTACTAAATTTGAAATAAATTAAGTAAGTAGTTTTTTAGTAATATTTTTTTTAATATTTCACTAGGCCGCCATTTTGTTTTGCAACATTGGATTTTTAGCAAAATATTACCAGGTCATCTCAGGTTTTTTAGCTGTGCCGCGAACAGGCAGAAAAACAGACGGAATTGAGAAAAAATGTTTTTCGGTATCTAAGGACCTTTGAAGCGTAAAGATCTGAAAAAATCTCGGAAGGTGATTTTTTCAGGATTACAATATTTTCCTTTTACGAGGGAAGTAAGAACTGACGCAAACGTATCAAGAGTAGGAAAACTTTTTATTTGGAGTCAAGAGTGTTCAAGGTTGTTGGAGAGGCTGTTCCCCATATATGAGAACTATATATATCCCCAGAAAATTCAGCCCAAAATATGAAATGATGTACCAAAAAAAGTATTAGTCCTTAAAAAAAACGTACTTTTTCTCTATTAGCAGAGAAATATAGAGTATTTTCATTATGACATGTATACCAGTGTTGAAAACAAGTTCGGGAAATTGTATGTTGGAGTGGATCGCAGGGGCGTGCAGTCCATGGAAGCAAGGGAAACAGTGCTTTCCCAAAAAAAATTACAAACATCTTCTAAAATGTAATTTTTGAAATAGGAAACCATTAATTTAGTTTATATTAAAAATGCTAAAATATTATCTTAATGATCAAGCCCATATTAAATACGGCCTTGACTCCGACCCAGCCACAACCGAATATCGAATAGAACCTATGCGGGCCGCTAGCTTATCTGCAGCCAAGTCCTGTATGCTTGATTTCTTGTGAATCGAGCCAGAGGTTATTGAACTTTCCACCGCCTGTTTGCAATTTTTGCATTTCAGTTGTGTGCTTTAAGTGGTGGCGGAAGCTGTCGTTGGAGTAGGTTCTTTGTTTGAACGGCTATCCGTGTGTTGTGTGATACGTACGTCGCGTCGTGCATGGTGCGATATGGAAGACAATAATACAGACGTGAATATGCAAATACCGTCAACTTCGGCTATCGGTAATAACGTTGAAAATGTTGGAGAATTTAGTAAGAAGAGTGTGTGTGAATGTGTGGTGTGTGTCTTAATAATAAAGGGATTCAAATCATCTCCAAGGAAGGGCAAAACCGCCTATGAAAAATTTAACCACAAAAATGTAAAACTATATTAGACATTTTTATCCGCAAAAACAATGCGAACAATTTAAATGGCTAACAGGGTGTGAAAATATAAGTAAATAATTTTGTTGGCCATGTTTACTTTTTGAAAATGAAAAAGGACTCTGGAATAAAACAGGTTTTTCCGATTTAAAAAATTTCCATAAAGCTGTAAAAAGACACATTATGTCCAAAGCGCATTTACAGGCCGTCATAAAAAAAAAGTCTTCGGCAAATCCAGAATTGAACACGCCCTTAATAGAAGGTTGGAAATTAGTCACCGCCAACACAATGAACTAGTCGATAAAAATAGGCAAATATTAAGAAGACTTATCGATGTTGTTTGTTTTCTCGGACAGCACCATTTGGGATTTAGAGGTCATGACGAAACAAGGGTTTCTTCAAATACAGAAAATTTTCAACATTTACTTAGTTTAATGGCTAAATATGACGATTGCTTAAAAAATCATTTAGAGCAGTCTAGCGTTTTTCGCGGAACGTCGAATCGAATCGTCGCAACCATTATTCTAAAAAAAATTAATCAGGAGATTGGCGAGGCGCGGTTCATTGTTATTGTTCTGGACGAAACAACTGATATCACTAATTTTAGACAATTATCTATAGTTATTATCAATTATCTATCTAACGCTACGTTAAAACAGACGGAAGTATTCAAGAGCGAATTTTTAGGTTTTTAAGAATGTGTCCGAAAATCGTACAGCAGAAGCATTATATACCGTAGTTTACAACGTTACTAAAGAAATTAATGGATAGAAAAAATTAGTTACTCAAAGCTATGATGGAGCTGCAGTGATGGCAAGACAATTAGGGAGTCTGCAAGCTAAAGTTCGAAAAACTTTCCGAAGTGCTGTGTTTGTCCACTGTTTTACTAATAAATTAAATTTAGTTTTACCCCAGTCCATCAATCACATTAAAGAGTGTAAAGTATTTTTGGTTACTTTAAGTGGCATGGCTGCTTTTTTTTTTCCAAGTCAACAAAACGTACACAAGCTTTGGACTCCATTATCCACAAACGATTGCCCAAAGTAGCTCCTACTAGGTTGAACTATAATGGAAGACTTATGTTAACAGTATCTGAAAATCGTGAATCACTGATTGAACTATTTGAGAATATAATAGAAAATAATGAAACGTGGGAGTCAGGAGCAATAAATAGTTCGAGGGGGTTTTGGACTGTTTGAAACGAATTTTTAATTATTTGTTGAACATATTTTCAGAAATATTTCCATTCTCTGACAATGTTTTATATATTACAAACTAAAACAAATGATATTGCTTTTTGTCTAAAAAAAGTGGATGATTTTAAGTCCATGTTAAACCAAAAAAGAGATGACTTTGACCTATTTTGGGAGAAAACGATGACGTTAAATGTAGAGCCACAAGCCAAGCGCCTTCTAACAGACAAGGTGGGAGATGTTCAAACATCATACAGACGCCTCTTTTATGAAATAATCGATCAAATTCAGCAACAAATAAACTATAGATTTAACAGTTTAAATGATTTTAAATTTCTCGAGCTCTGCAATTTTGATGCATTTAAAGGAAACACTTTTCCAGAAGATGCGTTTAAATCTCTTCTTCTTCATTATGGCCAGTTCTTCGACCGAGTGTTACTGCGATTTGAACTAAAAGTCATTTACGAAACTGATGACATTAGCGCAAAGAATGACGCTAAGGAACTAATGCAACTTTTAAAAGACAAGGAGCTGGAAGATGCCTACACCGAAGCGTCGAAATTGTGTGAATTAGTATTGACAATACCTGCCACAAGTTGATCAGTAGAACGCAATTTTTCAACACTTAAACGTATAAAAAATCGGGGAGAAACTTTCGCATACATCGCTGTTGTCCATTGAAAATAAACTTCTCCAAAATATGTCGGAGTATCGACGTTTTTATGATGACGTCATTGACGAATTTGCAAAAAATGATCGAAGAATCGAATTACATTACAAATAGGTAAGTTTCTAAAAATTGCTTCCCTTTCTTAAAATTTTACCGCACGCCCCTGGTGGCTCGTGATATTTTTAGTATATAGGATTGCTGATAGATGAAAACAGATCATTGATGTGCATTGTTGTGTCACGGCTCAAAGATCCAGAAGAATAGACATCGATCACAACAAAAATACTAGCTGCAAAGAAAACTGAAAATCTATGCACAAACTTTTATAAGAAGACTAAAGGCAGGGATCTTTTTCGGTTGAGTGTAATAGGGGCTTAACTTTATACATAGTTAGAGCGAAGATGTTTTAAATGTTTTTTTTTAGGAACAAGTTGTATACAAGTATACGTCTGAAGAGATGTGTTTAGTTTGGGTGTATTGTGGGATTTCGAAAACCAACTTTTATAGTGGGAAATTTTCAAAATCATAAACAAAGTGGTATGAAGGTCCCTATGGTTAGATATATTTTATTAGAGCCTTGTAAGCAAATTCTGCAAGGATCAGATATTAACATATTTATTAGCAAACTAACGCAATTGTGTTATAAGATGAATAATGTACAGGGTGTTCCAGCGAGGACTGAACAGGGACCTATTTTCGACCTTCCTTGTATTTTGGAAAAATTCAAAATAGCCAATCGATGTATTTTTTCTTGTAGAATCCAAAAATGTCATCGAAAAAATATTTGAACCAGAAACAAAAGAGTTACGCTATGCATCAGGTGTTTTTTAAATGGAATGTATCGTTTTTTATACGATTTTTGGAAAGAGTGATTTTTTTTATGTCCGTTCTGATTAAAAGATTTGATTTTGCGATAGCTGTCTATATTACATTTTAATGTTTTACAAACTAAAATTTTAGCTTCACCTGTTTAAAATATACGATAGGTTGGTATAGGTGATCAAGGTAAAATGACGTTTGAATGCTTTGTCAATAAAAATTGACATTATTTTAATTATTGTCGAAGTCTTCACCTAAAAAATATATATTTGACTCTGAACGAAATGAAATACTCTTTGGACGAGAGACTACAGATTGTTATGCTATTTTACAAGTGCCAAGAAAATGCACGAGAAGCAAGAAGAAGATTTATTGCAAATTTTCATAGAAATATATCCATCAATACAATTCTAAGGATAAAAAACCTATTTGAGGAAAATAAAACTTTACATGATAGAAAAAGAAATATACAAAGAAGAAGAAATCGAGACCAGGGCATTATAAATTATTTTCAAGTTAATCCAACCAAATCTATTTCGGATGCAGTTCGGGAAGTTCAGTACGGTGGCGGTGTAAGGCGCAGAAGAGTTACCCGAGGGACTGTTCACAGGACTTTGAAAATTCATAAATTTAGGCCTTTTCGTATCCTTCCACTTCAGCACCTAACACCGGCACAAAAAGAACTTCGCTTCCAATTTCTTTCTCAAATGGTAATTCGGCAAGAAAACGAAGACCCTGATTTATTCAAAAATATTGTGTGGACCGACGAAACTACTTTCACAACACCGGGAGTATTCAACAGACATAATAGTCACCACTGGGCCGTTGAAAATCCAAAAAAGTTCCATACTATTAAATTTCAAGGGAGGAATTCTATTCATGTTTGGTGTGGGATAAAAAACAATAAAATTTCGGGACCAATATTTTTTAACGGGACTATAAATGGGCACAGATATTATGAGTTTTTAGAAAACGAAATTGAAAATTTTTTGGAAGACTTACCATTGGCAGAATATCAGAATTTAATTTGGCAACATGCCTCCTCATGCCGTGCATAATGTGGTTCAATTTTTAAATCGGCGCCATAGCCCCGACCTCTCAGTTTTGGATACATTTCTTTGGGGCCATTTGAAGAACGTCGTATACAGACAACGAAACGAAAATATTCAAGAGATCATGGGAAAAATTGTCGATGAAATAAACCGCCTTAACCAGGAAAATCATATTGTAACAGCAAGTTTAGAAAGGCTACAAAGGGGTTATCGATGTTGTTTCGAGAAAAACGGCGGTCACATTGAAAACTTATGTTATTAGTAGTTTTATTTTATTATTTAATAATTATTTTTTATTGAATTTCTTTTTCTATCATGTAAAGTTTTATTTTCCTCAAATAGGTTTTTTATCCTTAGAATTGTATTGATGGATATATTTCTATGAAAATTTGCAATAAATCTTCTTCTTGCTTCTCTTGCATTTTCTTGGCACTTGTAAAATAGCATAACAATCTGTAGTCTCTCCTCCAAAGAGTATTTCATTTCGATCAGAGTCAAATATATATTTTTTAGGTGAAGACTTCGACAATAATTAAAATAATGTCAATTTTTATTGACAAAGCATTCAAACGTCATTTTACCTTAATCACCTATACCAACCTATCGTATATTTTAAACAGGTGAAGCTAAAATTTTAGTTTGCAAAACATTAAAATGTAATATAAACAGCTATCGCAAAATCAAATCTTTTAATCAGAACGGACATAAAAAAAATCACTCTTTCCAAAAATCGTATAAAAAACGATACATTCCATTTAAAAAAACACCTGATACATAGCGTAACTCTTTTGTTTCTGTATCAAATATTTTTTCGATGACATTTTTGGATTCTACAAGAAAAAATACATCGATTGGCTATTTTGAATTTTTCCAAAATACAAGGAAGGTCGAAAATAGGTCCCTGTTCAGTCCTCGCTGGAACTCCCTGTATTTAATTAATTAGTTAATTGCTTTGTATCTCTCATCCTGTTTAAGGTTTAGGTAATCTATTTTGGAAAACTGCTGACTTACTAGCGCCAGTTTAAAGGAACTCCCCCTCTTTAGGAGACATCGAAACCTATTTTTAAAAAAATGAGTAATTAAGAGTATAAGAAAAGCGATGTTTTTGCAGGGTGATTTAGAGGAACCCTAATTGAGAGTAGGTGTCATAAAAGTCACATTCATATCAATTTTTGTTTTGATGTTCTTAAATCAGCCAACAAGAAGTTTTTTGTAAAATGCTGAGAACAATGAAATAGTGTTAAAGGTGTCCCTTCATTTGCTGCGAGATGTAGTTTGAAAGATAAAGGTAAATATTGCCTGGGAAATAAAAATGCCAGGTAATATTTCTCTCTGCAAGGACATGCAAATATTTTGTTCTATGCATTATTATCTACTCTTCGTGTTTAACTACCGAACATTAAAGCCTTTAACAACTGTAAATTTGTCTTTTTCTCCCGTGGTACTGTATCTTAACTGTCAATCAATTAAAACATTTAAAAGTGGCACATATACTTATACTGTAAACAACATAATTTATTAGCCATCACTGTTTTTTTTTTGGTTTTCTAAAAAATACTTCTGTTCCATCCAGTAGCTAAGTATCTACAGGGTCGTAAATTTAGGTAAATTTATCGACATGAGTTCAATGGCTTGAAACTTATTCAAGATTATTATTAGGCGTGATCGTTAGAAATCCCATATTTAATTTTAAGTGTAGGATGGTTCAGCTGTACTAAACCGACCTGGCTGCTTATATTTATTACTACAGTGAGAAAAAATTACATCAAAAGTACTGTGGGGTATGACATATCGATAGTCTAAAAGGGATTTAAACAAATTTGCAGGATTAAAATTAATGTTTAAACATTTTTTTTTAGGAGAACTGATTGTTATAATTCGTTTTAAAATTTAAAATAATAAAAATAAAACATAGTTTCAGTGTCAATATATACAATAGCAAAACTAAATAAAACGATGGAAATTAAACTTTTTTGTGTAAAACAACATGTTTTTTAGTTTTAGTGTTAGTTTAAACATTTGGTTTCAAAACAGAGAATTGTTAGGTACTAAACAGTATACATCTTTTACACACAACTCTAAAGTGATTCTAACAAATTTTGATATCTTTACCACGCATTCCGTTCTGTCCATGATGACTATAGCGTTGCCTTTACCTGCTGGAAGGACCAGAATTTTTACATCTTCATTTAAGGTCTCCATCGCTGTTTTTTGGCTGCGGAGAGATTTGACTTTGGTGGTTTTGCGTTTTTAATAATCTTCGATGTCTCATACCTGACTTGAACGGCTTACTCCACAAGTAATCTTCTGATAGCTGCTTCAACGGAGGATACTATATCTTCAACGTGAATGCTACAAGTCGGGTATAAAAACCCGCCCGAATCTCTCCGATCTCGTTCAGTGTTCAGATCTCGTGGAGTAAAAATCCCTGAAGACGCCTCGAGCAATCGAAGGCGAAACGCCAGTAATTCCAATTTGACGCGGTTTAATCCCAAGAATCATGATTTCTTAACTTTATTTTGTCATTGTTTTACTATATCGAATTCATACCGAAATGTTACAAATTCATTCCTATGTAACACTTGATTTACGTAGAAAATTTCTGGCAAATTGGATATGTAGTTTCTGAGTAATATTTTTTTTAACATTTCACGAAGCCGCCATTTTATTCCGCCATATTAGATTTTTACCAATCGTTTCATCCACTTGGAATCCTTAATTTTTTACCAACATTTCAAGTCAATCGGATAAATAATCTGTGAGGTATGCCGCGTCCAGACAGACCGACGGAATTGAGAAAACATATTTCTTGGCATCTAGAAACGTGAAGATCTGTAAGAAGCTGGAAGGGTGATTTTTTTCACGATTACAAGGGAAGTAATAAAGAATAAATGATAATACTACAGGACACAAATCTATCAAAACAAATAAACCAACAAGCAGTTTGGTTATATTGTATACCAGCTTTTGCGACACAGACTAAAATTATCAAGATGGAATATAACACCTTTGTATAATAAAGTGTTTTACTATACGATGGTAATATACATTATTTTTTTCTGATAGAAAGGTGAATGCATATATTGTTCGATGTATCATCCCATAAACAGTTCAAAATGGCACCATTCCACTATTTTTCGATATGCTTACTATCTAAATATTCTCTAAAAATGTCATTCAAATTGGTCAAATCATCGCGTAGTAATCGATGTACATACATCGATCGTATTGATAACTTCCTCCTTTTTTGAAGTAGGTTAATGTCATAATTAGAGCAGGTCAATAGCTTCAAAATATTGTATAGACATCCGAATTTCATACACTTGTAAGGTTTCAAATCGATAGGACAAAATTAATGTTTCCTCATAGAAACTTTGACAGTCCCGTTCACCTTCTTTAATAGATGGATTTTCAAAAATAATGAAAAACGTGTTATTTTATTCTTTTTGAACATTATATTTGCAAATTGCTGCCATCGTAACATATTTTTTTTCTTCATACAAATTTTACCACTTCTTTACAGATGGATATTTTTAAAATCCCCCTTACTGCACCTGGATGGTTCCAAATTTCAAATCTCTACGTCCACACGTTAACACTGTCCCAAATTAATGTTTCTTCATATAAGAATTGCCACCCCGTTCTTCCCGTTAAAAGTTGAGTTTTGAAAAATAATGAAACGTTATTATATATTTTTTTGAGATTATATGTTATCATCGTAACTTAAGTTTTACTTCCCTAATAAGAAGAAAGTATTGTAATCGTGAAAAACTCACCCTCCGAGATGTTTTCAGATCTTGACGTTTCAAGGTCCCCAGATGACGAAAAACATGTTTTCTCGATTCGGTTGGTCTGTCTGTCTGTTCGCAATATGGCAAAACAAAATGGCGGCCTAGTGAAATGTAAAAAAAATATATTACTAAGAAAGTGCACAAAAATCAAGTATTATGTAAAAATCAACTGGTACATTTTTGGTACAAATCCAAGATGGAGGAACAAAATGGCGGCTTAATAAAATATTTAAAAATTCAGCCTGAGAAAACTACATAATGAACTGATTTCAAATTATGTGCTGTAACTAATTGTAGTATAGAGATGAACTCGTAAAGGTGTGGTACTAATTTAAGATGGCGGAAGTAAATTTATTTTAAACAAACAACAAAATGGCGGCCAAAAAATCGATGTAATAAACTTCTTCGATTAATTTTAAATTTTGCACAAAAATTAGATGTAACATTGGGATAGATTAGCAATTTGGTATGAATTCAATATCACAGAACAAGATGGCGATCTAATGATTTAAAAAAAAACTACTTATTCAATTTATTTTAAATTAAGCCCAAAAGTTAAGTGAGGCATAGTTAGAAATTGATAAAATATTGGTACGAATCCAATATGGTGAACAAAATGGCGCTTAATAAAAATGTTTGAATGAAAATGTACGGAACTAAATTGGGTTGTTAAGGAAAAAGATAATTTAATTTTTTTTGGATACTATAGTCTATTTTCGCCTGAACTTTGAACAACTGCAGACTCTTAATAGGAGAAGTGCCAGACGGAAACCTAACCGTGGGTCACATAACGCTTTGACCTCTTCATTTCCGCCGCTCAAAATCTGCATCCATTTAACAACAGTCCCGCCGCCGTCTTTGGCTAATTAATCGTCAAATTATTCCTAACTGTGGGCCAGAACATCCACATCCGGCCCGGCGGCAAAAACAATAGCGCGAATTTGTCAACGAAATGCCACACAAAACAATCTGCTTAACCTGAGATTTTCTACCTCTGGTTTCTTGTTGTTCAGTTAACTGGCAGATATAATACCAATTTAAAATGTGGGTAATAATCAATTGTAATTGTTTCACTTATATTTTTAAACTGTTTTGTACAACAATGTATATTTAGTATGGGCAAATGACCGGTCATTAATAAAATGGTTTATATGGTAATTTTTAAAAATGTTTGCGTAAAAAGTTGCCTTTATCTTAAGCCTTCAATTTACACAAAAAAGCTATTTTTATTCAATATTCATTTAAATCAGTCACTTATAAAGTTAAATGACAATTTTAAGATCATTTATAGGACATTTTTAATAACGTGATTTAAGTCACGCCCAACACTGGGTATATTATAATACTGGCCAGGGGCGGACTAAGAATATTTTAGGCTCAAGGCGGTCTTTCATTTTAAAGCATCTCTTTTTAAGAGAATGACCGTGAAAAAAAAATCATAGAGAGGATTAACACATTTTATTATTGACTTATCTGTGGAAATACTTTGGCAATATTTAGAAAATGTATTTTGCTGTTTCATTCTTATTAAATAAATGTTTTGGTACACTAAAAGTTAAACAAAGATGTTAAGATACTGATTTTTTGATTTATGTTAATATTTTTAAAACAACATTTTAAAGGTAGATTCTTATTTTGATCAAGTTGTCATTCATAACTACTTGCAATGCCTTGATGCTGAAGCTAGGTGGGTTATTATTACTGAAGTATCCACTAGTTTATTTGTTTATTCTTGAAGTAAAATTACACAGAGCAAATTAAAGAATCAGTCTCCTCAAAAACCAAATCACCCATTGCTGATCTCTAGTGAAGAAAGCTAATAACTTGAGCGCAGATGGAGATTTAAAAAAAAATTACTTCCCTCGTAAAAGAGGAAGTATCGTGAAAAATTCACCTTCCGGGATGTTTTCTGATTTTTATGTTTCAGGGTCCCTAAATTTCGGAAAACATACTTTCTCAATTCCGTCGGTCTGTTTGTTCGCAGCATTGCTAAAAAACTACGGCCTAGTCAAATGTTAAGTAAATTATTATTAAAAAATTACTTTCACTATTCATGCTTTATTAACCGACGATGTTAAAATTTCGCAAATGAAACTATATTGTTTTCGTTAACAAAACTCTGGTTGTTATGTTACAGTGGTGTATTATTTGGGGTTAGGGTCCAGTAAAAAAACAAAATCTAGTTTTTTTAAATATGCATTAAATCGACAATTCAACGATACTCACTATTCATGACACACACTTATGTTAAAATATCCTGCATGAAACTATATGGTTTTCGTTAACAAAACTCTATTTTTAAATAGTCGCAAATCTATTGTTGCATCCTCAGGACATACATATGTATATATATATATATATATATATATATATATATATATATATATATATATATATATATATATATATATATATATCAGTAGCATAGAGGTAAACTGTTGTATGTCCCGTATATTTAATTGTGAGAAAATGAAGTTTCAATTTTTTTGGCATAAAAAAATGGAAATTACAAATTTAAAAAAACTGCTAGAAAATAGAAGATTGGAAGTAAATCTAAGTATAATCTAAGCTACGTATTGAAGTACATTAAAGATTTTTGCGCGGATCCCAGAAGGTGTTTTAGTGGACTTCGGTTATTTACCTCTGCATCAAACAGCAGCTTAAAAACAATCAATGGATTTACGTTTATTTTCCCAAACACAAACAGCTTTTCAAATAAATTTATTACCCATTTCGTGTAACAAAATATTATACTAAGTTAAAAAAACTTTAGGATGAACAGTACGAAAAAAATATAAAATAAAAAAACTGCCAATGTGAAGTTCATCTTTCAATCTTCATCATCATCGAGGTTATTCTTTGAAGCTATAGGTAAACTTTGATAATAGGCATGAAAGGTTGTAGGAACCCACTTAAGTAAGGTGATTAAGTGTTCCTTTTTCTTCTTGGTTACACCTTTTGGAGTATCTCTTATTGTAGGTAAGTTAGCAGGTAATGTTAAACGCCGTCTAACGGAGCTTGAAAAATTCACTATTTTGAAATTTTCTTCTTCGAATTTTGTTTTATAGAAAATATTTGACGGTGCTTCAGCGCGTGCTTCTAGCCAAACAACGGTAGAAATCAGAAAGTTTTCTTTATCTGTGTTTTCTTTCTTATTTTTAAAGGGTGCTTGTGGAAAGCTGTATAATGATGAAAAGTTTTTAAAATCGTTTACTTCCATACTAAAAACTATTGCACCAGAAGCTCGAATCAGCTGCTCCCAATCCCAAGGAGTCACAATTTGCATTGGTGGCTGTTCTTTCAATTAAGGCATGAATATGGTCGGCCTCCATGTGGGTATGTCCACGCAATAAAAATTTATGTGTAACATTTCGCAGGGAAGGACATACATTTAAAAGCCAAAAGTAACTAGTTAACATCATTATGTTGCGGTTTTGGCTTGGGCAGTTATCGGACCATATTATTAAGTGCTCTATTTCACTTCCAGAAAGAATATTTGTAGCCCATTTCAATAGTGCCGAGGCTACTTCGTTACGGCCTCTTCCGGCTTTGGACTCGTCCCAAGTTATACAGTATGATTTCTTTTCTGTAGCATCATATATTGTCAAATTGAGTGTCCACAATTTTAGCAAGTAGAAGCTCTGACAGTTTGACAGATACGGAGTTGGTAAGCACTTCTGCAAGTCCAACATTATCACTTTAGTTTTATCATTATTTACGCTCAAAAGTTTGTCATTCCTTTTTTCTTGGAAGCGTTTCTCGGCTTCGTCAAGATGATTACGGTACTCCTTCTGAACTTCTCCCTTTTCGTTTTGGTTCAAAGAATTGTTCTTAAGTTTCAAAATGAAACTATCACATGCATCACACGTGTCATTACAAGGTTTCTTAAAACCTAAATTAAACTCCCTATCAAAAACGCGCTTGTAAGCCCAATGCTTGACTATTTGATTTTTTGGAGTACTATCTTCAATACACTTTTGCTTGTATAACTCGTACATTTTTTTTGTATTTAGGTCACTCCCCAAATATTTTTTTGCACTCTTTTCTCGAGTGTAGTGACTTTCATATACTGGAAAAGAAGTTATATGAGCTCTAACTATGTCGAGAACACTATCCTGAAGTTTATTTCTGGGTGTATGCCTACCCCGCATATCCTGGTGAATAAAACCGCCTGTTTTTTTCTTTTTTCAGAGCCGTTCTTACTACAGTTTCCGAAATCCCTAATGTATTCAGAAAAAACACTTTACAGACTTCAACTTTTCTTCCATTGACATCAAAGTTATAAAAAATTGTTTGTTTTTTTCCGGACCTACTAAAATCTTTGCGCCTTTCTCTCTTAATGTGCTCACTTCTGACATGGCTCAGTATGAACTGTCTTTTTATATCCCAGTTTTTTCGTTCATCTTCGCTTATTTTTTCTGGGCATTTTTTTTTACAGGGTTTGCAAGCTGATTTCATAAGCTTCTCTCTTATTAAGTTTCCGGTCTTAGAAGTATGTTCTTTTCCAGATAATGTTTTAATGGTTCTTTTTGTTGCTTTCCAGTTGTGGATATTTCTCACTTGTTTCCTTTTCTCTTTCGTTTTTTCCTTCTTTACAGCGTTTGTAACTTCTTCAGCATTCGATTCTTCCTCGCTTAATACGTAATCAGGATCTCCGTCGATGTCATCGAACTGTTTATATTCCATTTCAGTTTGATCGTCAATAGCTTCTGTAATATAATATTTTGCTTTAATTAAGGTACCAATAATTAGAGAAATATAAATGATAATTTTTATTTATTCTATTTAATTCTGTAATTTTACTGCTTACCTTTTTGTACTTCTGTGTATGTTGAAGTAGCCTGACAATTATTAAAAGGACCTTCGTTTTTGGTCCAGTATACAAGTGGCAAATTATCCTCAGGGTCATATTCGGATTCAGTGGTTTTTAAAGTTGCAGAGTTGGAGGCACAACTTTTCTTTTCAAACCGCAAATTTTCTCCAAGATCGGATTTGGATCCAGTGGTTTCTAAAATTATAGACTGTTCGGCTGCATTGTCTAAAATATAATGAATAATGCGACTTATCAGCCATCTGTATTGATTTTAATTAATATCGACATCCACTTACCAATTCTCACATTGCTAAGAATAATTATTTTTGATGTTGATGTGTTTTTTATGACAGATGTAGGGCTCAGAGCTCGGCTCAGAGCGACGCTATTTCTTGTATCTTCTGAAAATAACAATTAAATAAGCTAAGGTAAACTTGTGTTCACCAAAGATATTTACCACAAATTACACTACTGAATTATATACTTTCACTGTCTTTTTTATGCTTTTTTTGCTTACCATATTTCTTATATTCCATCATTTTAGTTTCTCCATTATTGATATTATTTAAAACGTCATTTTTCCTAGGTCCATAGTCAATCGCTATATTTTCTAAAATAAATTTTATTGGTAGAAGTAAACAGTCGTATCTCCAAAAAAAAAACCTTAATAATAATCATTATTATTATAATGCAACAATTTTAATTATTATAAAATGAAAACGGTTTCGTGCTATGCGTTTGCTAAATGTGTTCTTAAAATTTGTTTCTAGTTTTACCTATTTTTATGTATTAAAATGTATTAATGTATTAACCTAACCTCCAATTTTTTGTTTATGTCTAAAACATACGTTAAAAACGGTTATTTCTTAGCCAATCTAATGTATAATACTCACCGTACGTGTTTTCACTTTGTTTTGTTGCTTGCAAAGCCATTTTTGCAATTTTCTGTCCTCTACTCATCATAAAAACTAATTTTTACACTCACAAAATAAGACGCAATTGGAGATACGGTTGTTTACCACTACGAAAATAAGACGCGGCGATTATGTGTACTATCGTGTAAGGAGATAATGTTATTTACCTCGTTGCTTTAGGAGATGCTACTGTTTCTAACGTAAATAAGTGGGAAATTATGACAGCTGGACATACGATCATTTACCACAGAAAATTTTAGAGTTTTTTGAGAGGTAAAATGATATAATCTAAAATTTGCTTAAATGTGGAGATACGATAGTTTACCTCTATACTTATATATATATATATATATATATATATATATATATATATATATATACAGGGTGGCCCATCGAAAACGTACCGCAAGGCATAACGGCCAGGGTAATTTTTTTTTCAAAAAATCCAAAAACACGTCAATTTTGTTTGTGAGGGGGACAACTTTTGCCCTTAAAATGATCGCAAAATTTTCAACCCTTTAAGCGGGGGTGTCATCCCCCAAACTTTTTCAAATGGGAAGAGGGGTCAAGTGGTACCGCAATGAAAAGGGCTTTCTATTCTCTATACATTCCCGCTTTGGTTTTGAAAATCGGTCAAGTCATTTAGAAAATATGAAGGATTGAATTTAAAATGTTTATTTACAAATTATCAGAGTAAATGATAAGGATAAATTCCTTCGACCAATTCGCTATTTTTGTCCTGTTATTTTAGATGTTTACTGCTGATTTTAGTGATTTGACATGCCACAACGATCAGGTGCGGTAGTTGCTAGATAGCTGTTCTGTAACTTGTGCGTTTAAATTTCTAAATATCATTAAATTTTTTATCAATAATTATGGTGTACTCACTTGCAGAAAAAGTGGAAATAATCGAACTTTATTTTAAAAATAATGAATGTGGCAATCGGGTTGCGCAGATATTTAATGAACGACATCCTGAAAAACACCTTTCCGGCAAAATTGTTCGCGAGTTAGTAGCAAAATTTCGCGAAACTGGATCCCTTATGAATAAAAAGAGGCAGATGGAAAATCCTGTAGTAAATGAAGCTATGGAGGTCTTTGTATTGGGCCAAGTTGCCATGGATAGTACGCTGAGTACAAGAAAATTAGCCAATGAGACCGGCGTGAATCGTACAAGTGTCCTAAGAATATTGAAAAAACACCATTTCCACCCGTATAAAATTCAGTTGGTACAAGAACTCAACGAAGACGATTTTGATCGCCGCTTGCAATTTTGTGAAACTATTAGTGAACGAGTGGCCAATAATAATAATTTTCTATTCAATGTGTGTTTTTCGGATGAGTGCACTTTCTTTTTGAACGGTGTAGTTAATCGGCATAACTGTCGGTACTGGGCTGAGAACAACCCCAGGGTATTTCACGAGGTGCACACACAACATCCTCAGAAATTGAACGTGTGGGCTCGTATTTTTGGAAATTCTATTGTGGGTCCTTTTTTTCTTCCTGGAACTCTAACAGGTGATATGTACTTAGATTTACTGGAAAATACCATCGACCCAGCCCTAACTGACATCATCGAAAATAATCCTGGATACGTTGAAGCGGAACTGATATTTCAACAAGACGGTGCACCTCCACATTACTCTCAAAATATGCGTAATTATTTAAACACTAACTTTCCCGGGCGGTGGATAGGACGAAGGGGTGCCATTGAGTGGCCTCCCCGGTCACCCGACTTGACTCCTTTAGACTTTTTTCTATGGGGACACATAAAAAGTAAAGTGTATAGCACTCCACTTGCCTCATTAGAAGATCTGCGAACACGAATTATTGACGTTTGTCGCGAAGTGACCCCTCAAGTTCTTCAGAATGTTCGAGAACGATTTGAAGCTAATTTGTATTACTGTATGGAGGTCGACGGGCAACATTTTCAGCATTTGCTTCATTAATACGGTAAGTTTTTTTTTATTTAATTCAATTTATGCGTTTTTTGAAAAATGTATTTTTCAAATTTCAATCCTTCATATTTTCTAAATGACTTGACCGATTTTCAAAACCAAAGCGGGAATGTATAGAGAATAGAAAGCCCTTTTCATTGCGGTACCACTTGACCCCTCTTCCCATTTGAAAAAGTTTGGGGGATGACACCCCCGCTTAGAGGGTTGAAAATTTTGCGATCATTTTAAGGGCAAAAGTTGTCCCCCTCACAAACAAAATTGTCGTGTTTTTGGATTTTTTGAAAAAAAAATTACCCTGGCCGTTATGCCTTGCGGTACGTTTTCGATTATATATATATATATATATATATATATATATATATATATATATATATATATATATATTCTATATCCTGCATGAAACCCATATTCTCAGTTTTTACCTACTAGGTTGATCTGCAGATATTTTCCAGGTATTAAGTTCCTAAATGGTTGTCGTAGACGATCTTCTTGTTGCTAGAGTGGTGTATTATTTGGGGCTAGGACATTTATTTTATTATGCCCACAAGTCAAGTGTGGCATAGGTAGAAAGAATATGGTAAAATATTGCTAGGAATCTAATATGATGGAAGAAGTAAAAATGAAAAGACAGTATATGAAACAAATATATACTATGACTACGCACTGAACTAAATTGAGTCACACTTGACTATTCCTTACAAATGAAAAAAATAACAAGGGAAGTTCCGGGTAAAGAAATTTACCGATTTTTCTTTAAGATTGTCGGAAAGTATTTTTTTCTGTTTCAAAAAATTTTGTTATTTTGTTTATTAAAAAACTGCAAACTTTCCGATATTCTGATATAAAATTTAAATAAATTGTTTAGTATGTGGGTTAAACTATAATGGTTTTATTTTTCTGTTTCAGGTAAGTGCATAATGGTTCAACAAAATGTAAGTAGCGATAAATTAGGCAATATATTTAACATATACAAATAATCCCCATCTTGACTTATTCTTTCGGTATTCTCAAATTATTCTAATACGGACTTGTAAGATTTGGATAGACTAACCAGCCGATTAGTGATCAAATTTCATTCCGCACCATCCTGGAGAGGACGTAGAAAGAGCGCGTTGAACACGAAGTGAGGGAGGAAGAGGCCTTGTCAATATTTTCAAACTTTGTAAGAAACAGGGACACGAAATTCAAACGTACTTTTTAAATGCACGAGACCCTTTTATGCAAAAACTAGTAGCAGCCGTAGAAAAATACATACCATTAAATATGTCGGTAAGTCCACAAAACCTCACTTAAGATCTATTATTGAAAAGCGTACTGAGTGGACTGAGAAAGTCTTGCAGGGGAAATACCCACCATCATTGTCCAGCGAACATATCGATAAAACAGATCAATGTCTTGGCTGAATAAAGGACAATACTATCGAGCGATTCAGAGGTTCATGATGGTTTAATAAAAACGAGAAATTACAAAACGTTTATTTTTAAGAATTAGGCAGAGAACAAGTACCACCTTTATTCTATAAATAATCACTCGAACCAGTACTTGAATCAAAAGAGTATATATGTACCGGGTGGTCGAAATTGGTCTGTTTTAACAGAGAAAACCTATTTCCTGACTAGATAGAGCAAAACTGACTTAGGTGTCATGGGCTCGATTTCTGAGAAATGTTTAATGGCAAAAACCGCCTGCCGATATTTTCACTGCCAACTGAGATATAGGGCGTTTTTCAATTTTCGGCCATTTTGAAAATTGTCCATAACTTTTTTATTTTGCGGAATATTAACATTCTGCAAAGACATTCTAAAGGCACTTTTTTATGTGCAATCCAGTGGCGTACTCAGATTTTTTCTATAGTTGTCCGTTTTATCATAAATAGGCAAAACTTTTTTTTTTTCAAATGGAAATCATAATTGGCTATAAATTATAAAAAATGCTCGCGTTTAGCCCTTTTCAGTGATATAAAGTTGTAGGTACTTATTTTCAAAAATAACGAAAATATTAGGTGTTTTTGGTTTACATCGAAGTAGGCCTTGGAATAATGACGCGCGTTCAATATTTTGAATATATTGCTGTCAGATTACTGTAGTCTGGTGTAATTATTGCGTTTTGGTGTTATCTTTATAAAGTTGTGTTAAGTTGCTGACAAAATATGTTTGAGAATTATGAAAAGTATGATATGTTAAAATGTTACATATTATCTAACGAAGTTCCTGAAGCAGCTAGTGAATTATATTTTAATACATTTCCCGAGCGACGTCAACCGGATAACCGAATTTATCAAACATTAAAAAGTAATTTAGTAAATTACGGAAGTTTTAAAAAGTTAAGAACAAGACATTATGAACTAAAGGAAGAAAAGGAAATCCAGCAGCTAAATATAATTGGTGAGGTATTAGATCATCCTGGCACCTTCTCTCGAACATTGGCTAATATAACGAATGTTCCAAAGACCACCGTTTTAAAAATACTCAAAAAACATAAATTCAAACCGTACAGAACGAGAAGAGTTCATCAACTCCGTGAAGGGGACGCCGCTAGAAGATTGAGATTTTGTCAGTGGTATGAGCAAAAATTCATGGAGAATGAGAATTTTCCATTAAATATTATTTGGAGTGATGAATCCAGAGTAGATACTTCTGGTATATTTAATAGATATAATTCATATCACTGGTCCACTGAAAATCCACACGTAGTTGTGCAACAAGACCGGCAAGGTCGGTGTGGATTCAATATATGGGTGGGGATATTCCGAGGAAGATTTGTGGGACCTTATTTTTACGATGGAAATTTGACTGCAGATGATTATGTAAATATTTTGCGCACATATATTGTCCCTTTGTTGGAAGACATACCTTTAGCTGATGCCAGAAATATCTACTATCAACAAGATGGTTGTCCCCCGCACAATGCAAGGATCACAACTGATCTTTTAAACTTCGAATTTCGAGAAAATTGGATTGGTACGTGGGGCCCCATACCTTGGCCTGCTAGGTCCTGTGACTTAACTCCCTTAGATTTTTTTTTGTGGGGAAGATTGAAGGACTTGATATTTAAAGGAAGAACCTTTCACACAAAAGAAGAATTGCAAGAGGCCACTAGGCAAGCTTTTGCATCTATTAGCCCAGTTGAACTAATAAATAGTTGCAACTCGGTACGCAAAAGATGCTTAGTTTGTATTCAACAGGGAGGGGCTCAATTTGAACAACTTCTCTAAATATATTTATCAGAAACCTATCTAACTAAATACCTAGATTTTCATAATTATTTTTTATTTTCACTTGTAGCTGTAAATAGTAGTTTAGTTTGTTAATTTTGTTCAACTTTGCTATGTAAACAAAAAAAAATAAAAAAAATTAATAATAAATAATTAAAATAACGTTAGCTAGTGTTATTTAAAGTTGTGTTTAAGTTGCTAACAAACTATAAATCTTAACAATACATAATTGAGATATTGTCATCACAAATCAAAGCCTACTTCGATGTAAACCAAAAACACCTAATATTTTCGTTATTTTTGAAAATAAGTACCTACAACTTTATATCACTGAAAAGGGCTAAACGCGAGCATTTTTTATAATTTATAGCCAACTATGATTTCCATTTGAAAAAAAAAAGTTTTGCCTATTTATGATAAAACGGACAACTATAGAAAAAATCTGAGTATGCCACTGGATTGCACATAAAAAAGTGCCTTTAGAATGTCTTTGCAGAATGTTAATATTCCGCAAAATAAAAAAGTTATGGACAATTTTCAAAATGGCCGAAAATTGAAAAACGCCCTATATCTCAGTTGGCAGTGAAAATATCGGCAGGCGGTTTTTGCCATTAAACATTTCTCAGAAATCGAGCCCATGACACCTAAGTCAGTTTTGCTCTATCTAGTCAGGAAATAGGTTTTCTCTGTTAAAACAGACCAATTTCGACCACCCTGTACAACTTGTTCCCAAAAAGGGATCCAAAACTTGATCCAGGTATTAAGTTCCTAAATGGTTGTCGTAGACGACCAATATCCCTCTTCCCGATTATGAGTAAGGTAATAGAGAAGTATATCAATAATGATTTAAATTACCTTAAAGTTTTTAAACTTATCTACCGAGAAGCCCAAATTATTGCACATCGACATATCCAAAGCATTTGACCAAGTCTGACATGAGACACAAACTTCCTGTCTATGGTCTCCCTCCAAAACTTTGTACTTGGATTGCCAATTCTCTTTCCGACAGAAGTATTTTTATAGTGGTTGGCGGCCATTTATCAAACTTTCCACCGGGTTTAGTGTTGCTTTCTTCAACCATCAATTCTATTCACAGCTATGCTGACGACATGATACTTCATTCTAGTATTCAATTTTTACAATCCTTTCTCCAAGACAGAAATTGATGATAGGCATTACTTTATCCCTTACCTAAGACCTCATTAAAATCGTATAATGAGAAACAAAGGATCTTGTCCAGTTTAACAACACCACTACTACATAATCATGTTTATTATCTTACAAATTCTCTCAGTAGCCACACCATTCAAATGAATAATCAAAACCTTGAAGCCAAAGATTTCTTTAAACTAGTCGGCATCACTTTCCGGAAAGACCTTCGCTGGTGTTATCACATCACTACAATTGCCACAGTAGCGGCGAAGAAATTGGTTTTTTTTTCGAGCTCGAAAATACTTTTTTTTGTTAAGTGTTTATCCTCTACGCTTACGCTTCTCAAATCAGAACCCTGCCTTGAGTACTGCCAACAGATATGAGGAGCAGCCTCTCCTACAATCCTTAACATTTTTGAATCTGTCAAAAGACGAGCCCACATGCATTTCAAAAGACGACTTTATTTATCTAAATAGTATAGATATGCAATGGGTTCAATCACTTTAAATATTTGGGGCTGCTTTTAGATCAAAAGTTAAAATGGGACATATTAATTATATTTCAAAAAAGACGGAGAAAAGTATAAACATACTACGGGCAGTGGTATCCAACCAAAGGATAACTTCAATGTTTTATAAAGCATTTACTAGATCCATACTTCACAATGAGTGGTTTTCTTTGCCACGAAACAACGATTTAATAAAGTGAACTATATTCAATTTAGAGCCCTCAAACTTATACTGGGAGGCATGCGCTCGACTTCTACACGACCTCTTCTAGTGGAATGTGATGAACCGCCCTTATGTATTGGACGAACAATGCTCTGATAAAATTTACAAATTAAGTATTTCTAATCCCACCTTATCATTTTGATCAAATAAAAATGGCCCACTATTAGCCGAAGCATTTATATTAATAATTTTGTAATTAAAAATGATGTTCACTTTGTGTTTGAAGCACCTTTAGAAATACTCAAAAAAACACCAGTTGTCTTATCTCAATTTACAGATCTTCAATCATTAAACTCAATAATACTGAAAAGTGTTTTAGATAATTACGAAGGGGTAGGTGTTGTAATATTAAAATCACTAGAGTATATTTACATTAATAATCACATAAAAAAGTGTGTCGGATTCACAATCTGTACTGTTATGACTGCCAATGTCACCACTCAATATTAATGCAAAATGTCGTGAAAAATAATAAATTAAAAAGTATATTCTTGGAGTACTTAAAAGATGCAGCGTAAGAGTTTAGACTTAGAATTAGTACACTAGTTAGCTTTGTTTCATCTGTTTTTTCCTTGTATGTATATTAAACCTATCCGGGCCTTCCTGCAGCCTTCCGCTTCCGCATTTTTGGTTCTCAATAGCGTGTTAATGTAGCTAAGTAGTACGATTTTTTTTGCTCGAGTTACACGCATCTAAAAGTCTGCCATACCTTCATGCTGATTTTTTTATTTTTTATTTATTTTACCTTTACATTACCAGAATGTTTAGAAACTAAACTTTAAAAATATGTAATATAGAAACTTGGAGGACTTCTTTCCATGTGTTTTGTAGGAATTTTTTCAAAATTGTTAATTTTCCTTTAATAAACAAATAAAAAAGATATTGGGTTTTACTTATAAACAACAACTTTTAGCAAAAAACAATTGTTTTAACACATTATTTTAATAGGAGTCTATCAGGCTCCGTGCCCGTATTATCGTCCGAAAATCGGGTCTCAGTAGTTAAGGGTTTAATCTTAAATAAATGTTCTGCTTTAATTGATTCACAGTAAGATTAATTACTTTAATAATAAAATAGCATGACAAATCGTGGTGTAATGAGTTTTAATCAAAGCCACGATACCTATACTTCGTGGTCTGCTCATAGGTAAAAAAAATTATATTGGGACCCATCATTGAAAACGGACAGATGTCAATAAGTCAAATATTATTTTAGTTAATAAGCAAACTAAAAAGGCCATAGTTATAGATATTTGTTGCCCGCTCACTCAAAATCTGTCAAAAATGGCAGCGGAAAAGATCACCAAATATGAAGGCCATAGAAATCAGTCTCCCTGAGCCTGTATCTTTAAATAAAACATTATCCAGCTGAAAAGCTGAGAGAGCAGAGCAACTAACAATAATAAGCCACAACATAAATCAAGAAAACCGAAGAAATAATATGAGCTATTCAAGATAAAGTCTTAGCAACAAGAACCTACGCTAAACGTATTCTTAGGAGTCAAACCAACTACACCTTTAAAATGACATTCACTTCAAGTACCACCAAAGCACAGTCATTGAAAATAACAAAGTAAAAGTATCCGGGGCAACATGATTGTAACAGCTAGAGCCGTAACGAAGAACCAACTAGATTTTTGACAAAAGGAACCGATCAGAGTTGTTCATCGAAGTAGCATTACAATTGAATCTTAATATTAGGAAGATGATAAAGTAACCAAGTACCAAGATTTGTGCTACGAAATTAAAACCATATACGAGTTGAAAAAGAAAAAGTGGCGTAGTTTACGTATAGTGGTTGAAAAGAGATTGTGTGGCAGAGAAGATTGGCATTGACAATAATTATTCTGTTATTTCTATTCTGCAAATCGTTGGCCATTATTTGTTGCAAGAATCATAATTTTGATCTAAATCTGAATATAATAGATAAGGAATAATAATTATAATAATATCAAAAAATAATTTTCAACTGACTTCAAAATAAGAGTAGGTATCCTATGTATTTTTTTTATATACACTTCACCAAAAAATTAACGCACCACCAAAAAATAACCAAAAGTTCAAAGCAAGATTTTATCAAAACTACTGGTCCGATTTAGACGTTTTTTTTTTAATGACAGGTTGTGCCTTCCACAATGTTAGTATTCTAACGGTATTCTAATAAAAATCTCTTTTTTACTAATACCGGGTGTAGCAATTATAGCGTGTTTTTTTAATAAAACTTGTAACACCCTGTAGAGTTGATCAGTTACAATATCAAGTTGGAATTGAAATCACGCCATAGCCTTATCTTTTTTTTACATTTTGTTTTTTTATTTACTCCATTATCTTTCTTATTAAACGAGAAACAGCATTTTATAGCATAACATGATTTTATTGCAAATTATTAATAACGAAAAACCGAAACAAAACGCAACTAAAAATTACACCAAAATGTCAGTAGCGAGTATTTCCGCCTCTGGCACGAATAACTTCTTGACAACGACGGTTCATACTTAACATTAGAGACCTTATGTCATTTTGGTCCAGTTCTTCCCATATGCGAATAAGTCTCTGCCGTACGTCTTCCAAAGTGTTTACGTTACGTTCCTCTTGTAATCTCCTCCCAAGAGTGTCCCAGAGATTTTCTATCGGATTTAAATCCGGGCTCCGAGCAAGCCATGCCATGGTAGCGATTTCGACTTCCTCTAGGTAATTTCTCACAACTCGAGCAACATGAGGCCTGGTATTATCTTGCATTAACAAAAATCCTTGCCCAATAAATGGCGCATATGGCACAACATGTTGATCTAACACCTCCAATATGTACCTTTCAGCTGTAAGGCTTCCATTTATAATAACAAGTTCCGTGCGACCAGTCAATGAAATGCCTCCCCAGACCATCAAAGATCCTCCCCCAAATAATGTTGTATGTGAAAAATTGCACTGAGCATACCTTTCGTTAGGACGTCGATATACACGTATACGCCTGTCATTGTTAAACAAGCAAAATCGGGACTCATCCGTAAATAATACCTGTTGCCATTCAGCCTCCAACCAGTTACGATGCTCCATAGCAAAATTTAGCCTTGCTCTCCGATGAACTCTAGTTAAAGCTGGACCTCGAGCAGCAATCCTAGGTCTCAAATTATGCTCTCTGAGTCGCTGACGAACGGTTTCTGTACAAACTTGTACACCATTAACAACTCGAATCTGAGTTTGAAGGGCTCGAGCTGTTACAAAACGCTGTCTTAATGCTGCGAGTCTCAAAAAACGCTCCTGAATCGGAGTTGTTTTTCGATTCCTCCCTTGTCCCGGCCTGCGACAATTACTTCCAGTCTCTCTATATCGTTGTATAACTCGTGAAATGGTTGTATGAGTTACCATAAATCGTTCACCAATTCTTCGGTAGCTCTAACCATCCTCAAACAATATTAATGCTTGAGCACATTCTTCGCGAGTAAGATTTCTTGTTTCACGTTGCATATTGATCTACATTCATACAAAGCGGACTGACAGTGACAAAAAGCATCTGCATTTTTGACAATTACTGTTACTTTGGTTTTCCATAGCCTGCTACTTACTTTAGTGAGAAAAATGTAAATTAAAACCAATAAAATCATGTTATGCTATAAAATGCTGTTTCTCGTTTAATAAGAAAGATAATGGAGTAAATAAAAAAACAAAATGTAAAAAAAAGATAAGGCTATGGTGTGATTTCAATTCCAACTTGATATTGTAACTGATCAACTCTACAGGGTGTTACAAGTTTTATTAAAAAAACACGCTATAATTGCTACACCCGGTATTAGTAAAAAAAAGATTTTTATTAGAATACCGTTAGTATACTAACATTGTGGATGGCACAACCTGTCATTAAAAAAAAAACGTCTAAATCGGACCAGTAGTTTTGATAAAATCTTGCTTTGAACTTTTGGTTATTTTTTGGTGGTGCGTTAATTTTTTGGGGAAGTGTATGTACCTCGGATACTCCGCGATGATTTAACCAATTTAAACTAAGTGTGAAATAAAAATGCTTATAAAAAATAAAACCGACTGTAAAGTCGGAGCTAATCTAATAAAAACAGGAAGACCTAATACTCGTGGTATTAGACATTAAAACACTTAGTACATAAATATATTTTTGTTATTAAGTAATTAAGACGAAGTTTGACGCCGATTTGAGAGAGTAAAATTATCCAGAGGGAACAAAATATTATTTTTCACTTTTTAGTGCATTTTTTAAGGCAGTTTTATTTTTTTGTATACATTTTTTTAATTATACTTGCTGTTGTGAGGGGAGGTGTATTAATTCTTGAGCCATAAATGTCTACCTGTAAACGGACGATGATACTGCAAAACGGCCTGGCTGGCTACCGTTGTTGTTGTAAACACCTACTGTCGACAACGGCAAGAAGACAATAAAACCAAACACAATCGAAGGAAACGGTCAAAACCCACCTGAATGGGTTCTGAAAAAAATTATATTAGCTATTATAAACGGAAAACATGTACAGTTACAGAGTTGTAAATAAGAGATTGGTTTCCGATTTACGACTCTATTTATATTTAATAAAACTGCCAGTTTATTTGAAAATTAATAATATATTAAAGAAAAATTGCTTTTATGATTTTTACTTTCCTCATAAGTATTGTAATTGTGAAAAAAAGACCCTCTAAGACTTTTTCAGATCTTTAGTTTTAGGGTCCCTAAATGTTTTTTCAATTCAGTCGGTCTTTTCGCATAGCTAAAAAACTACTGATCCGATTGACTTCAAATTTCGGTTAAAAATTAAGGTGCATGTGGGAAGGACCTGGTAACATTTTGGTAAAAATTCAATAAGGCGAAACAAAATGGCAGCCTATCAGGATTTCATCATGATTTAAAAAGCTTTAAGTATCTTAACTTGATATACTTTCTTTGTTTTTATGTAAGATTTTATGAAATATTTTTATAAGCATTCAATAAGACTATACCATATAAATTAATCCTAAAAAACAACACGTTTATTCAGTTTATCGTCTTTAAGTTCAGAGTTATTATACCCTCTCAGAGATAGTATTTATATATTATGTCAATAGATATAAGTACATACCTGTGTATGTCCTATTTACCTTCAAGAGTACAAAACTGCAGATTCCTCCGGGAACATTTCAAACAAAATCGCAACACTACTTAAGTATTTTTTTTTTTTTTTGATAAACCTGCAGTCTATAAACCAAACAACCTTTTATGTATGTTACTAGTAAGATAATCTGTCGTTTCTGTTGAATTACATTACCGAATGTCGCCACCATAGCGCCACAATTAAAAACATCCGATGTCTGTGGTCCAATCAGGGCCTGGATGCGTGGGGTTAGATAAAATATAAACATAATTGTTCAGAAAAAATAAATAATTTTTGTTTTTTTAGCACGTGACGCTATTGGTATTTTCACACAAGTTTTATTCTTAAATTCTGAGCAATGATGAAGTTTAGTAATGCATAGCGAATAATATCCTTTTTTAGCATTGCTTTGTGGATAAAATATGTACAGGGTGGCCATTTTATGGTGATACAGTACCTTATCTAGAAAACGGTAATAGTTACGACAAAAAGTTAAATACAAAAGTTGTTTGGATTCAATTAAATTTTTATTTTATTTCACTTTTGTTTATACAGGGTGTTTCGTTTTGACGTGACACTTTTCAACTTTCTTAATTTAAATGGGACATCCTATATATTATTGCATGTTTCGATTCTACTGTTAATTTGCGAAAGTTTTTATAATAACATCTATATTTGAATACTTTATCGTTTTTGAGTAAATTGAGTTTTTAGAATTTTTTTTAAAAAAACATATTTAAAAAAAAAAAAATTTTACCTATAAAACTTTAACGGAACTGACTAATATCCTAAACATACATTACTAAGGGTTCAATTCAACGAGTTTCCATGCTGGTCTTACCAATTAATATACAGGGTGTTAAAAATAGAGAGCAAAACAAACAGAACTTTAAATGTAAAAATTTCCTGGTTTTCAAATGGAACACCCTGTATATTTTTATTTCATCTGATTCAGCGTTCAATTACCTATCGTTACTCATATACAATGTGTCCCAAATTTGGCTTACATGCATTGCTATCTCGTAAACCGCTATAGCTACAGGGTGGGTTAAATTAGGAAAGTTTTAGAGAATTTTATTACAAATTTGATGACGTTTTGAAGTTTAGGATATCTTTTGTGGTTTTCAAGATAATTGGGAAAAATCAAAATGGTGCATTTTCAACTTTTGCCCGTAGCTTCTAAACGACTCGTATTATGGTTTTATGGTTTATACATTATTAGGGCACTTTTATTAGAGGAACATTATGCAGGTAAAACGAAGTTTCTAGCTTCAATTGTTTTTGAGATATTGGCATCAACTTTTTATTTTCTTACCGACGCCATATTGGATTATTGTATTTTTGGAAAGATCTTTTTAAGAGCTTTTCAATGATGTATAACAAGATAAGATTATTATTTTTCTTGAGCTCTAAAAACCAAAATAATTGTTTTTTTTTAAGTAGGCTTTGATTACGCATGGCGGCCATAATGAAACAAAAGAATGCCGCATGTCAACAATCATTTTGTGTTCCTGAATAGTACTTGTTATCATTTTCTCATTGTGCCGAGTTTTTACAAAGTTTATTTGAGTTTCTTATACTACTTAAAATGGAGGGTAATTATTCCAACGAAGAGAATTTGGATATGATAGAACTTTATTTTAAAGCAAATAGAAATACACAAGCAGCTGCGCGTTCATACGAAGAACAATTTCCAGACCGACATCAACCAAGCCAAAGGCATTTCAGATTTCTAATTGTAAACTTGTTAGCTTATGGGTAAAAATATTAATTCAACCATCGATGTTTCAGATTTTCAACTAAGATATTATACTAACAGTGAATACCTAGTGACTAAAATGTAACTATCACACTATTGAAAATACCTAAACTAAATTTAAATTAACACATAAAAAAAATATAAGTTACACCACATGCCTCCCTCCATTTTCCACACATTTTTGACATTTCTCCAATACCTTCCGTGTAACCCTTCTTAAGGTGTTCCTGTTAATATTAGCAAAAACATCTCGGACTCTGTCTTCTAGCTCTCTGAGACTTTCTGGCGGAGAAAATTCGTAGACCTCATTTTTTGCGTATCCCCATAAATAAAAATCGGGAGGAGTAATATCCGGTGACCTTGCCGGCCAAGCAACAGGGCCATTATTAGCGATAATATTTTCCCCGAAAGTATTTCTGAGGACCGCCATCACCTCTCTGGTACCGTGAGCCGGACAGCCATCTTGTTGGAACCAAATATTTTGCAGGTCGTTTGGGGGAACAGAATTTATAACTTCTGGAATAATTTGTTCCCGTAATAGTTGCAAATATCTGTTACCCGATAAATTTTCTTGGAAAATGAACGGCCCAATCAAACGGTTATCTAAAATACAAATTGTTATGAGTGATTTAAAGCAGAAGTGCATTGTTTGGAATTACCTATAATGCCACACCACACATTGAACCCAAATTTTGTTTGTAAACGTCTTTCTTCTAAATTATGAGGATTCTCGGTGCCCCAGTAATGAGTATTATGTTTATTGAAAATTCCACAGTTTGTAAATTGTGTTTCATCTGTCCAAAGTACTTTAGAATGAAAGTTGGGTATTTGCTGGCATTTGTTGATGAACCATTCACTAAACGTGATTCTTCTAGCAAAATCATTTACCTGAAGACCCTGTACAATAGTAGGTTTATAGGGATGAAAGTGAAGTTTTTTCAAGACTCGTTGGACAGTTGATTTGGGAATTGCCGTTTGTTCTTCAATCTTTCTTACTGAGGTTGTTGGGTTGTCCCTGACACTTTCTATTATAGCTGCGTTTCTTGCTTCATTATCTATTGAATAGGTCTTTGGTTTCGGTTTCAAAAAAAAACCGTAGGCTAACAGGTTAACAATTAGAAATCTGAAATGCCTTTGGCTTGGTTGATGTCGGTCTGGAAATTGTTCTTCGTATGAACGCGCAGCTGCTTGTGTATTTCTATTTGCTTTAAAATAAAGTTCTATCATATCCAAATTCTCTTCGTTGGAGTAATTACCCTCCATTTTAAGTAGTATAAGAAACTCAAATAAACTTTGTAAAAACTCGGCACAATGAGAAAATGATAACAAGTACTATTCAGGAACACAAAATGATTGTTGACATGCGGCATTCTTTTGTTTCATTATGGCCGTCATGCGTAATCAAAGCCTACTTAAAAAAAAACAATTATTTTGGTTTTTAGAGCTCAAGAAAAATAATAATCTTACCTTGTTATACATCATTGGAAAGCTCTTAAAAAGATCTTTCCAAAAATACAATAATCCAATATGGCGTCGGTAAGAAAATAAAAAGTTGATGCCAATATCTCAAAAACAATTAAAGCTAGAAACTTCGTTTTACCTGCATAATGTTCCTCTAATAAAAGTGCCCTAATAATGTATAAACCATAAAACCATAATACGAGTCGTTTAGAAGCTACGGGCAAAAGTTGAAAATGCACCATTTTGATTTTTCCCAATTATCTTGAAAACCACAAAAGATATCCTAAACTTCAAAACGTCATCAAATTTGTAATAAAATTCTCTAAAACTTTCCTAATTTAACCCACCCTGTAGCTATAGCGGTTTACGAGATAGCAATGCATGTAAGCCAAATTTGGGACACATTGTATATGTCCTATACCTAAAATGAATAGTTTCGATTTTATTAGCCGTTTTCTGATTTATCCTGGAATTTTGCCAGTAAATGAGATCAGAAACTAAAAAATTCAAGATAAGCTTAGGAAAGAACCTAATGCAATTGTTGACTGAAGTTGACATTTGCTCTGTTTGTCGTTTTTGTTAAATTTTTGCTGCGAAATTTGTTAAAAAATGGCTTTATATAGTTTAGATGAACGTTTGAACTTATACAACTGTTTCATAAAAAATAATAAAAGTCCAGGGTTAGCCCTTTGAGAATATTCGAGGGAATATCCTAATAATCGAGTTCCCTCCAGGACTATATTTTTTCGAATTGTGCGTGATTTGGAAAATGGTGCGCTTAAAAACTCTAAGAGAAATCGTCCCAATTTTGTACTCACTGAGGAAAAACAACTGGAGATTTTACTTTATTTCGAGGACGATGGTGAAAGATCCCAAAGAGATGCTGACAGAGACATTGCAGGTGTCAGTAGAGGAAGTATTCAAAAAACACTGCAGGTGAATGGTTATCATCTTTATAAATTTCTTCCAACTCAATTAATATCACAATTAGACTTTAATGAAACATTGACTTTTTGTTGTGATATTATGGACCGGCAGTATGAAAATGTGTTTTTTTCAAAAGTGCTTTGGACTGATGAAGCCTCATTTAATACGGCGGGTATTTTTAATCGGAAAAACACTCATTACTGGTCTCAAACTAATAAACATCTAATAAATGCAATGCAAAAAACAAGGCCGTCAAACCGTAAATGTGTGGTGCGGAATTATTTGCCACCGTATTATCGGACCAATATTTTTTGACAGGTCGTTAAATGGCGAAAGATACTTGGAGCTGCTTAGGAATGAAATCATGCCCCTTATCAACGACTTGCCAGCAAATATTCGAGAAGATATCATTTTTCAGCAGGATAGCGCCCCTTACCACACGATTGCACCGGTAGTAAATTTCCTTAATCAACATTTTCCATTGTGGATAGGAAGACATGGTTTAATATCCTGGCCACCACGAAGCCCTGATTTAAGCCCTTTAGACTTCTTTTTGTGGGGTGCACTAAAAAATAAAGTTTATAAAAATAGGTCTAATAATAGAAATTAGTTAAAAATAAAAATCAGGGAAGAGATCAATAATTTTAATGCATCTAATTCGGTAAGGAACGCTATTTGAAAAATGGAGGCTATTTACACTTCATGTATCTCAATGGACGGTGGCCATATTGAAAATTTTTTATAATCTGTTTTAATCATGTTTAATACTCAGTTAGTTATTAGTTATACCGTGTGGCACAAGATATTTTTTTGTCTCTCCCTTATTTTCGTAAACATTAAATAATAAGAACATAAATTACATAATATTTCACTTTTATTTGTATTTTCTAACATTATTTATAGTCGCTATTTGTGTTAAGGAAATGAGAATAAGGCTTAGTTTACGACATTTTTATTTTAGCCCACTTCATCTGTTTCCTTATATTAAAAAAATAGTCAAATTAGAAAACGGCTAATAAAATCGAAACTGCTCATTTTAGGTATAAGACATATATATATATATAAGTAATGATAGGTAATTGAACGCTGATTCAGATGAAAGAAAAATATACAGGGTGTTCCATTTGAAAAACAGGAGATTTTTACATTTAAAGTTCTGTTTGTTTTCCTCTCTATTTTTAACACCCTGTATATTAATTGGTAAGACCAGCATGGAAAATCGTTGAATTGAACCTTTAGTAAAGTATGTTTAGGATATTAGTCAGTTCCATTAAAGTTTTATAGGTAAAACATTTTTTTTTTAAAATATGGTTTTTTAAAAAAAATTTAAAAAGTCAATTTACTCAAAAACGATAAAGAATTCAAATATAGATGTTATTATAAAAACTTTCGCAAATTAACAGTAGAATCGAAATATCTAATAATATATAAGGCATCCCATTTAAATTAAAAAAGTTGACATGTGTCACGTCAAAACGAAACACCCTGTATAAGCAAAAGTGAAATAAAATAAAAATCTAATCGAATCCAAACAACTTTTGTATTTAACTTTTTGTCGTAACTATTACCGTTTTCTAGATAAGGTACTGTATCACCATAAAATGGCCACCCTGTACAATTTTGGCTAAAAAAACGCTACACAAATGAAGGCATCTATTTTGAATACTCCTGCATTTATTTTCTACACAATTGTATAGAATTAATAAATAGCAATTTTTTTACCATGTATAGTTTATATATAACTTGTAAAATTCGTCCTTATGACGAGGAATGTTAAATGAATGACAAGTGGTCATAATTATAGGACTAATTGTATTGAAATTTGAAGGGAAAGAAAAAAATCGTTTAGACTCGTACATGGTTAGATAGAGCGTGTGCGTGTACGGTTTACATATATTTAACGAATTGTCACCAGGCCCATTATATAGCGCTTACATGCATGAAATATATGAATATGAATGGCCCATAAGGTATGAATGAAAATGAATTCAACAATGTGTGGGCAATGATTTACGTGTTCATGGGATTTTTGCCGTCTCGTACATTACGAACGCATTACCATAAGCCTTTCGGTGGATAAAATTGCGTATGCGGCCGTACTTTATAAGGAAAAAATTAATCGGTTTATTTTTTGCAGAGTGGGTGGTCAATTTCTTGTGGGTCAATATTTTCATGTGATGAATTAAACAATTTCCCTATTAACGATTGTAAAAAACGAAAAAATTTTTTTTTATATAAACGTTAAAATATTTTCCTGGGTACATTGTCGATTTTCTCAAGCGTCAATTGTTTTTAAATGTGTTCAGATTATTTGTTGTGTTTAGATTGACAAACAAAAATCTTTTTTGGCTTTTTCGCAACTGAATAAAAATATTTAACTTTAAATTAATTGAAGCAGATATTTAATATAATTACATACCTCAACATTTAAAAATAACGTTATAGATGGCTGCAAACTATCATTTTTTTTCATATCTAGGTTACATGTCAAACAAACTGGCACATTTTAAAATTTTGAAATCAATTCTTTTCTATTATTTAATGTTTTTCTCTTACGATCGGCGCACTGACGAGTCCCGATAGGATGAAAGTATTTGTACAACTACTATGTGTCTATAAAAACTTAAGGTAAATGATTGCTTAAATAATATTATTTATATTATGTATCGAAACATTCCGTAAACAGACTAGTCTACATGTTGAGGTATGTAATTATATTAAATATCTGCTTCAATTAATTTAAAGTTAAATATTTTTATTCAGTTGCGAAAAAGCCAAAAAAGATTTTGTTTGTTAAGCGTCAATTGATCTAGTTGAATCATATTTTTTAAATAGATTTCAAAAAATTGTTTGCAAAGACGCATTTTCAGAACAAGTTCAAATATACTCAGGTGTACCACAGGGCTCCATTCTTGGGCTCCTGTTTTCTATTATTATACAGCTGATATTTTGTGTTCATTGAAACACTGTAAAGTTCAAGCCTACGCTGATGATACACAAATATATTTGCACTTTAAACATTCTGATTACGAAGATGCATCCAGTTCAAATCTTCAACAATGCTTTTCGGCCCAAAAAGCAATAAGCAGTTTTTGGAGAATCTAAATATTTGTCTCGATGTAGTCAGGCTCCCAATGGTTAACTCTGCTAAAAACCTCGGTATTATATTGGATACTGAATTGCGTTTTAAGGAATATATTTAAATCTCTAATTCAGAAGTCATACTTATCTTTAAAAATATTATACAATAGTAGACATATACTTGATTTTTCTTTACGTAAAATGCTTTGTGAATCACTTGTTCTATCTAATTTTAACTACTGTGATTTTGTGTATGGACCCTGTCTTTATTCAAGGGACAAAAGTCGAATTCAGAAAGTTCAAAACACCTGTTCACGTCTTATTTTAGATCTAAGAAAATATGACCATATTTCTCATACATTTAAGGAGCTGAATTACATAGTTGAAAATGGAGAACCGCCGAACACTTCACTTGGGTAATTTTGCCACGAAGATTTTAAAAAACCTTGTATTACATTTGTCTATAAGAAACAAGTTTATATTTCGTGTAAATGTTCATTCAAGAAATGTCAGTCTATCAATAAGATAACAGTACCCCGTCACCAGACTGCCATATTTCAGAGGTCATTTACTTACAATGGCATTAAATTTTATAACTCTTTACCAAATGAACTTACTTGTCTTGAAGAAACAGTATTTAAAAAACGTTATAAATGTTATTTATTTACGGCTCAGTGCCAACACCAATAAATATTTTATATTATTTTGCTTTTTTACACCCTTATATAACGAAACTTCCTCGTTCTGGTAAATTATATTATGTACGTATATTCTTATTGTTTTATATAGTGTTTTGTAGAATTTATATGTTGACTCCCGGTTTTTTTTTATAATTTTGTTTTACGAAATTAATTTATTTTAACATTGATTGACATCTGCACTCTGTAGTAATATATAATTTAGGCAAATATATATTTTTTGTAACACGGTGAGTTAAGGTTCAGTAGAGTAGTCTCAGGCTAGACTGCGCCTTGGTTCTACCGTAGTTTTTGATATTGTTTTGTAACAAAAGTTTTGAATTTATTAATAAAAGTCGTTTATTATTATTATTATTATTAATGATGGGTTCTTATCATTCTTCTTTAGCGGAGTTGAATTACTATATGAATGACGATAGCTCAGAAATAAAATTATTACTTATTATTTTTGGTTAACTTAGTGGACTGATTTTCTTTTTATTCTTTTTTTTATAATTATTTAAAGCGGAGGTTATATTTTACCTAAGATATCTAAAAACAAATTTTAATTGAAAAACCATATATAGCGGCGACCAGTGAATCAAATTTTAATTATGCAAGACAACTACTTCTTAGTATCTGGTCATCTTCATGAGGGGGCCCCCGATTGGTGTCTTTTTGGTGCTTCTTATCTTATCTGCAGCAGCGTGGAACACACACACAAAAAAAAAGGAAAATATATAATTTGTACGTATATGCTTTAGTGCGGACGACCAAACCTGAAGTCGTCGTTAAGTTTTGCATGATATCTATGTAGCCTTCGCGCACGTGCACATCCAATCATATTTCTGCAGCCCATAATAATCTTGCGTTCTTCGGACATTGCCAATGAGATGCACTGGTTTTAAATGCACGAACCGCGAAGTTTAAATTTAGATTTCTTAACTTACGATATAATAATAGTATTAATAAAATTTATTATTATAAATTACCCAAAATATTTATATATAAAAAAAAAGTAAATTAAAAACAAAAAACTCTGTAGTTTCAAGAAGTATATAACTCTATAAATGTGCTTAAAAAATAATTACAATTATTTATTTAATAAAGAAAACTAAATTAGTGAAAACTAAACATTCCGGCGCCCGAAAATGCTATGCATTTTCCGAGGAGGAAACCGGTAAAGGACACAACTTGTTTAAAGGTCGCTTTAAAATATTATTGCTAGTTTTGATAGTAGCTACACGCGCAATACCATCACTACCGAGATTAAAAGACAATATACGACCTAATTTCCACTGAAGAGGCGGCAATATGTCATCTTTAATTAGTACAAGAGTTCCAACAGGAGGAGAAGCAGTGCGGTCTACCCATTTATTTCTCTGTTGGAGGGTATGGAGATACTCCCTTTTCCAGCGCTTCCAGAAATCTTGGTGGATTCTCTGAAGTAGTTGCCATCGAGAAAGGCGATTTAATTTAATAGCTGATAAGTCAGTGTCAGGCGCGGCGGTTAGCGGTTCCATGGTAAGGAAATGGCCTGGGGTTAGCACCGACAAATCATTAGGGTCTGTGCTTAATGGGGTAAGAGGTCTAGAATTTACGATTGCCTCAATCTGACAAAGAACAGTTGAGAATTCTTCATAAGTTAGCAGTTGAGAACCGGTAACTTTAGTCAAATGTAACTTTACGGACTTAACACCGCTTTCCCAAAGTCCGCCAAAATTTGGACTGTGAGGGGGGATAAACTTCCACGTAATAGGCTTATCAGGATCAAACTGAAGAAGCTGTTTATTTGCGCATATAAAATTTGTGGCGTTGTCGGAATATAAGTGACTACAATGACCGCGACGCGAGACAAAACGACGTAGGGCCGCAATAAACGACTCAGCAGTAAGATCACTGACCAGCTCCAAATGTATAGCCTTTGTAGACATACACACAAATAAACAGACATAAGCTTTTAAGGTTTTTGAGCCTCGAGTTTTTGACATTGTTATATTAAAAGGGCCAAAATAATCAACCCCTGAGTGAGAAAAACATTTCAATTGAGACACACGCGGTGTTGGTAAATTACCCATGTAAGGAGTAAGCGGTTGAGGTTTTACTTTATAACATTGGACGCATTTCGACAAAACGCCGCGTATAGTCCGTTTAGCAGAAACAATCCAAAAATTTTGATTTAACAAAAACATAAGACATTGGACACCCGCATGTAAATATTTTATATGAAAAGTAGAAATAATCAATTCGGTTAATGGATGTTTTTGTGGCAATAAAGCCGGATATTTTTTGTCATAAGTTAGAGAAGAAAAATGTAATCGTCCACCAACCCGTAAAACATTTTCATTATCTAGAAATAAGTTGAGTTTCTGAAGGGGTTTCGATAACTTCTGTTGGGAGCGAATTAATGCAATTTCGTTAGAAAATACAACATGTTGAGTATGTTTCACCAAATACAACAAAGCATTATGTAATTCGTTATAACTAAAACCATTAAAACTTTCAACAGGCTGCTTTTTAATTTTACATTTTATGTTAGAAACAAATCTTAAAATATATGCAATCACACGCTTTATAAATAGTAAAGAAGAACTTTTTATTAAAAGTATATCAAAGATATTATCTGAATTAGGGTTAGGTGTAAGAGACACAGCGTTTACTACAACAGGATTTTTCTTCTCTTCATCATATATCTCCGAGGGAGGCCTATAACCAACTTGCGGCCAGAAATTTTTAGAGAGTTTTAAAAAATTTGGACCTTCGTAAAATAAAGTATGATCTCGCAACTCGGAAGGAAAAGCTCCTCGAGACGCTACATCTGCAGGATTAGAAAATGTACAAATATAATACCATTGATTAGGTGCGATTTTTTCTTGTATGATGCTGACACGATTTGAGACAAATGTCTTCCAACGAGTGGGATGAGACGTGATCCACGATAAAGCGACAGTCGAATCTGACCAAGCAAAAATGTTACTAATTTTTATGCGACTTTGAAAAGTATTTAAAACGAATTCAATTAATTCTGCTAAAAGAAGTGCGGCACATAGTTCAAGTCTAGGTATAGAAATGGTTTTTAAAGGGGCAACTCGAGTTTTGGAGCACAAAAAATAAACTTCAATAGTATGGGCGTAAGAAACCCGTAAATAGCACACTGCGGCATACCCAATACTACTTGCATCACAAAATCCACATATTTCATAAGTGGCATTAGGAGAAAAAGTGTTTATAAGGCGAGGCAATTTAAAATCCTTTAACAGAGGCAACTCAGCTTTATAACGATTCCACAAATTATTTATTTCCGAAGGGGGAGGACTGTCCCAATCTAAATGCAGGGCCCAAAGCTTTTGAATTACAGATTTCGTAAAAAGTGTTATAGGGGAAAGAAATCCCAATGGATCGAACACACGCGCACTTTCAGATAAAATATGCCTTTTTGTGCAAGCCTGTGATTTGGGTTCAACCATGAATGTAAAATGATCGGAACGGGGTTGCCACCGTAAACCTAAAACTTTAGTGGCGTCATCTGTATCCAGAGAACGGGCCACATGATTTATGATATTTTCTGGCATATCTTCCAGAAGACGGGGGTCATTACAAGCCCACTTATGAAGATGAAAACCTCCCTTTTTTAGGAGACGAATAAGATCATCACGAGCATTACGCGCGTCTTCGAAAGAATTACTGCCAAAACAAAAATCATCAATGTAGCTATCATTTAAAATAATATGTGCACCGAGCGGAAAATTATTTTTTATATCATTGGCTAATTGAACCAGAACTCGTAAAGCCAAGTATGGCGCAGGCGCAGTGCCATAAGTAACAGTTTTTTAGCGATACTCTGAAACAGGGTCACTGACATTAAATCGAAAAAGAATTCTTTGAAAATCTTGATGTTTAGGTAAAATCAAAATTTGACGGTACATCTTAGAAATGTCAGCAGTTAAAGCGATTTTGTGCAAGCGAAAGTTAAGAAGAATGGAACCAATATCCTGTTGTAATTTAGGGCCAACTAACAAGGTGTCATTCAGTGACAAATTATTTTTTGTCTTGCTAGAGGCATTAAAAACTACGCGTAAACTAGTTGATATATTTTCTGGCTTTTGTATACAGTGATGAGGTATATAAAAAGTATTAAAATGAGCATCTGGATTTTTTATAAGTTCCATATGGCCCAGACCAAGATATTCTTTTAAAAACTCACAATATTGGTTATATAATTCAGGGGATTTTAATAGTCTACGTTCAAGGCTTAAAAAACGTTTGTAAGCGATTTCTCGACTACCCGGAAAGGTAGGTTCTACGTCCCGAAAAGGGAGCGATACAATATAGCGTCCCTCAGAATTTCTTTCAACATTATCCAGAAATATTTTTTCGCAGAGGGTTTCCTCTGGAGAGGGTATGCGAATATTTGGAACATTTTCTAACTCCCAAAATTTATTTAGCGAGTCATGAAGAGATGAATTATTTAATTGCGATAAAAAAGAGGTATATGATTGAGCGGGAATTTTATTGTAGTTTCCCATAATTACATAACCAAAAATGGTTTTAAAAGCAGAGGGTTCATTTTCTTTACCTAATATTTTGCCGTCTTGCAAAATATATGGTAAGAAATCTACCCCCAAAAGTATGTCAATCCCAGAAGGCTTGTGCCAATTTGGATCCGCAAATTTTAAATTTTTTAAATGCGACCAGTGGTCAAAATTAATATTTTCCGCTGGTAAATTAGAGCAAATGCGAGGTAAGATAATAGCGGTACCACTTAATATATAGGTTGGATTACCTGACGGGCGAAATTTAATCTCTACACTCCCCAAATTCGAGTCAAGGGTGGATAAACCTATACCTTGAATATTTAATGAATTTATTTTGTTTCGAGATAACCCTAACTGATTAGCACATTTTTTAGTTATAAAACTGACTTGAGATCCAGTGTCCAATAATGCGCGGACAGGTTGGTAAAAATTTCTACCACTTAAAACTTCCAAATTAGCCGTAGCTAATAAAGAACAATTATTATCAGGGACCATGGATGAAAGCGTAATATTTTTATTATTATGATTATTATAATTGTTGACCGGGTTGTCACCTTGTAGCGAATTTTGAGGATTGGGTAGGTTTACATCAGAAGTGTTTTCTGGCGGAGTTGGTTTATTAAAATGTAATAACGTATAATGGCGTTTTTTGCACACTTTACAGCAAGCACTAGATTGACACTTAGCAGTGCGATGTATAGAGCTGAGACAATTTATACACAGCAAATTATTTTTTGCCCAAGTAAAGCGATCCTCTGAAGATTTGGACTTAAAAGACGCGCAATTATACAAAGTATGTTTTTGATTACAAAATAGGCATTTTGTAGTGCCTGACGAGTGGTTTTGATTTTCGCCACCCATATTATCCTGCTCCTGTGGGGAACTAAAAAATGGCATAGAACTTGACGGTTTATGCGAGTCGCGAGGAGATTTATTATGATAATTCTTTTTAATAGGAAATGCGTTTACAGTAAACAAAGCGTTGCAATGATTTTCCAAAAAATTATAAACAGTTTTGTAAGCAGGAATTTCCCCTAGTTTTCCATGCGTGACTTCAAATTTGGTAACAGTTTCTGAATCAATTTTTTTTAAAAGCATATGACATAATATAAAATCCCATGCATCAGGATCTAAATTTAGTAATGTAAGAGCTTCCAAGTTTTTGGAAAAAATATCTAAAAGATTACGTAAAGCAGCAGGATCGCAGCAATTTACAAAAGATGCGTTTTCAATAGAAGACCAATGCGCTTGAGCCAAAAGGCGCTTATTATTATATCGTTTAATTAAACTATCATAAGCAATCGGATAATTTGCCGCCGAAAGTGGCAAGCATTTTACCATGTTTAATGGAGGACCCTCTAAATATGACAACAAATATGAAAATTTTTCAATAGGAGAAAGAGATGAATTTAAATGTATAAGATTTTCAAATAAATCGTAAAATGCGGGAAAATTTTTTATATCTCCTTTAAATTTAATAAGCTCTAGTTTAGGAAGATTAATATGTTGAGGATTTATTGAATTCGAATTATTCGCAGGCAAAGACTGACGAGATACCGTCGAAAACAGGGCATTGTGAAGGGCACAAATTTCAGCATATACATTTTGAAATTTATGAAGCTCCACGGTTGCAATTTTGACTTCCTCAAAATCATTGAAAATTAAATTAATTAAAATATTATGTTGTTTGTTAAATTCTTGACGTACCTCTTGTACATCCTGTAAATGGACATCGAAAACACCCTTTCTTGACGCGTCTGTCTTTGCTGCATTTGCAATTTTATAAATTTCATTTAATTTTGCATTTTCAATATCACGTAAAATTTTAGCTTTATTGATTTTATCTTGAGCCATTGCTCTTTAGTTAAAAAATAGGAAAGAAGAAAAATACAAAATAGAAAATATTTATTTAAGCATAGACCATGAACGGCGTAAACGTAGTCAACACTTTTGCTGCCCCAACAGCTGTTTTCAGTATTACACGAATAACAAATACCTGTACTCGGTTTGGTACAACAAAAAACTCGGCATTCCAAACCGGCTTCCTTGTTGCTTGTTTACCTGTGATTTGCTAAGGAACCAATTTAAAAAAAAAATGAATTCCTTCAAAACTAGCAATAATTTATGCGATCATGAGAATAAATGATTTAGGAAACATATACTAAATTATCTTAATTGTAAACTAGAGAAAAATAATAATTATAGTTGATTTTAATTTGATAAATATATGCACATTGTTATTTTTAATTTAAAAAATTAAGTTCATCCGATGAGAAGGATCAATGAATGACGATAGCTCAGAAATAAAATTATTACTTATTATTTTTGGTTAACTTAGTGGACTGATTTTCTTTTTATTCTTTTTTTTATAATTATTTAAAGCGGAGGTTATATTTTACCTAAGATATCTAAAAACAAATTTTAATTGAAAAACCATATATAGCGGCGACCAGTGAATCAAATTTTAATTATGCAAGACACTTACTTCTTAGTATCTGGTCATCTTCATGAGGGGGCCCCCGATTGGTGTCTTTTTGGTGCTTCTTATCTTATCTGCAGCAGCGTGGAACACACACACAAAAAAAAAAGGAAAATATATAATTTGTACGTATATGCTTTAGTGCGGACGACCAAACCTGAAGTCGTCGTTAAGTTTTGCATGATATCTATGTAGCCTTCGCACACGTGCACATCCAATCATATTTCTGCAGCCCATAATAATCTTGCGTTCTTCGGACATTGCCAATGAGATGCACTGGTTTTAAATGCACGAACCGCGAAGTTTAAATTTAGATTTCTTAACTTACGATATAATAATAGTATTAATAAAATTTATTATTATAAATTACCCAAAATATTTATATATAAAAAAAAGTAAATTAAAAACAAAAAACTCTGTAGTTTCAAGAAGTATATAACTCTATAAATGTGCTTAAAAAATAATTACAATTATTTATTTAATAAAGAAAACTAAATTAGTGAAAACTAAACACTATATCTTTTATAATTGAACGCGTAATTAACTTCAGTGCAATAGCCATTCCCTCCGAGAGCTTCAGTTAGTTTTGATGTTTTCGATGTTACAGGATCTTGATCAGAAATCGAAATAGCTCTGAATACTAGTGAGTTAATAACCGATTTCTTTTGTGCTGGATGGTGATGGGAATTTGCATTTAAGAATCTATTTGTATGCGTTGGTTTTCTACACACAGAATGTCCTAATGTACCATTTTTCTTCCTTTGAACATATACATCTAGAAAGGGAATCGTTCGATTAGATTCAATTTTTATTGTGAACTTGATAGTATGATGTTATTGATTAAGGTGGTCCAGAAAGAATCCAGGAGATTATCCTGTCCCTAAGGCCAAACAACAAAGGATCATCTACATATTTGAACCAGTGTTTTAGTGGAGCGAATGTTAGAGCAATATCCTCAAAGTCTTTCATAAAGATATTCGATACCAAAGGTGATAGAAAAGATCCCATATCGTTAAAACCAAGCAGATCCAAGATTCCCAGGTTCTACGGTCTTCTGAAGATACACAAGAACAATGTACCACTTCGACCGGACTTCAGTACAGTAGACTCGCCCACATACAAACTAACTAAATATATTTAAAAATTTTTGAATCCATTTACTGGAAATATCTGAACACCAGCATACCACTGTCCATATTCAAACAAACAAACAAACAAAAGTATGCTTTATTGCCGCAGAAAAATTTTACAATTTTATGGACAAAGCAAAATATACCTAAAAATAAGACATATCAAAACATTAATCGAAAATAATTTCGACAGGTCAGTGTTTTTTTTTAAATGTAAATTATCAATTTACCAAATCGTAAAACACACGTTAGAATATAACATAACATTGCAAACAGTAAATGAATCATGATAACCTTATAAAAGTAAACAAACACACATGTACGAGGTGAATAATTTCGATGACATTGAAATCAAAATTGCAACTATGCGACCTTAAACTCTATGTTATTATAGTTATACAAATAATTGTGATGTTAAACAGAAGGTATATTGAACTAGTGTAGAATGTAGTATACAAAAAGAATTAAATTGTTTTTAATCCAATACCTAACAAAAATAATTAAGTTTTAAGTGAATGTTCGACAGTTCTTTTCCCTATATAATGATTTACAAAATTCTATGCTACGAGTTAGGACATGACTCACAAAAGATTTAAGTAAACAAGCTAGTTTAGTGACAATTTAAAGAGACTTACTCACTGAAAAAAAAATCATTAACGCTGTAAAATGGTCTCTCAATGAGGTATGCTTTGGTGTTTTTTCGAAATTGTGCAAGCATAGGGATAGATTTTAAATGTACTGGCAGATTGTTGTAAAGTTTTATGGCGTTGTAAATAATTGATTTTTTTATTAATTCTGTGGAAGGAATGGGAAGATAAATATCATGCCTAGAGTTTCTGGTAGGGTATACATGTTGTGGCCTTTCTGGGAGGGTGTTTATATGTTTTCTCAGCAAACATACCGTTTCCAAAATAAATAATGCAGGAAGTGTTAATATTTCATGTTTTTTGAAATAGTATTGGCAGTGAGCTCTATTATTTAGACCAAACAAATAACGAATGGCTCTCTTTTGAAGCATAAAAATACTACGAAATTGCTCGGTGGTACAGCAGCCCCAAAAGGGAAGGCCATAGCGGAGGTGGGATTCAAATAAAGAGAAATAAGTAAGTCTGGCAGAAGGAACGTCTAGTTCTTTTGAAACTGATCGAATGGCGAAGCAGGCGGTAGAAAGTTTTTTAGTTAAGGTGTCAATATGATTAGACCATTTTAGGTTGCTATTTATATTTAAACCCAGGAATTTAACCGACTCTACGTATTCAATATTGCTGTTATGTACCTGAAGTGGTTGTAAAGTTCCCTTATAAGATAACGCCACCGTTTTATCGACGTTAAAACAAAGCATATTGGAATCGGACCAAGCCTTAATTATAACCAAGTCTTTGGAGATACTAGAGTGTAAAGACGTTGTATCAAAATCAATGTTATGCTTGTGTCATCAGCAAAAAGGGAGATTCTTCCATTAATTTTAAGGTTCGTGATATCATTAATGTATAACAAAAAAAGAATAGGTCCCAAGACTGAACCTTGAGGGACTCCACTTGTAATCAACTTACAATCAGAATCGGAACCATTAGCCCTTACAAGTTGTTGCCTTTTTCCAAGATTAGATTTGAACCAATTTAAAGAAGTACCACGAATTCCATAAAAATTTAGTTTGTTTATCAGAATTTCATGACTAACACAATCAAAGGCTTTCGCATAGTCACAAAAAACTGAGGCAGTTGGATGGTTGTTATTGAGAGATAAGTAGACGCCTCTAAGCAACGTGAACATGGCGTCACTGGTGCACTTGTTGGGTAGAAATCCGAACTGCTCCGGGGATATTATCTGATGTTTCAGGAGAAATTGCATAAGACGGTTCTTCAGTAGCCTTTCGATGATTTTTGATAGCACTGGTAGTAGTGCAATTGGGCGATAATTGCAAGAGTTAGTTTTTTCGCCGCCTTTATGAAGTGGAATAATTATAGCTGTTTTAAGGCAATCAGGGAATACACCTTTTATAAAGGACTCATTTATTAATGTTGTAAGGGCCTCTATGACTGGGAGTGGCAAGTTCAGGAATATTCTAATTGATAGGCCATCAGTGCTACACGAAGATTTACTTTTGATATTATGTATTACCTTCAATAGTTCAGTGTTGCTAACGGGACTTAAGAAAAAGCTATCAGCTAAATTTTTTGAAGGAGGGAGAAACGAAAGAGGGTCCAAACTTGGCGAGATACTAGAGGTAACATTTTTGCTTACATTAATAAAATAATCATTTAGATCATTAGCCCCTGGCAAGATATCACAGGGTTTGATTTGTTTCTGAGGTTATTGATGATGGACCAGGTTTCTTTTGAAACGTTATTAGAGTTTGTTAGACGTTTTCGGTAGTGTAATTTTTTTGCTATATATGAGAGTGTAGATCCTCCTATAATTAGAGATATAGTCGAGAATAAGAAAGGAGTCGGTGAATTTTTTTATATATGAGAGCGAGCGCATATTTTTAGCAGAAATTTATTCCTTTCGTGGTCCACGATTTATGCCGCTTAGGTTTGATATTCTTAAGCGGGAAGGCCTTGTTAAAAGCACTTAAAGTTTTATTTAAAAAAGTTCTGAAGTTTGTGTTGACATTATCAGATTCAAAATTCCAATTGGTGTTAAAGCAAATATTATGAAATACTGAGAAATTTGCGGCCGAGAAAATTCTGCCCCGATGGCGAGATCTTGGTAAGGGCCTAATAGGTAAACTAAACCTGGAAATTACCGCCTCGTGATCGGAAAGACCTGAGTTATAGACCTGTGATTGCACCTTTGATGGAGAAAAATCAGACGCCATGTAATCGATGATAGAAGAGTTTTTTGAAATTCTAGTTGGCGAGGATACATGCATTGAAAGATCGAAAGAGTCGAATATAGAAATTAGATATTTCTGGATGGCACAAACAGTAGCATAGTCAATATTAAAGTCCCCGCATAGAATTTTTTTACATTTAATCGGTAGGCTGTCTAGCAAACTTATTATAAATGTAAAAAAAGGTTCTAGCATCGGTTCCAGGATTTTATAAACGAAAAGTTGAATAATCCATTGACATTTTTAAACATACAAAAAAATTCAATAGAAATACGGCTTACGAGTTACATCACACGTGGAAACCGATCTTAACACAGGGTCACGTTTCGGCGAGAACAAGTCGGGAATAAAAGCCCGCCTGATTCTCTTCGATCTCATTCAGTGTTTAGATCTCGTAGAGTTAAGATCTCTGAGGATGCCTCGTGCAGTATAAGGCGGTCTAATCCCAAGAACCATGATTTCTTAACTCATAATCAATTTTATAGATATTACATTAAAAAAATTGATAATTATTCCTCTATATCTACAGTCGAAATTATATTAAAAAATTCTCTTCACTCGATGTCCCATAAACTTGCCGCATATACCATTAGAAATACCAAATCTTGAGAAGGATTTTGGTATCATTAGATCTACTGCTGTCAGCGATGGATAAAAAACAATTGAAAATTAATAAACTGAACTCTAAAGAATCGGTAAATTTCCTTTACACGGAAGAGTGAAGGGTGACCTAAATTAGTTCGGTACATAGTCATTTAGTAACCACTGTATTCTTCCTATTTTCATGTTTTTTTTAAATAAAGCTTTTTTTATATTTATGTTTATTCCGGTATCCTTGCTAAAAATGTTCATCAAAACTTTCACCCGTAACTTCTGGTGATGAAATTGTCCCCACGACTAAAGCAAAAGCCGAGCTTTTTGCTAAACAATTCTTTGAAAGTTTTACTTTAATCTTTTTCTTTCTTCACTTCCATCAGTACCAGCTGCCAAACAGTATGCTTAAATTTACCTTCAAGGTTAAAAATGTACGACTTACTCTCAACTCACTTAATACCAAAAAGTTCTCTGGTATTGATGGCATTCAGACCATAGTCCTAAAAAAGTGCGCTATCTTCATCAAGCTATTCCAAATGTTCTGCTACAAGAGCATTTGTCCTAAAAGCTGGAAATCGGTTCGTAAACAGCCTGTTTTCAAAACTCTTTCTTCTGACTACAGACCCATATCCCCTCCTTCCAGTTATGAGGAAGACAACGAAGACGTATATCAATAATGATCTTTTAAATTACTTTGATAAGTATAAACTTATACACGAAGGGCAATAAGGCTTCCGCCCCCAAAGATCCCCAGCAGACCTCCATACCTTTGCAATTCACAACTGGAATAAGTCCAACGAATTTCAGGGAGAAGCCCAAATTGTTTCATCGATAGATCCAAAGCATTTGACCAAGTCTAGCATGACAAACTTCGTGCGTATGGCCTTCCTTTAAATCGTTGTACTTGTATTGATAGTTTTCTTTCCAACAGAAGTATTTGTGTAGTGATTGACGGACATTCATCAAATTTTCACCAAATCAATGTAGACTTTGACTTGATCTATTTTCTTCTACCAGCAATTATATTCACAAATATGCTGGCAATAGCACATTACATTCTATATACAATTTCCCTAACCTGTCTCAAATACTGAAACTGATGATAGGCGTTGAGTAATGAGTATATCTCTTACCGAGGACATCATGCATTACTGTCGTACAATGGGGAGCAAAAAACCATGTCTAGTTTAACGCCACTAAGACTCAATTTTGTTTACTATCTCATAAATTAACTCCCATTTAAATGAATAATGAAATGCTTGAAAAGCCAAAGATTCCTTAATTCTAGTCGATATCACTTTTCAGCAAGCTATTTGCTAGCATGATCACATCACCTCTGTTACCACAGCAGCCGCGAAAAAATTGGATTTTTTTTCCGAGCTCAAAAATTCTTTTCTTTGGTCAACTTTACATTCCGCAAATAAGCTCTGCCTTGAGTATTGCTCATACATCGGAAGCAGCCTCTCCTTCAATCCTTAATATCCTTGACTTTTTTCAAAGAGGAGTACTGGCCTGATTGATGATTCAAACATTACAAGGAGCACCAGAGCATCATCGAAATGTGGGCGATCTGTCTCTGTTTTACAGATACTACCATGGTTTCTGTTCTGACGAATTATTATCCATTATACGCTCCTTAGCTAAAATTATTTCCTACCAGGAAAAAAATTTAAAGAAGCGAATTTGAAATTGAGAAATAAATACTTTCAAATATCGAAAAATCGTCAAAAGGTGCAAAGGATCAAAAATTCAATATAGCGAAACAAAATGTAAAAAAAAATTACTAAGAAAGACTTCCGAAAAAACTTTCATTAGAGATAAACTTATAAAATTTTTGTATAAATTTCCGCTAAACAAAATTATGGAATGTTTAAAAGTTACCAAAAAACTATTTATTCCTTGACCAAATTTTGCAGAAAAACCTGCAAATCTTTTAGTGCTAATCCGCATAACAAAATGATAAATTAATAAAACTTTTTATGAAGGAAAATAATAAAGGAGTTAATTTTGTTTTTTATAGCATATAAAGTAATAATAAAATAAATTACAGTTTACAGAATTTATAAAGTTATTACCAAATCACTAGTTTACAACCATTGTGCGACTGTGATGTGAAAGGCATTTTTATGATAATTTTTGGTCACATAAAGCGAAAATGATGGTAAAAATTTTATTATATTTTAATAAAACCCAATTTAAAAAAGTGAAAAAGGGTTTAAATGCGTAAGATATATTTGCTATTTTTGAATAAAACAGAAAATTTGACACTTTCAAAACATTAAATGATGCCTCCCATTTGCAATTACCTTTTCTCGACACGTTAGTTATTAGATACAACGATAAATTAGAATTTGATATTTATAGGAAATTGCCTTTGATAGGTATATAACAAAATTTCATTGCTGTCAACACAAAAACATTCCATTTCTTAACTCACAAAATTTTCTATTAAGTAAAGAACTTTTTAACAATGAAATGAAATTGAAAATATCTAAAAGTAATGGATATAATGATAATTTTGTACATAAATTAGTAAATAGACATAAGCATAAGAAAATGTTAAAAGATGCCACTACTCTTCAAACACCAGGCTTTAAAATTTTTTGATCCCAGATATACGAGATTAGAAAAAGGTGTGTTTGGAGTAGCCTACAAAACGGAGAACAGTTTGAAAAATCTCCTTGGAAACCCCAAAGACAAAGGCGACTTATGGCATCTATAAAATTAGCTGTAATGACTGCGATCTAAAATATGTTGGGCAAACTAAACGCTCCATAAACATTCGTTTTAAAGAACACATGGCACATTTAAGATACGGAAGAACAGAAAAGTCAAGCGTTGTCCAACATGCTTTGGAAAACAATCACCGAATAAGAATAAATAATCTTAAGTGGATTAAAAATATATCTAATAATAGATTATTGGATGCATTTGAGAGAGAATAGAGGTTAGAAAATAATAAATTATTTTCTAACCTCTATTCTTCTTTCGCATACAGATACTGAAGGAAACATGCGAAAGTATGTACCTTATTCTAAATGCAACAAGCTATTTTACGTATAAGCGGAAGATATGTTATGACCTAAAGGTCATAGGACTGTTACTAGGCCTTTAAGGTTTACCAAATATTGATGTTTTCTTTGTCTTTAGGACAGTAGAATAACACAATACCATTACCAAGTAAAAGAATGGTTTCAGAGAGACCAATTTATTCTAGGCCAATCTAATGTAAATAATATACTTCTTGTTAATCCTAAAAAAAATTTATTACCCCCTTATTACCGTATAAGCTTTAGATAAAGGAGCAGATGCGTTTAAATACCTTAAACTAACTTTTCCTTTCCTAATGTAAGTGATGCTAAGCTTAAGAAAGGAATATTTTGTTAGACCACAAATTGGAAAAATACTAAGGGATGAAAAGTGTGGTCAAAAATTAAGTGATGTTGAATTAGCTGCCCAAACGTCTTTTAAAAGAATTGGTTCGAAGCTTTTTAGGAAATAAAAAAAGTAGAAAACTACGAAACACTTTTAGGACTACTCAAAAATGATTCCACCGGGATATACTAACAAGTTGGTTTCTTAGAGAAAACTGTGTCAGCAGCTAAAAGTTTCTCCACAAAAGACTTACTATAAATGAATTTTTATGTGTATTTTTCCAAATAAAACCTGTTATCCTTATAAATCCTTTAGAAATTATATACAATTTTTTTTTAATTAATCAGGATGTTATAAAGTCTCCCGTACAGCTATTATAACATCAGTTGCAACATTTTTTTGGTATTTATTGACTAGTGATGCAAACCTATAATATAATTAGACTGTTTATTGTAAGTAGTGGAATTCTGTACGAAGAAAGATACGGGAATGTCTAAACACACTTTAAGATTAAAAGTCACTGAAAAGTTAAAAAATGTGCCAATTTTTCAGCTTTTCAATACGATTGTCGGTAACAAATCAAATTTAACAACCTAGTGGCATTGAAAAGATCATTTAAAACGAGGTCTCACTCGACATCTTTTCCATTAAAAGTTGTAGGGTTAACTTTGTGCCCACTCAGGTATTGGCAGCCCGGGGGTATATACAGTAACAGCATGCGGGCTAGAAACATCGTTTACGCTCGGAACGCCGAAGTCATAATTAGTAATAGTACGTGTGCTAGAGAGTAGAATGGGAGAAACAATCAATAATCTGTAACCCCTTGGGCAGGGTGAGATACACCCCTAAAATCTTAAATAGAAAGGGGGGTCGAGTGATACATCATCGTAAAGCTCTTGAAAAATGCTTTTCAATGGTACCATAGAAAGCTGTTTTTCGTGAAATTTTTCTGTATTTATTAAAGGAAACAATAAATAAAAACAAAGTTTTGAACATTTTTATTTAAGTAAATGTTCAAAATGATTGGTACCGATATCCTGGCATGTCTCTTAAGAATTCTAAACATTTTAAGCCTGGTATTTTATTTGTTTATGAATATTCGCATTTTATTATCGCAATATTTACTTTAAAAGTAATTTGTACTATCAGTATTTAACAGTTGACTTTTGGTTCAGTTTAAACGAAAAGCTGCACTTATCTTAAATAATGGTGTACAACACAGCTGAACGTGTAGAAATGATTTTCATTTATGGTTCTCAGGATCAATGTTTCTTAAGAACAGCCCAAAGATTTGATGAAAAGCATCCAGGTCAAAATATAAGTATGTGGAGTGTGTTCGCCAACTAGTAGCCAAATTTGAAGAAACTGGCTCTGTCGCGAATAAAAAGAGAAATCAACCGAGACTAGTTGACGAAGCAGCGCAAATTGAAGTTCTGAGGCAGTTTGCAATTAATTCAACTTTATCAACTCCTCAAGCAGCTGTAGCAACTGGCTTATCTCGTGAAACAATAAAGGTAGAAGAAAGGTACTTAAATTTCTGAAGTTGGATAGAAGAATCCAGTTTTGTGAAATAATGACAGATGTAATTACGGCAGAACTTCGACTAGTTAAAAATGTTTGTTTCAGTGATGAATGTACCTTTTATTTGAATGGATATGTTAATAATCAAAACTGTCGTTACTGGAGTGACGAGAACCCTCACGTATTTAGAGAAGGGCATACCCAGTACCCCCAGAAAATTAATGTTTGGGCTGGTATATTGGGAGACGTAATTATCGGCCCAATATTTATAGAAGGGAATTTAAATGGCAACATGTAAAGAAGAGGTCCTGTTGAATGGCCACCTAGATCTCCGGACCTAACACCTCTTGATTTCTTTTTGTTAAATCTGTGGTGTTTAAAACGCAACCTGAGTCAATAGAGCAACTCAAGGACAGGATAATTCAGGAATGCCGGGCTATATAGAGAAACATTTGCAAATGTACGCGAAGAATTTGAACAAAGGCTTTATCATTGTCTTCAAAACAACGCGAACCATTTTGAACATTTAATTAAATAATTATAAAAAATTTCACAATTGTGTTTTAATTTATTGTTTCCTTTAATAAACACAGAAGATTTTCACGAAAAACAGCTTTCTATGGTACCATTAGAAAGCATTTTTCGAGAGCTTTAAGATGATGTATCACTCGACCCACCTCTTCTATTTAAGATTTTAGGGGTGTATCTGACCCTGCCCAAGGGGTTACAGATAAGGGTCGAATAATACGCTTTTATTTGTTCCCTCTTCGTTTTATAGAAAGTGTTTTGAGCGTTTTTTGATTAAGTTTTGTTTGCATAGTTGAAAATATAGATAAAGAAAAATCTTTCTGTTTAAAAAAATCATTTTTAAAATTATTTTGTTTTTGACATTCACATTTCTGTACCTTTATGATCCTTATTTAAAAAAAAAAAAGTATTTCTGCTCACGCGAATCTTAATAATTCTTCAAGCAAAAACTGTTATGAAAAATAACTTTTTCTTATATCTTACACTTTTTGCTGTTAAACCAAAAGAAAAATATTTGGTTTTTCCACGTACGCATCTTATATGAAACCAACTACAAAAAAAACCTTCCCAGTTTATTTTTGTCGTATTTGGGCACTATTTAAACATTATTTAACAAGCGTATAATGCATAGGCAATATTAACCTAGCCAAAGGTTGTATAATATAGCCGTAATACAAATATTATACAACGAGTATACTTTATCTACGAGTATTCGAATTTTGATTCCATTGTCTGAAATTATTTGTTTAAGACAATAATTACCATTAAAAATGCTGTAAAAATACTTAAAACGAAAAAAATTTGTTTATTTCTCCTAAATATTCACTTTAGTTTTCATAATATATATTACGAAAGTTTATAATACATGAGTAATGTAATAAAACACTGCTTTACTGTATAGGTAGGTATTTGCTTTACTTTTGTATAATAATACACGAGTAAAGTAATAAAACATTGCTGTACTGTATTGGTATTTGTTTTAATATTGTTGGTCTACAATTAATTATTTACAGCAAGGGTGCTCTTTTTTGATTATTACCTTACTAGCCAATACTTTAGGAAACAGATTTTCTAACCCGCGTGTCATTACTACATAGGTATTCTGCTAGCATAAGTGCCGTTACTAGCCACGACTTTCTAGCAAACGTGCTGTTACTGTATATGCAGCCCGGGGTGGAAAATATCTAATGGTAGTCCTTCTTGAACATATTAAAATGAACATGATTAAAAGACATGTTGATATTTGTGCTTTTTGGAATAACGAAGTTCTCAAAGATGTAAATAAAAAAATGGATTAAATTTAAAAGAGGATTACATATTATACGAATGTAAGTAGAATTTGAATCTATGAAAGATGCTAAACAAAAGCACATATTCAGTTTTTTCCGTCAATTTTCCTAATAAATGTTTTCGTTAAAGCTTACTGTGTAAACTCATAGTATACGAAGCACGGTTAAAATTATTGACGGCACACCCAGAATCAGTAGTTCGACCCTATGTGGCTTTTACTGTTTGATGTGTGGGAAGAGTCATATGGTTTTTAGAAGCGTGCAAATGAATGAAATGCGCCCAGGGGTGAAAACTCCCCTAAAAACGTACGATCAGAAGATAATGTTTACAGAAAGGGGATGTTTTATTTGACAAAATAAGGGTAATATAGTGATTCCCTTCGGGAAATATATATAAACTCTAGTTAAATATGGATGTAGATGTACGACTACATGCACATGAATATAATCCTATTAGAATTAATAGTAATATTAACTTATTACACTGGCCGACAAAATTTTTCTAACACGGGCCAGCTCATTATTTTCACAATGGAAATACCTTCCCAATAATAAAAAAATATTTGGAAAGCCCTAATACGTACCATTTTTTAATAGCCTGATTAGAACCTTTTATATTCGCAGGTAAACAATTTTATTGTGGGGCGGCTAAAATAGGTCCATTTTACAACGGAAAAATTACCTAGACTGGGTTGTTTACAACATTAGACATAAAAAAAACGTTAAACATCACTCTTCTGTTGAGTTTCGAATTGAGTGGTTCTCTGTGTATCGATAAGCAAGTGTATGTTAAGACAAGACTGTCGAGTCAAACGCACCGAAGTTGCAAAATTTCTCCTGACAAATTGTGTTATATTTGTGGAGAATTTCTGGTGAAATCACAAGCCAGGCCATTTTCCGAAAATGTAAAAAAAGCCTACTTTAAATATTTTGGTGTGTTAATTGGGGATCAAGATAAGCTGTGAGCTCCTCATGTGTGCTGTGTTAGTTGGTGCAGTGGGTGAAGGGAAAGAGAAAAAGTATGCCTTTTGCAGTTCCAATGGTATGGCGAGAACCCACTAATCATTCTGACGATTGTTATTTTTTCCTGACAAAGACTGAAGGTTATTCCAAAAAGGGAAAGCACAATATAGAATATCCAAATTTGCAATCTGCCATACGACCTGTTCCTCATAATGCAAATTCGCCAGTGCCGATTGCGCCTTTAAATTGGCAAGCTATTGATTTGGGAGATAATGGAGATAACGCATCATCAGGCAGCTCAGAAGAACAGTGCACTGGTCCCACTTTTACCACAGGTCCCAGTTCCAGCGAGCCACATTTGATTGTTCAAAACGAATTAAATGATTTGATTGTTCACAAAAACTACGAATTTCAGAAAAAGAAATGCTATGTTTTCTGAATTTTACGGTATGGAAAATTCGTTGTGCGCGTGTATTGATATAGACAGTTTAATGCAGGAACTTGATATTGAACATTCTCCCCGTGAGTGACGCTTATACATAGACTCATCTAAATATAGCTTAAAAGCTGTGTTATTGCATAATGGAAATTCAAAACCCTCTATACCAGTTGCCCATTCAGTTGCAATGAAAGAAAATTATAAAAATATGCCCACGATTTTGGATAAAATAAACTACAATAGGTATAAATGGCAGATATGTGGGGACTTAAAAGTTGTAGCGATTTTAGTGGACAAAGGGGATTTACAAAATATTGCTGTTTTCTTTCTTTATGGGACAGTCGTGCAATAAATCAGCGTTATGTCACAAAATTTGGCCAGAAAGAAGCGAATTTCAACCGGGATCTCAAAATGTTAAATTTATACCTCTTATTGATCCGAAAAATGTCCTTTTGCCTTCTCTTCACATTAAACTTGGGCTGATGAAAAACTTTGTGAAGGCCTATCCCCAGTTAAGTCATGCCAAATTAAAAGAAGGCATTTTTATTCGGCCCACAAATCAGAAAATTGCTGGACAATGTCAATTTTACGGAAAAGCTTACCAGGCAGGAACTCAGAGCATGGAATTCATTTTTTAGTGTAGTAAGAGGATTTTTAGGCAACAATATGGATGAAAATTATGAACAATTAGTTAATAAACTCTTAGATGCCTATAAAGCGCTTGGTGCCAGAATGTCATTAAAAATTCACTTCCTCCATTCCCATCTGCCATTTTTCCCTAAAAATTTGGGAGCTGTTAGTGACGAGCAGAGTGAAAGGTTTCACCAAGATATCAGAACAATGGAAATTCGGTACTAAGGACGATGGGATCCACCCATGATGGGTGACTACTGTTGGGTTTTGAAGAGAGAAGATAGGACACCTCATAAATAGAAAAAATAAAGTTTAATTAGTCTTTTAAGTTAATATTTTTCTCGTTTGCTTTTCTCTTAGATGTACGGTATGTTTAATAGGCGAATACTGTAAACATAGTCAATAAACAGGGTTAAGAATTTTCTGAAATTATTTTTTTCTATAGATATTAAGTATCGTAACATTCGATATGGTTCTATACAGCTCTAATAAGAAAACCCTATGGGCTACAACTTTCTATTTGTCATTTTCGTATTTGGATAGGTCCATTCTATTAGATTACGCTATTCTGATTTGTGTTACAACAAACGATTTTTTTTGTCGGCCAGTGTTATTAATTGAATTTGTTTCCTTATAAACCATAATGACATAAATCCTTAAATATTTTGAGGATTGTTTTACAAAAAAATCACTCTTAGTTGTCCTTGCCATTGTCTGACCCCAAACAGAAAAGCACAAATTAAACTGCCTCATGCCGGATTTATAATAATATTCTGAAATTTTAAAACTGTTCGAAAAAAGATCTCCCATTTCGGCTGATTTGGTCATGAATCATCTTGAAACAATATAAATTAATTCAGATAACAATCCTGAAATCCTTCAGTGGTTCGGATATGTTTATGATTGCCTTTGTTTTCTAAACTGTGACAGAAAGCTAACATAAACGGATCAAACAATATTCAACCTCTGTCATTATTTGAATCAACATAAAATTGCGGTATTCCGTTGCTATGCCAGCAGACTCTTAAATACTTCTTTTAACTAATAATTATAACAAGTTCAAAATAATTAAACAAATTGCATTCAACAAAACTAAACATAAAAAATGGGTAAGTTTCCTTTACCCGGTACTTCCCTCGTCATGAATTTTCCTTTTATTATGGATAGTAAGTATGACCCAATTTAGTTTGGTACATAGTCATTTAGTAACCCATATACAGAGTTACAATTTAAAAACTTGAAATGGCCATATCTTAGGAAGAAAAAACTTAATCAAAAAAACGCTCAAAACACTTTTTTTAAAATGAAGAGGGAACAAATAAAAGCATATTATTCGACCCTTATATGTAACTCCTTGGGCAGGGTGAGATACACCCCTAAAATCTTAAAAAGAATCTTAAATGCTTTCCAATGGTGCCATAGGAAGCTGTTTTTGGTGAAATTCTTCTGTGTTTATTAAAGGAAACAATAAATTAAAACACAATTGTTAAATTTTTTATAATTATTTAATTAAATGTTCAAAATAGTTCCCGTTGTTTTAAAAACAATAATAAAGCTTTGTTCAAATTCTTCGCGTACATTTGCAAATGTTTCTCTGGATATAGCACGGCATTCCTAAACTATCCTGTCCTTGAGTTGCTCTATTGACTCAGGTTGCGTTTTAAACACCACAGATTTAAAGTGATCCCACAAAAAGAAGTCAAGAGGTGTTAGGTCCGGGGATCTAGGTGGGCATTCAATAGGACCTCTTCTTCCAATCGCCCCATCCTGTTGAAAATGTAGTAAGTGTTCTTCTAATGCTAAATTTCCTTGTATGTCTCTCTGATTTTCTAATTCCCGCACTATTAGTGGTTCAATAGACCTCTGTAGCATTTCAGCATACATGTCGCCATTTAAATTCCCTTCTATAAATATTGGGCCGATAATTACGTCACCCAATATACCAGCCCAAACATTAATTTTCTGGGGGTACTAGGTATGCCCTTCGTGTAGGTTCTCGTCATTCTAGTAACGACAGTTTTGGTTATTACCATGTCCATTCAAATAAAAGGTACATTCATCACTGAAACAAATATTTTTAACTAGTCGAGGTTCTGCCGTAATTCTATCCGTCATTATTTTACAAAACTGGATTCTTATATCCGGATCGTCGTCACCAAGTTCTTGCAGTATGCGCAGTTTATAGGGATGAAACTTATGAAATTTAAGTACCTTTCTTATTGTTTCACGAGATAAGCCAGTTGCCACAGCTGCTTTACGAGTTGATAAAGTTGAATTAATTGCAAACTGCCTCAGAACTTCAATTTGCGCTGCTTCGTCAACTAGTCTCGGTTGATTTCTCTTTTTATTCGCGACAGAGCCAGTTTCTTCAAATTTGGCTACTAGTTGGCGAACATACTCCGGACTTACATTTTGACCTGGATGCCTTTCATTAAATCTTTGGGCTGTGCTTACAGCACACTAAAAAATAAATAAAAACTGTGTGTTTATTTATTGTTTCCTTTAATAAATACAGAAGAATTTCACAAAAAGTTGCTTTCTAAGGTATCATTGAAAAGCATTTTTTAAGAGCTTTAAGATGATCTATCACTCGGCCCCCTTTCTATTTAAGATTTTAGGGTGTATCTCACCCTGCCCAAGGGGTTACAGATAAGGGTCGAATAATACGTTTTTATTTGTTCCCTCCTCATTTTATAGAAAGTGTTTTGAGCGTTTTTTCTTCCTAAGATATGGTCATTTCAGGTTTTTAAATTGTCACCCTGTATACTGTCTTTTCAAACAATTTGTTCCCCCATATTGGATTCATTATTTTACCAGTTTCTACCTATGCCACACTCAATTTTTCTAACTATGTATATTTTACATTGACACACTCTGTCATTTTGTTACGTTATATTTTGTTTAATGGCATAAAATTTGAAAAAATGTTTTTAAACTAAATACTTTATTAGTCCGCCATTTTGTTTTGCTATCTTGGATTCATACAAAGTAACACATGATTTTTGTGCAGATAAAAAGCTATGCCGTGAAATGACAGACAGGCAGATAGACCGACGGAATTGATAAAACATATTTTTTGGCTTCTAGTAACGTTAAAACATGAAGATATGTAAAACGTGAAAAAGTGATTTTTTTAGTATTACATTTTCAATTTGTACTACAAATTTACCCATACCTATGTGGTACAGATCAAAACTAGTTATGGCACAAATTTGAAATCTATCCTTTAAGTAGTTTTTTTCAGGTTAAATTCTTAAATATTTTATTGGGCCGCCATTTTTTTGGACCATCTGCGATTAGTACCAAAATTTTGCCACTACATGTCTGCTTAATACTTGATTTTGGTACAAAATTTGAGGTTTATTGGATAAGTAGTTTTTTAGTAATAATTTTTTAAATATTTCACTAGGCCACAATTTTGTTTCGCATTATATTGAATTTTTAGCAAAATGTTACCAGTTCATCCTATATGACCCTTAGTTTTTGAAAAAAATTTGAAGCTAATCGGGTATGTAATATTTAGCTACACCGCGAACAGACAAACGGACGGAATTGAGAAAACTAGTGACCCTGAAACGCAAAGATCTGAAAAAATCTCGAAGGAATTTAATCAAATCTAATAAATTATATAATATACAGGGTGACCGGTAAACGGACGAATTGCTTTGGGGAGGTGGTAGTGTAGCTAATTTGTAATCGATTGAACTGCAAAACTCAATAGTTTTCGTGATATTTTAATTTTTGTGTTTTTTCAGAAAAACACTTCCTACTACACTGAATACTTGAAAATTTATTTTTATTTTTCGGATACTTAATATTTTTTGATTAGTTCACATGCAAATTCTTGGAAGTTTTTCTAAACAACTAATGGTTCTGATTTTTTCAAAATGATCTTACACAAATTTATTACATAACTTGCATTACTCTGTGAACTAAGAAAAAAAATGAAATAGCCGAAAAATGTCTTTTATCTTCAATTACTAGTTGCAGTAAGCTGCAACACAAACATTTAAATATCTCGAAAACTATTGAGTTTTGAATAATGGATATTATGGTTCAATCGGTTGCAAATGAGGTGCACTACCTACCACGTCCTCAAAGGAATACGTCCACTTACCAGTCACTCTGTATAATATAAACCCTTTTAGACAATAACATGATTCAAAAAATATCAGTCCCGTCTCTAATCTTAAAATCTCTCAAAAGATCAAATACCTTTTAGGTACACACTCGGTAAACCCAAAGGATAACATGCTCATTATTAAAATGTGACGGCTACTAACCAACTTGTACAACTTACATCGAGAAGTGTCAAATTAGAATTACTATCCGACGTTTCGCCTTCGATTGCACGAGGCATCTTCAGGGATTTTACTTAATATTGATGACTGACGAGCTCGAATTATATACATTTGGGCTTTTATATTTACTTGTGCTCGCCGAACCGTGATTCTCTAACTTTTCGTTTTTAAAAACCTGGAACCGATGCTAGAACCTTGGTTTCCTTTACATTTATGAAATGGCCAGTGTTATGCTGGTGTTCAGCTACAGCAGATTGAACAATTTGTTTCTTTTTAATGTTCATGTTCCTTAAGTTTTGATATTGAGGGTCCTGCTTACCCACATACACTTCTCCACAGGAGCAAGGAATTTTATATAAACCTTCTGTTTGGAAAGGTACAAGCTGTTCTTCCAAATCGCAAGCATTGTCCAATCTTCTTATGTGTATTGTAGACTGTACGTATGTTGGACCGCCGAAGTAATCGTCCTATTTTGTCTGTAGTGCCATGTATGTAGGGAAGAACAACATTACCTAATGGTGTCTCTTTGATAAAATTCACCTTTGGAGGAGTTGGTTTACTATGTTTTTAAATGAGCGTGTAAATCTTCATGTGCAATAGCCATTCCATCTAGATCTTCGGTCAGTTTGTGTCTCCGATGTTAAAGAATCTTGATAGTTCTCAAATAGCTTGAATTAGTGAGTTAATAAGCATTTCTTTTTTCGTTTTATAAATTGGGTTAAGTGACAACAAAGTTTGACGTTTTACTGTGTGAATGACGCTAAAATACCATTTTCTTTGGCCTTTGAACCATATGACTAAAAGGAATTGTTCCATTAGATTCAATTTTATAAAAACGTGACATTTTAAAGATTTAATTATTAGGTGGTACGTAAAGATTGAGGAAAATATTAAAAAATAACAACATAAATTATTCAAAAATAAATATTTAAATTGAATGTATATTAAGATAAAGATATTGCTAATAAAGGATGTATTCATAGCTGCCTATCTGAAGTTTTCATAAAAATCTTTTTTTTTGAAAAATGAAATAAGAAAGAGACAAAATATAGGGACATTAAAATCAGGTTTTAAGTCCTTATGGAGCACTTTCAACAGTTTAGTTTTTTGGCCAAATTCCTACCTTTTTTTGACAGGAACATTTGTGTTTTCTACATAAACCTGACTAAAAATCGTCTTGGAACGAGTTCCAACTGGATTGTTTTGACTGTCCACGAAATGTGCAGAGTTTTTAATAAAAGAATCTGTTTTTCCAGTAAATGGATTAAGAAAATATGGGATCTTTCTTTCTCCTATCACCTGTGGCCACATAGCAAATAACATTTAGAAGCTTTTATTAATATTATTTAGCAACTTATTAAACGATAGCACATTGCTATTTAGATATGTATATGCGCACGTTTGCTTTTTATAGCCTTTAAAGCATTTTGAACTTATATTTTGCACCCACATGATTGTAATATCTTTTCACGATGAAACAATTGATTCTAAGAACAAATCCCTTTCTAAAGGTTGGGTTACCTTTGAAGTTGAAAAGCAGTAATTCTACATTAAGAAAGAGCCCCCTCTTTACCGAAGAGGTGTTAAACACAAATTCTATCACCCTCAGCACCAACAACCAGGTTATTAACTCATTAGTATTCCTGCCAGTTGGTGAGATTTTTCAAGATTCTTTATATTACAGTAAACATCAAAACTGATCAAAGCTCTCAAAAATTACCACACATATTTCTATTTATAAACAATTTAAACTACATTCTCTCCTAAACAGGTTTTTTTTAAAATAAAGCAAATCATAATATTAAATAGTGTTTTACTGGTTGTTTCAGTACCTTTACGAACACACGGGTAAGGGGTTTATGAAGGCAGTGCAATAATTTCTGTTTTACGTGTTTTGGCGCCCTTCTTTCATATTTATAATTTTCACTTGCCTCCTTCATACACCAAGGAAAGGGATTGAAAATTTTGAACTCCCCCAAAGCCGAACTACCGTATAACACTGGCCATTTCGTAAGTGCAAACTTTTATTATTGCACTTACGTAAGAACTCTTTATAACGTGGGTTTTATAACACCAGAGTTTACGTTATACGGTAAACCCAAAGGATAACATGCTCATTATTAAAATGTGGCGGCTACAAACCAACTTGTGGTTCTTGTGGTACAACTTACATGGAGAAGAGAATTAAGTACGAATCAATGAACTCCTTAAAAAAAACTACATCTTTTGAGATCAACTAATAATAATAACGTATCTTCTAAATACTTTAATAGTCTAGATTCCATGGAGGACAGAAATTTCGAAAGAACTTAAGAAAAGATGATTTAAATCAGAGTTCACAAGTTTCTCTTAATAAATCCTATGTCCACTTTATCGTAGACTTATTTTATTGATGGATAATTCCTATTTATTTAGCTTTCTCAGTTATCACTCTACCATGAAAATAAACTAATAAGCTGACGACCCTTAGAGACAGGTCCAATTGATTTTTATTCTGTTTGCTTCTGGACAAATATATAACAATTTAAAATAACAATAACTTTTCAACCAAGTTTTAATAATTGTAGAGTAGTTGAGCTAAGTGATCTAAGTGCCAAAATATGAATTTTCGTTTTTTTCTGTAAATAACATCTATTTACGAGGGCCAATATCCTTGTATAGGATCTAAGTGCCACTTTCATCCTAATAGATGAAAACGATGTTCAAGGATGGTGTGGCCTGTATGTCCAGCGTGATAGTCACTGCTAAATGATCTAAGTGCCACTCTGGTTTTAGTGTTCGTTTTCAAGTTGAAACGTTTTCGTTTGGCGTGGAATCGAGTTTTATTGATTGTTTAATGGAGTTTTGAAGTAAATATAATGGATGCATTTAGTCATATAAAAAAGCCAAAATCTAAAAGAAAAACACATAGTAAAGCTAGGTTGTGTGGAAAATCCTATGTTACACAAAAATCCAAGCTGCAAAAACCAGGAAAAACCATTCCAAATAATGAGGTTAGTATTTGATTTTTAACAAGTTTTTACACAGTACTACAGCCGGCAATTATCGTGTTAATTTTGGAATACATGTGCAAGATACAACAGATGGGATAATGTGCATCTAGCATGCACATGGCATCATGTCTTCTACAAGCCTTGAGTACAGGTCAGCTTTCAACTTATAAACGGAATCTATATATATAGAACGATAACTGTGCAGAGCGACTCAAAAATCGAATGTTTATTTTCTTATACATGTTCTTAGTAGCTAATGGACATTTTGACACCACCGATCATAAGTTTTTAGTTTCCGGCCATAGTTTTTCATCTTCAGATAGAGATTTTGCTCTTATAGAGAAGCGAACAAAACGTTCCAAGCTCCAGACAGTAAATGTTGTAAAAGTGGTAATTGTTGCGGCTAGACCTTCCTACAAAATTTTAGATATGGGCGAATGTGCTTTTCTTGATTCTGACAAAATATCAGCAAAATGAATATACATCTAAACTTGGCATTACTCAAGCATCATGGTTACGTGTGACTAAAGAAGAGCCAAGAATAGTGTTGTACAAGAAAAATTTCAGTGACCTTATAGGATGTGAGAAGTGTCGTATACTAAAAAAGGGTGTAACTGTCCAACATTTAAAGTAGCCTGGTGCAAATCAACGAAAGTAAGAAAAAGGATCTTCGCGCAATGTTAGAATTTATTAATCCGGAAAATAAAACATTTTATACCTCTATTTTAAATTTTTAGTCATATAGGTTATCCCTGTCGACTTAGATCATTTCCAACTTTTGTTCATGTATTTTCCTATACAAAGTTTTTTTGGTGTACTAATAATAATATTTTCTTTTGTGTATCTCTGTGTTCGTTAATAAAGCCGAATTTCAATAAAACAAAATATATTTGTTTTATTTTTTGATATAAAACAGTTTTCTTTGTTTTCTGCTAATTTTCAATTTCGGCACTTAGATCACTTAGCTCGACTACTCTTCAATTATGAAAGATTTTTTTTAAATTCTGAACAATTTTAAATGACAACCAAACTGGAAAAAACAACTAATACTCCTTGTCTGGTAATACTTCTACCTAAATCTTATAAAATTATTTTTTGGAATGGCAACAATGGTTTTGTAATTTTATTTACTAATCACTTATTTCGACAACTCAAGCTAACTTCGCATTTAATAAGTAATCATTCTTGTTTAATATTTGATTGAGTCCAGCACCACCAACACTTTGTCACTAAATCAAAAAATCCAAATTTTTTTAATTAATTTTGAATTAAGTGACTAAAATTTTTTGCTTGTTTAGATCAGTTTAATAAAGTTTTTCTCAGTAAAGTTTTCTACCTACTTTTTATTTCATATTTTTTTAAATGTATTTCTTAATACCAACTTAACAAAAGTAACTTCTCCTATTTAATTGAGAAATATCACTTTGCAGTTTTCAGAACTTTAACAAATATTTGAGTAGATCTCCAAAACGGTTGAAAACATTTTAATTTAATTAATATGTATTGTGAATTGTAATATGCGACATACATTTTTAATTGTTTGTTTCGTCGATGTATGTTTTTTTTTATTGTAACCTGTGTTTAGAATCTTAATCAAATTTTGATTGACAAGTATTGTTTATAAATAAACTAAAAGTGTGCTATCTTACATTTGTTTTTTGGTAACTACGGTTAACAAAATAAAGATGCAAAATAGAGTTCTAAAACGAACGTGACATGTCCGATAAAAAAGCTGGATTTGCAGACTTTAACTACCACAAATTAGTAATGCGATTGAAAATAGTATTCCCATAAATGCAGTAAAGTCGCTATCAGTATGGATGCAGTTTTCACTATTTTCAGGTTTTAATATAAGGAAAACGAACGGAGATGATTACAAGAAGTCGGAAATCAAGGCAATGTGGAACAATACGGCAAAACAAGATCAAGAATATTGCTTTAAGAAATGGAACATAATATTTCATCCTTTTAAAGACATAAGATTGGTGTCATCCCGAAAAGCTCGCGATGCTAAACATCGTATTCTACAAGGAAATATTGAGAAAAAAAGGGAAAGTTTAGCGCCCTTCTCACATGGTGACTACGTGAAATTACTCAATTTCTGTAAAAAGGTTAACCCAGAGGGCCTTCAAAGAAAATTTTATCACATTGCTGTTTTGATTTGCTGACTGTGCCAAATTTTAGTCTCCGACCGGTGCTGGTTTGACTAGACGTGTTCTGAAAAGATTCGAAGATTAGCCAATACGTTAAGAAGTCTTCTAACAAAAACTAAGCCAAAGAACATCGATAAAAAAAAGAAGTATTGTAATCTTGAAAAAATCACCTTCCCAGATTTCTTCAGATCTTTACGTTTCAAATGACGAAAAATATGTTTTCTCGATTCCGTCGGTATGTCCGTCTGTCTGTCTGTCGGCCTGTTTGTTCGCGACATACCTAAAAAGCTACTTGTACGATTGACTCATAGGTCATATGGGGATTACTTGGTAATATTTTGGTAAAAATCCAATAAGAGGAAACAAAATAGCGGCCTAGTTAAATGTTAAAAAAATTATTACTAAAAAAGTGCTTATCCAGTTTATCTAAAATTTTGCACAAAAATCAAGTATTATGTAGGCATAAACTGATTGAATGATGAAAACATGTTGGGGACGAATCCAAGATGGCGAATAAAATGGCAGTTTAATAAAATATTTAGCCTGAAAAACTACTTAATAAACTGATTTCCAAATTTTGTGCGATAACTAATTGTGGCGTAGAGATAAATTACCTAGTAAAACTGTGGTACTAATTCAAGATGGAGGAACAAAAGCCGTCTTTGCGTTTTATCGTCCCTTGATATTAATTCTCTTGGTCCATCTGTCGGTTTCTCTGTCTGTCTGTCAATTCAAGGCATAGCTTAAAAAGTACTCATCAAATTGACTTCAAATTTTAGTCAAAAATTAAGGGTCACATGTGAATGACCTGGTAATATTTTGGTAAAATTCCAATATGTCGGAAGAAGATGGCGGCTTTGTGAAACGTTAAAAAATTATTACAGCAAAAACTAATTATACAATTTACCTCAAATCTTGTACAAAAGTTAAATGTTACATAGGAATGAACTGGTAACATTTTGGCATGAATATAAGATATCAAAACAAAATGGCGGCCTTATAAATTGTTTTAAAAATGAAGGTAAACAAATCTTCTTATTCAATTGATTTTAAATTTTGGAGAAAAGTTAAATATGATGTAAAGATAAACTGGTACGAATTTAACATGACGTAATAAAATCTCGGTGTGTGCCAATGTAAAATCTACTTATTGAATGTATTTTAAATTATGTCCAAAAATCAGGTGTGACATAGGTAGGAAGTAAAATATTGGTAGGAATCCAATATGTTGAAACAAAATGGTGTCCAATAAAAACGTTTGAAAAGGCAGTATACAGGGTAACTATTTAAAAACTTGAAATGGCCATATCTTAGGAAGGAAAAACTTAATCAAAAAACGCTCAAAATACTTTCTATAAAATAAAAACGTATTATTCGACCCTTATCTGTGATCCCTTGGGCAGGGTGAGATACACCCCTAAAATCTTAAAGTTCTTGAAAAATACTTTTCAATGATACCATAGAAAGCAACTTTTCGTGAAATTCTTCTATATTTATTAAAGGAAACAATAAATAAAAACACAGTTTTGAACATTTTTATTTTTATTTAAGTAAATGTTCAAAATGATTGGTACCGATATCCTGGCATGTCTTTTAAGAATTCTAAACCTAAACATTTTAAGCCCGGTATTTTATTTGTTTATGAATATTCGCCTTTTATTATCACAATATTTACTTTAAAAGTAACTTGTACTATTAGTATTGATATTTTAACAGCTGACTTTTGGTTCAGTTTAAACGAAAAATAGCACTTATCTTTAATAATGGTGTACAACACAGCTGAACGTGTAGAAATGATTTTCATTTACGGTTCCCAGGATCAATGTTTCTTAAGGACAGCCCATAGATTTAATGAAAGGCCTCCAGGTCAAAATGTAAGTCCGGAGTATGTTCGCCAACTAGTAGCCAAATTTGAAGAAACTGGCTCCGTCACGAATAAAAAGAGAAATCAACCGAGACTAGTTGACGAAACAGCGCAAATTGAAGTTCTGGGGCAGTTTGCAATTCATTCAACTTTATCAACTCGTCAAGTAGCTGTAGCAACTGGCTTATCTCGTGAAACAATAAGAAAGGTACTTTAATTTCATAAGTTTCATCCCTATAAACTGCGCATACTGCAAGAACTTGGTGACGACGACCCGGATAGAAGAATCCATTTGAATGGACATGTTAATAAGCAAAACTGTCGTTACTGGAATGACAAGAACCCACACGTATTTAGATAAGGGCATACCCAGTACCCCCAGAAAATTAATGTTTGGGCTGGTATATTGGGAAACGTAATTATCGGCCCAATATTTATTAGAAGGGAATTTAAATGGCGACATGTATGCAGAAATGCTACAGAGGTCTATTGAACCACTAATAGTGCGGGAATTAGAAAATCAGAGGGACATACAAGGAAATTTACCATTAGAAGAACGCTTTCTACATTTTCAACAGGATGGGGCACCTCCTCATTATGTAGTTCCCGTCAGGCAATGGTTGGATGATAATTATCCCAACCAGTGGATTGGAAGAAGAGGTCCTGTTGAATGGCCACCTAGATCCCCGGACCTAACACCTCTTGACTTCTTTTTGTGGGGTCACCTTAAATCTGTGGTGTTTAAAACGCAACCTGAGTCAATAGAGTAACTCAAGGACAGGATAGTTCAGGAATGCCGTGCTATATCCAGAGAAACATTTGCAAATGTACGCGAAGAATTTGAACAAAGGTTTATTATTGTCTTTAAAACAACGGGAACCATTTTGAACATTTAATTAAATAATTATAAAAAATTTCACAATTGTATTTTATCTTATTGTTTCCTTTAATAAACACAGAAGAATTTCACGAAAAACAGCTTTCTATGGTATCATTGGAAAGCATTTTTTAAGAGCTTTAAGATGATCTATCACTAGACCCCCTTTCTATTTAAGATTTTAGAGTTGTATTTCACCCTGCCCAAGGGGTTACAGATAAGGGTCGAATAATACGCTTTTATTTGTTCCCTCTTCATTTTATAGAAAGTATTTTGAGCGTTTTTTGATTAAGTTTTTCCTTCCTAAGATATGACCATTTCAAGTTTTTAAATTGTCACCCTGTATATGCGTTCCTAAATAACTATGTAGTGAACTAAATTGGGTCACAATTCACTATTCCTAATAAAAGGAAATATTCATATCCAGGGAAGCTTCGGGTAAAGGAAATTTACCGATTTTTTTATATAAAAGTTTTCAAGAATCTTTAATACACAAAAAAAATTGAGCAATGCTTAAGGACATTAAAATATGTAATTCCTTTGCAATCAGGAGTTTATAAAATTCCTTGTTTTTGCGGTAAAATAAATTTTGTCGCTAAAGACCAGTACTCAAGAAAATACATGATTAACATAAAGTTTTTAACAACAGTTTTGAGATATTAAAAAACAAAAATTAGAGAATCTAATCAAGATATGTATCCGACAATTTTAAACGGTTCCTTTGTTTTATACAAACGAAGTATTAATTTTAAAATATTACGATATACATAATTTTAAAATCTTTTTCGACAAGGAATACTCATTAACATACAGCTTTTAATCTTCAAAAAAAAATTAACTCTTAATTGGTTAGGAACGTTTCCCAATTAGTTAGGACAGAGCGCACTCCCGCGAATTTCTTTTTCGTTTTGTCAGCTGCTGCAGAACAGTTGAAGCCATTTAAAAACGCTTTTGAAAGGACATTAAATTCGCACCATAATTCTTTCTACGCGCGTTTGCAACTTGTCTCTGTTAATTGGGGTCTAAAAGCAGAAAGACCATTTGTGAGCATCCTCTTTTTTTCAATAAAAAAAGCGATTAAGCAAATTTATATCTGGATTAATTAGCGTTATAGGTGCAGTTGGTTGTTTATTTTATGCTCTTTTTACACTCGTATCACGCACGTGGAATTTAAATTATTGAAAAGATGTAAATCTTCTCATATGGAGGGGATTTTTGACGGCAGACTTGAGATGGCCTTGATCAGTAGTACAGATTAACTAATATCTATTATAATACCTACGTTTTACTTAACGGAGTGTTTTTAATTGACGGCTAAAAATGAAGAACATAGTTTTGTTTTAGTAATAAAAGTCTATATAAACATGTGTCGGAAAGGCCTCAAATTTTGAGATACAGGATGTCATAATTTTAATTTTTTTTTATAGATCTCGTAGATTTCTAGAGAAAAATCATTCAAAATCATTACACAATATACGGTAAGCACAACTGCACGAGATATCTTCAGGTATCTTTAATATCTTAAACAGTGTGGGACTCGTTACTCTGTCAGAGAAAAGAATACCCACTAAACCTCAACCGGTCCCCATCAGATGGACCATCATTGGACAAGCCAAGGATCCTTTGATGGGGTTGAAGCCGTCCTTTAGGAAGAAGTCCTAACACTGGAACCTGTGGTGGAAGATAGATCAAAATACAACGCGCATTTCGCTAACCAAGTTAGCATCATCAGCAAATGATATAAACTAAAGTATCTGATCCTAACCAAGGCTATTTGTAGGTAAATGTGGTCACACTTGGTTGCACCCGACTGCGCCGTTATCAAGTAAACAATCGAGTGGACTATAGGGAATAGGCCCTCTGTCTTTATTTAGTGCTTTCTTATCACATTTAACTATTTCTATACTCTCAAATGCATCCAATAATCTATTATCAGATACATTTTTAATCAACTTAAGTTTATTAATTCCTATTCGGTGATTGTTTTCCAAAGCATGTTGGGCAACGCTTGACTTTTCTGTTCTTCCTTATCTTAAATGTGCTATGTGTTATTTAAAACGAATGTTTATGGTGCGTTTAGTTTGCCCAACATATTTTAGATCGCAGTCATTACAGCTAATTTCATAGATGCCACTTCTCTCCCTCAAGTCGACTTTGACTTTGGGGTTTCCAAGGAGATTTTTCAAACTGTTCTTCGTTTTGTAGGCTACTCTAAAACCCACGTTTTTAAATACTTTTTCTAGACCTGTCGTATATCTGGGATCATATGGGATTACTATAAATTTATTGGAAGGCTTAGGTGTTTGAAGAGTAGAGGCATCTTTTAACATTTTCTTATGCTTCTGCCTATTTACTAATTTATGTACAAAATTATCATTATATCTATTACTTTTAGCTATATTTTTAATCCGATTCATTTCATTGTTAAAACGTTCTTTACTTAATGGAAAATTGACTAACCTGTGAGTTAAGAAACGGAATGCTGCCATTTTGTGTTGACGGCAATGAAATGAGTCGGATATTATATACCTATCAGTATTAGTAAATTTCCTATAAATATCAAATTCTTATTTATCGTTATTTCTAATAACTAACGTGTCGAGAAAAGGTAATTGCCCATTGTTCTCCTTTTCGTACGTAAAATTAATGGAAGGATATTTATTGTTTAATGTTTCTAAGAAAGTGTCCAAATTTTCTGTTTTAGTATCAAAAATAGCAAATATATCGTCTACGTATCTATACTACACCCTTGGGAAATACTTGAGTTCTTTTTTGAATTGGGTTTCTAATCTGCCCTTAAACAAATTTGCAAGGAACGGGGATAAGAAATTGCCCATCACAGTCCCCTCAAGTTGTTTATAATATTTATTGTTGAACTGAAAAAAAATTTGATTCATACATAATTTTGTGAGAAATAAATATTCATTTATTTCTCATATATCCGAAAGGATCTTTGAAGAAGATGCTACAAAAGTAAACGTCACACTCTCTTCTGTCCTTAGAATAGCCCTGTCTAAGGAGGCATCCCTGATGGAGCGAAATGAAATATCCTCATTTTCTCAGAGTGAAAACGTGCAAGTGAAAAGGGAAAGTGAAGATAATATGCTTTTTACGCAGCAAGCTGAAGGTTCTTCCCAGGGTCAGAGGTTTCGAAATCAGGGGAGACAGCAAACGTCAAAAAATTACCGTAATAGTGCGCAGGGACTTCCTCAGAAAAAAAGATATAGTGATACTCTAATTAAGTGTTTAGTATGTGGCCGGTCAAATCACAGATCCGTCGAATGTAAGTACAAAAATTATACATGTCATAAGTGCGGCAAAATGGGCCATTTGGCTCCAGTATGTAAAACTACAACTCGTCAAAACTTTTTAGAAACTGAAAATAATAATAATAATGGATCTGATTCGGACATGTCTGATGAATTTATGTTTAATATTAAAAATAGCCTCTTAATAAATTCTAATTGTTCTCTTGATGTTTTTAGAGATCTAAATATAGGTTCTTGTAATTCTGAAACAAATGTTAAACCTATTTATATTTAAATATTAGTTGAAAATATACCCATACATTTCGAAATTGATTCTGGTTTTGCGCATGCGGCAATTTCAGAAAAAATGTACCTAAAATGCTTTAAAAATTTAAAATTATTAAAAAATGATTTAGTTTTAAAAGATTATGTTGGAGTTACCTTTAGGCCGTTAGGATTTTTAAATTTAAATATTTCATTTGAACAAATAAGATATATATTAAAAACCTATGTAATACAAAGTGGTGGGCCACCCTTAATTGGCCGCAACGGTTTAAAAATGCTCAATTTTGGTATTTGTAAATTAGATAATAGTTTTTATGTAAGTTCTTCTGCCAGATTAGAAAATTTGTTACACAGCTATAAGGAAATTTTTGATGGCTCTTTGGGGAAATTCAATAAGTTTAAGATTTCTTTAAAATTAAAGATCAGTCGAAGCCGCGCTTTATTAAGGCCCGTCCGGTTCCTATTGCTCTTAAATCTAAAATAGAAATTGAAATCGATCGTTTAGTCAAAAATAGTGTTTTAAAACCTGTCGAATTTTCACAATGGGCTACCCCTATAGTCCCTATTCTTAAGAAAAATGGTGGATTGAGAATCTGTGGCGATTTTAAAATCACTCTTAATCCGCAATTAGAAATGCAGCAATATCCCCTTTCCACATGTGATGTAGACCTTAACCCATATCTCTATTGAAGTATTTTGTATATCTAAATATTTCAATAGATTTTTAACTTTTGTTTATGAAATCTTAGAACCGATGCTTCTAGTGCAATGCTAGAACCTTGGTTTCTTTTACTTTTATAATATGGCAAGTGGAATACTGGTGTTCAGCTACAGCAGATTGAACAATTTGTTTTTTTTCTGCTATTTCTCCCAAATTCATTTCTGTACAGGAGCAAGTAATTTTATACACTCGAATCGTAAGTATTGTCCAATGCTTATGTATATTGAAGATATGTACGTTTGTTAGATCGCCAAAGTAATCGTCTGATTTTGTTAAACTCAACTCTCAATTCGACCTGTATGTATTATTACATGTTTGTTCGCATGTTGTCTGTAATTAATAATAATATAATAATATATAAAAAAACACAGGTATAAGGGTGATTAAGCCGGCGAGTTTTATAATTAAATTAACATTTTTTTAAATATTTTTTTCAAACTAAAGCATTAAGGTGTGTAATAGACATACAACTCCATTGGCTAAAAGGTATCTATTTTGATATTCCGTTATGTAATTTAATATACACAGGGTGGCCATGAAAATGTGGAACCTCAAAATCTGGTATTTTACTTGACATTTTTGAAAAATGAACATTCGGTATGAATAGAACGTTCTTAACTGACTACCCTCATTATAATTTTTTAACAGACTTTAAATCCTTCCTTTGAAGAAATACTCCATTATTGTGCTGTTGTTGATTAAGGTGGCCCGGAAATGTGAGGAGATTATCTTGTCGATGGGGCAAAAGAACAAAAGTATCATCTACACATCTGAACCATTGATTTGATTTTAGTGGAGCGGAGTCAAAGACCTCTATAAAGGAATTCGCTACCACATGTGATAGAGGACATCCCATAGCTGACTCCTAAGTTTGTCCATAAAAAGTTTCTTAAAAAATTAAATAAGTAGATATAAGACAAGCTTCCACTAGGTCTATTAAGTTATTATCAAGATTATTGTGATTAAATATGTTTAATGTTGAACCTGTAATGAGAAAATTATCAGTGGAGCAAGCCGATAAATTCAGATATGAGACAGCGATTATCATTAAGGATTTAAAACTACTGAACCCGGAACTCTCCGCAGCCAAAAGAACAGCGATGAAGACCTTAAATGAATATGCAGACATTTTGATCCTTCTAGCAGATAAAGGCAACGCCACAGTCGTCACGAACAGGACGGCATAGGTGGAAAAAGTAACTCAACTTTCGCGCAACAACACTTATAAGGTTATGCAACCAGAACTTTTAGGTACAATAGAAAGATGCATCACCAATGTGATTAACGTATCCAGTCTACTACCAGCAAAGACAAAATTACTAAAACCAAGCAGCTGCAAGATTCCCAGGTTCTACGGTCTTCCCAAGATACACAAGAACGATGTACCACTTTGACCGATCATCATACATCAATAGACCCATATACAAACTAGGTAAATATCTTTCAAATTAACAATACAAGTGTGAAGACTGGACAATGCTTGCGATCCCCGAAAGATATTGTACCTTTTTAAACAAAAGGAGTATATAAAATTCCTTGCTCATGTGGAGAAGTATATATAGGAGAAACAGGACACTCAATATCCACAAGACTTAAACATACAAAAAACGCAAAAATCGCGGAGGGAATTAAAAAAAAAACTAAAAACACGTTTAGCCAATAAAAAAATTGTTTTTCTAGACATACATTTAAATCAAGTTTAAATTATACCGTTGCCCGGTTCTGAATCAAAAACGACGGGTATTAATAGAAATCAAAAGTTTATAAACGTGATTTGTCATAGTAGGTTGCAAAAATCGTTGAACTTACGGTCCCATAAGTAGTGGTTTATAATAAGATCGGTAACCTATGATACGGTTCCCATGTATTCATACCATTACTTGAATGAATGGTTGGAGAACGGACCGAACAAAGAACATCGTGATTTTCACGAAAATAATATATCTGCGCTTGAATATGTTGCCTGCTGCCCACGGCGCCCATTCATTTGAAAACGGCCCTGAGTTTAATAAAAAAATTGCACATCTACTTTATAAATTCCAATAATATTAATTTTGTTTAGATGAGCAAACTCCACAAAGTTTAGTTATCGTAACGAATTCGGAAATTAATACCGCCCTAGATGAATAAACAGATTTTGGAAATTTTTGAGTTCAGAAAAGACACTTTGCGAGTATATTACGTGTAAGGTTTTATTTTTTGTCGACCGCCCACAAAACAAGCTTTACCAGTTATATTTTAAATTGGAAAATCTGAAATTTCTTACCCTGATTGATCCTGAAAAAGGGGTCCAACCTCGATGTAGGTAAATGCCAGAGAAACCAAATACCAGCAGCTTACACAAGTAGCTGCTTGTTTCCATGAAAATGATATGTATTTATTTGAGGCGGATTCAAACGACTGGCGTGTTGGACAAATAATCGTCACTCCTGAACACTTGTCATGTGGTGTGCATGGTCTACTTGTACAAATGTTCGACACTTGTTACAATAGCCGCACTGTGCGCGCATTTCTCTTTTTGGATCGAAAATTTTTGAAATTTGTTTTTGTTGATCTTCAAAGTGCTCTAGCTCGGTAACGGTACATCGGGATAATACGTTTCTATGCGGTCGATCGTAGAGGAGAAATTTGCACTTCTTTTAGTAAACACGCGATTTCGCTGGGGCTTATAATAAGCCGACAGTGGCGTCCGATAGGGACAATCTTTTAGAAACCCTTATGATTCAAAATGCAGGTCGCTATGGTTAATTTTTCGAGATGGGACATTTTTTTTGGGATTTCTCGTCCAAAAATTTCGGACAAGTTCCTTAACGGGCAATATCAGAGCACAGGGTGTCACTTAACAAAAATAAAAAAGAGGTAAACAATAGGGTAACTTTGCGGTGTCGAAATATAAAAGTGATTTAAAATTAATATTAGGATGCCTATACCTCAAATGATGAGAAACACAAAGAAACATCTATATTTTCTCTAGAGATTGGTGTAAAATTCAGCTCAGTCAGCGTTAAGTGTGAATTTTGAGAAATTTTTGAATTGTAGCTTGCACGAATTCTGAGTGCTATTCTCTGGGGCTTCGTTAAGTCATATCGGTAAATTCTGGGATCAAAATGATTAAATAAATCAGAAATTCAATTTTTTTCCTGTAAGACATAAATTTACATTTTTTTTTAATCCAAAGCCGAAAAGTTGGGTAAAATTTAATTTCCAAAAAAAATGCACATAATTTACATGTGATAGAAAACTGAGACATTTTTTCAAGGTGGCCTGGCATTGCGAGCTGAACTTTTTGAAGGCCATCCCAGAATAATCAGTGTGACAGGGACTCGATGTTTTTAACTCGAAATGCTTTCATACATTTTTAAATATCTCTTTGAGGATTAGTGAGAATGAATATACATACCGAAAAGTAGAAAAATAGCAAGTATTGAATGCTTAATTTTGTATACGAAATGAAGATAATTAAAGGCATGCCTCAGAAGCAGTATTATGCTTATTTTTTGCTTTATATGCAATATTTAAAGCTCTGCTGACTTTAATATGTGTAATTTCATGTTATATATTAATATACGCGGTTGTCGGAGGATTCTACAGCATTTTTAATTTAATCTTTTACTATTGAAACTATTGGCGGCTCTTATGTTTCTACTAAGCTATCATCATCATCAGTGACTTTCTCAATGCATAGCAATTAATATGGATTTTATTGATACCAGAACGATCAAAAACTAAATATTTTGATCAGAGCGTATGTGTTACACATGGATAATAGGTACAGAGAGGCTCTTAATTAATTAGGACATTCTGAATTGTTTCTTAGTCCTTCACGAATGGAAAAATACAATGTGTTTTCTTTCTGGGTGTACATCCGTTCACTACAGTCGTTCTGAAAAGAACAGTTTTGCTGACGTTTCGCCAAAATCACATTTGCAATTTTCGAATTTTTCTTTGTCGCGTCCGAATAGAGACTCTGAGACCGAGATAGTCTAGTAGATAACTTTTTTATAAATGCTGACGTTCGTTTATATTTTCTCCCATAAGAAACCAATAATAATCCCCCATGATTGTTAGATCCTATCCGCCTTAGTAGCGTTAATTTAAATGGGGATGCAAGAAATGCATTTTGAAAGAGATGCTACAACCCAACTTGCAGTCGTTTCTAAGTAGTTCTATAAGTTTTTCGTAACTGTCTACTTTTTTGTTTCTTTAAAACTCACAAACAATTCTTTTAAAAGACCTCCACTCTGCTAATTCAGCATCAAGTAATTTTAATCAAACTTTTCATCCCTTAGTATTTTTTTTTGTGGTCCAACAAATACTGCTTCCTTAAGCTTAGTATCACTTATATTAGGATACAATTATTTAAAGTATTTAAACGCTTCTCCATCTTTGCTGCTGCAAATCCTATAAATTATAATTTATTTAATTGTGTTATTATTATTATTACTATCATTTATTTTTTAGATATTATTTACGTAATCTACAAAAATATATTCTCTGTTTTATTATTTTCCTCCATAAAAAGGTTTTATTCCAAGAAATGAAATATTACCGAATACTTAAACATTTTGTTAACCGCCATTTTGTGTTTCCAAACATGATTCGCACTAAAATTTACCACACTGTGTCAGTTTAACACTTGATTTTTGTACAAAATTTGTTAGTTAAAAGTTAATTGGATAAGTAGTTTTTTGGTAATGCATTTTTAAAAATTTAATTAAACGGTCATTTTGTTCCATCAAAATGGATTTACACAAACATTTTACCAGTTTATCCCTATCACAAATTATTTTGCGTGACTTTTGAAGTTCAGTTGATATGCAGTTTCTTATTATTGATTTCTTTTTGCATATCTGGAGGCCGCGATTTTGTTCTGCTATATTAAATTTTTGACAAAATATTACCATTTGATCCTGATCTTTTTGACCAAAAAATTGCCAGTCAATCGGATAAAAAGTTTTTGAGTTATGCAGCGTAAAGGCAGAAAGACAGACGATAAACTAACGGAAATGGGAGAATTTGTTTTTCGGGAGTTCTGAAAACACAAAGATCTCCAATAATCTCAAGAGAAGTGAAAAATGATAACTTTAGGATGACATTAATTAGGAATGTAGTACTAAGTTTTCAGTAATTGTAAGTACGTTTTTAATTCCCTTGTGAAGGGAAGTGTTCTAATCGTGAAAAAAAATCACTCTCTGAGATTATTTTAGATCTTCACGTTTCAGGGTCCCTAGAGGCCGAAAAACATGTTTCTCAATTCCATCGGTCTGTCTGTTTTGTCTGTCTGTTCGCGGCATAGCTAAAAAACTACTTACCCGTTTGCACAAACATCAAGTATTATGTTGGAATTAACTGATAACATTTTGATATGAATGAATGAAAATATTTAAAAATTCAGCTTGAAAAACTGCATAATGGATGAATTTCAAATTGTGTGCTATAACTAATTGTGGTATTTGGTCAATCAGTAAAATTGTGGTACTAATTCAAAATTTCCCTCTCGGGTTTTACATATCTTATGGCGTAAAGTCCTTATGAACTTACCAATACATGCGAACGGCAGCAGTCATCTTTTCGGAGAGCTGTAGATTGCAGGTTCTCAGATACACCTTTAGAAATTGATTGTGACTCAATTAGGAAGAAATCTATATTGATATTTAAATGCAGACAATATAAAGATTTGGATTTCAATAAAACACTGTATAAAGTACAGACTGTCAAATTTTAATGATCACCTTTGTTCTTTTTTTTTAAGAGTTGTTAAATAAAATAATTTTGAAGCATAAAATTTCGTTTACATTTTACAATTTAAGTGTTTTTAAAACTAAAAATAAATATATCAGGAAAGTACTATATGAAAATATAAAATATTTTAAAGATGTGAAACGTGATCATAATTATATCATCCTGTGAACAACTGGGGAAATGTTATAACGCAAATATGTAAATATGAAAATTAAATTAAATAAGGCACATGGAAGTCAAAACTTCGTGAATTTTCTTCTACCACACTGCCACAAGGAAAAAAGTTACAAAAATATAAAATATTTCGCCAAGGGTGTTTTACAAAATATACGTTACTTACTTCCTTTCTGCTACCCTATGTAAAATTTATAAATATAAAATTAAGAATTAATTCCTCGTAGTCTTACAGGAAGGAACTCCAAAACCATTGTAGAACTCTTCGTTTATGTACCCCGAAAAGTACACCATAAACTTGTAACTATATCCCGAAACCATATGTTGAATTCTCAACCTGAAACCATACAAACGATTATTTGTCGTGAAATAAAATCGACACGGAATGTGAAAAAACAAGTTATTTACAACAAAACTCTTCAGAGACATTGCCTTACCTCTTGTAACCCTGGATTTTCTCAAAACCAAGGTGCAAGATTGCTACGCTCTTATTTAATAATTATTATTACTGTTTAATTTTAAATTATTTCGATCACAAAATGGTATCAAGATTACAGCTCGTGGTCAACAGAGCGTGCAATGTAGATGCCCTAGCTCAATTAACCCCGGAGAGTAGGGCGTGGGAAAACTTAAGGAATCTTAAAGGAAAAAAAAAGAAATGAACGCCACCAATTTATAACGGCTTAAATTGGAAAGCCCCTTGATCTTCGCGGCACTTGCTTCCTCTTGATACTTTAAAAGAAAAAGAGTGAGCTAAATAAAACACACACATGAAGTTAAGAAAAAAAAATCTATTTATCTGTTACTGTATAAAAGAAAAAAATATATATAAACAATAAGTATGTTATCAGTTACGGTATAAAGAAAAAAGCAAACAATAAGTGTCACCAAATCCAGCAGCACCTAGCGCTCCTAACTTCAAACTAGGCCCGTGACATGGGATTAGTCCCGAGTCTTGAAGTTAAGTTTGTGGCTTGAAATTGTCTGTGACTTGCAGTTGCAATTAGCCCCTGACTGAAATTAGAACTGTGACTTACAGTTGGCCCCTGACTTGAAATTAAGACCGTGACTAACAGTTGGCCCCTGACTTGAACCCTATCCAATAGGGTCACTCAGTTCTAGTCAAAAAGTGGTTTCACGTGCCAAGTACAAGGGCATGGAAAATGGCGGTCTGGTCCAATCTTCAGGTCAAATCCTCTCTTAGAGAGATTTTCTAGCACGAAAAATAACACTTACAGTGCAAACTATAATGTGCCCGAAAAACTATTGCGGTGTTGAGGAAAAATCCCGCTAACGGATTTCCAAAATTTTCCTGGATTATTTCCTCACACCCGCGCTGAAGACCTGTGGTTTATCTGCAGGTAACCAGAAAAGTCAAAAAATGTGCTCCCCCAGCTTCCTTTCCATCTAGAACTTTGGTTAACTAAGGTGGCGGAATACCTTTGGCTAGAATATGTCAGGTGCTAACAACCTTGCCAAAAGAGCACATAGACGGAATAAAACAAGGATATGATTAACATGTTAGACAAGAAAAACGACTCTTCATTGGTTGAGAAAGATACAGGAAATAATGCAGGAATACACTTGGCAACAGCGAAAAAGATGCCTGCGCTCTTGATATGAGGAAGTACCAGATGGAGGGTTTCGAGAATAAGTTAATATGGAAGTCTTAGCCGAATAGATCCGAAAAATTCCGAGACGACGCAATAATAACATTGATAGAAACAACTAACCTGAAGTTTAAAAGCAACGCCAAGGCGAAATGGAAATGTAAATAAACATAATATTTAATTAATTACTCTAGTACTAATGGAAAAGGACCACTCAGAAAAGTCAAATATTAGTCCGGAGTAGAGTACCAAAGAGTCAAAAAAATGATGTGCTAATGCAGCAGTAGTTAAATGCCATAAAAATGAAACGTAAGTTGAGTTTAATTTAATAGAAGTTTCTTAACTGTATAAACTCATTATTTAACCATAAAACAGGAATTTATTCACACAATTATTAACTATTTATTTTAGGAAATGCATCAGACGCAGACGTAACGAAATTTCAGTTTATAATAGGCTCCAAGTAATTATGCAACTATGGACAAACAAAAGTCAATCTGAAATTCGGAACATCAAACATTGATAGAAATTATAAGAAGGCTGTAGTTTATATAGTCTCAGGAAAAAAAGGTAAGAATATTAATATTGAATCGAGGAATACCTTTGGGTTAAATGCATCAGACGCAGACGTAACGAAATTTCAGTTTATAATAGGCTCCAAGTAATTATGCAACTATGGACAAACAAAAGTCAATCTGAATTTCGGAACATCAAACATTGATAGAAATTATAAGAAGGCTGTAGTTTATATAGTCTCAGGAAAAAAAGGTAAGAATATTAATATTGAATCGAGGAATACCTTTGGATTATTTATGTCTAACTTAAATGAAAATACCTTTATATGTTACATATTCACAGCAAAAGGAAACACGAATAATAAAATGTAGATTTAAGAGAAAGTATGAAGTGGTGTATATATAGTATCTATAGTCTAAAAATAATCCTATGTATATCTGAAAAGAAATATTTATCAAGGCAAACTTTTTTTTAGTACAAGTATTTACAGCTCAATATTAATACATAATATGGACTTTATATCAAAGAATTTATTGGGGTACTAATGATTTGGTTTTTTTTTTACAGCGACAGAAGAGTTATACAAAATACACGCTCGAATCTAAAAATGCAGCATATCTAGCCAAGGAAAACGAAAATCCCAAGACTTGTATAAAGGACTCGAAAACAGGTTTTCAAAATTAATAAAATTTAATTTATATCTACTCTGTAAAATATATGGGAAATAAATAGTTTGTCTGAAGTGCTATTTGAAGTTTTTCTTATACAGTATATAATTATTAAATTCGGCAAAATTAAATAAATCCAAGAATTATATTTGAACTGATTTTTTTTGGCGACATCTATGAACGAACGCTAAACTTATACCATTTACTGAAAATTATTCCTTTATATCTTGAGTTCAGATATAGGTACAAAATTAACTACTTATCGAGAGGTGACACTGTGTGTACCGAAATTTGCTGCAAAAGGTGTTGAATTTATATTTCTCTTAAATATGAACAATATAACCGCTTCTAATAAGAAAACTACTAATATCTAAGTAAATCAAACCAACAAGGCGTACATATTAATCACTAAACTTAATACTAAAGTAGTAGATTATAATATTAAATTAATCATACAATGAAATGCACTTATAACAAAATTAAACTGTTACACTCTAGTCATCTAGAGTGCTCCTTCGACGTCAACAGTCACCAACAAAGGGAATTTCCAGACATCTAAAAGGTGGAAAGGTTTCTCTAGGAACGGATAGCCAAATGATAATTGTGAATTAGCTTAGAGCCGGAAGCTAATTTGAAAATCGACTTACCAACGTGGTTGGTCAAATGTGGAACCAAACAAAAACGGGACCAAAATATAGGGCCAGACGATGTCCATAAATAGGCCTAGGCTTTCAACGGCACACCACTTTAAAACAAATTACTTAGGACACACTTTCCGTACTTTAAAAAGATCGGTCCATTAAGGCACTTCTATGAAGCCCGACACACGTTGTGCCTCCAAGGAGAGCCAATAGAAAGGGGCGAGAGAATCAACTCCAGAAAATTCGAAGAAATTTGAAATTCCCCTCCATCATTCTTCCTCACTTCAGAAGGAACTTATGACAACCTAACGTCATAAAATAAAATAATAATTACAGTGGAGTCCACTGCTGGCGTCCCTAGTAGAGGGGAGTAAGAACCCGACAATATTCGGTGTCCCCCGAATAGAGCTGGCGAATTGCCGTTGAGCCGAACCAAAATCGTAACTGAAATGAAAAAAAACCAGATATTGTCAAAGCTGGCTGGATGCCAATGAAACCATAGTGAAGAAGAGAAAGGCAGGCAAATTCCGAATATTTGTAAACAAAACAAAAACAAATTTCTTTTGTCTTAATTTAGAGAAGTTGAAAATACTTGTAATTTGTAATCCAATGAATTATGAATAAAACATATTGAGTTATGTAAGATGTAATTTACATAACAGTCTTGATATTTTAAAGGTTATATTTAACTGCAAAGTATAGTGTTCAATTTTGTTTCAGACTACTAATTGGCTTAAAATAATGAAAAACCATTAGCAAAATGTTTATTAAACATTTCATATAAAGCAAATATAAAGAAAAGCAGCTTGGATAAATGAAAATACAAAGCTATGTAAACCGAAACTTTTTAATATTTCAAATGTTCTTAAAGTGTTAAATTGATATTGAATTGTGTTTTTTTGACTTTGACTTTGACTTTGATACTTTACAAGAAATAAGAGAGTAAATATGTTGAAAATGTTTCAGGGCGGGGCAAAAATATTTTAGGTGAAGGAGCAAATGATACATCTTTTTTTATTTATATGAATATTATATTAACATAAAAATACAAACCAACGCTAAAAATATCTAAGAAAAAACTAATTTTAACCTTCTTCGGTCTTGAGCAAATTTATCAAGTACTGTCTCGATAAATTTGGTTTTATCGCTTTCAATTTTTTTTCTATGTACACTAAGTAGACATAAACCGGCTAAACGATTCTCTCCCATTGTTGACCGTAGCCAAGTTTTGACTCTTCTTAGAGTACTGAACGATCGTTCAATTGAACAAGTCGTAGGTGGCAAAGAAAGAAATATTTGTATTTCATTAGCAATTGCGGGGAAGAATTGGCATTCCTCTGTGAGTAATGTAAAAAAGTCTATGTCATCGGGAATGTTTTTATTTTTCCACATATCCTTCCATGTAAGACATTCTGCCTCAAAATTTTCAATATTGTACTGCTCTATTATATTTTTTATGATTTCATCATTTAAATTTAAAATATTTGATGGATGCAAATTAACCAACGAAAAAGCAGTAGTTGTATCTTCGGAAAATCTTGTTGTTAATGAGCTGATCAGGGAATCTAAATACGGATTAAAAATAGATACCTATTCTAAAATATGCCCCAGGTGAATCCGCTAAGACATTTGTTCTCATCGTTTGACGCTGTGTTATTCTGGGCATTTTAAATTCTATGTCAAATATATTTTTGAAATCATGACATTTTTTAAATATTTCTGAAAAAACTACATTTGAATTTTCCCGGTCTCTTTGAAAAATGTCTAATAAAACGTCAATATGTTTTTTTACAGAAAGAAGATTTATAGACACTCCTTGCAAACTATTTGCAATTGGTTCCAATTGTGAAGAATATTTTGAAATTATCGTCAGGCATATCAAAAAAACTGGCTCTGATGTAGAAATAAATAACTGGTGGGCTTTTTGTCTAGTTTGGGTATTGAAATTTAGATCCAAAGAAATATTTTCTAAAGTTTCCTTTATAGTAATAAAATTTTTAGAAAATATTCTTATTGATTTATATTTGGCTGACCACCTAGTCTCTGATAGAATAGGAATATTGGTAACAAGTGACCTTCGCTTTGGACTTTCTCTAAAAAATTTAATTACTTCTTTAATTACAGCTATACTGTTTTGAATTTGTGGTACTGCATTAAGGTCATTTACAACAAGATTTAGCCGATGAGATGCGCAATGAAAAAATGTTGCCTTAGGATATATATTTCTTATTAGGTTTTGAACACCATTTTCCTTCCCCGCCATAGTAGAACAACCATCAAACCCTAATCCTACTAGTTTGTCTAAATTGAGACCACATTCCCTAGCATAATTTAGTAGAATATCCGCTATTGATTGTGCAGTCTGTGATTTTAACTTGGCAAATCCAAGAAGTTCTTCTTTTACAATGTTATTTTTACCTATATATCTGACTCCAATAGATAATTGTTCAATCCCGGCAATATCTGCTGTTTCATCCGCCAATAAGGAAAACGCATTGCAGTCATTTACTTCACTAACCATCATGTTTCTTAAAACTTCACCACATATTACTATTATTTCGTTTTGACACATATGAGAAGTATATTTGGCATTTTTTTTGCAGGTGTTCAGATGTTGTTCTAATACTTCGTCTCCGCTTTCCACTCTAAACTTAAGAAGATCTTCGAAATTTCCATCATGCGATTCTTTTCCCCTAAGAGCTATATCGTGCATTCCACAAAATAATATGGATGAAATAATAGGCACCAGTTTTTTTTCTATTATTTTCAACTAATAATTGTTCCTGCGTATTTATTTGTTCTACTACGGCACTGGCTTTTCCAGTTACAATTTTAATGAAATTTGTTGCTTGAACTACAGATTTCTTATGCCACTCGCTTTTTTCGTGTAATTTTGCACATTCATGTAAATCTTTGTATTTATTAAACTCTTTTTTTATAAAAGCGGCCTGAAAACCTCTATGGATGGCTGGTTTAAAAACTACGCAATATTTACAGAGAGCACCTTTTAAGGCTTTTGAATAAACCATCCAGGTATATTTTTGCATCCATTCTATCCTAAATGCTCTTTTTCTTTCGCCAAAACCAACATCATCCTTGAAGTTATAATTAGAAAACGGTGTAAAAGGATTCACTAAAAGATTGTATTTAGTCATATCGCTTATGTTGACAGCCGAAATAAAAAGTCCTAAATCATATTTTTCAGGTTCACCAATACCTGATTCCGGTGATTTGTTGATTTGTGTACTACACGAAGACCTAGTGCTGGAGCTGGCTATCGAATTTGGGTGTTGATTATTGTAATATTCATTTTAAAATTATATTCTATTGATTCTCTTGGTAATAATAACCACCACCTTCCACCTAACGACAAAATACATACAAATGAAAAACAATACTAATAATAATCAAAATAGGCTTACCAAAAAAATGTAGGTACACCTCACTTCTTTAAATCAAATCAATAAATAAGATCGAATACGAGGTCTTCGAGGTCGAATATCCTATTGTCAATATATTTATGTATATATAGTAACCACCACCTAACGATAAAATTCCAATCAAAAAAACAAATACTAATAATTAAAATAAACTTACCAACAAAAAATTTACACCTCGCAATCGTATTCTCAACCTAAATTGTATTGGAAATACACTGAAAGTCAAGCTAGGTATATCTAAATAAAATCTTACTTCCAGAAGAACTAAAACAATGCCGAATTGAACGATGCAATTTCTATTAGACTATTAGGCTGTTAAAAATCACATCTACAAGTCGTGGTAATCTCCGGCGTGTCGTGGGATTCCCCGGCCCCGGCGCCGCCGGCGCGGCGTTTCAAGTTTAGACGGTAACTAGTGATGTCGCGCTTAATTAGGGAGTTTCTATACCGCGTGTTGTGTCGAACACAAAACGGTATTATGCAATATTGCTCATTGTCTTTTAACTGTATGGTTTTCCAGGGGGGGGGGGCAACTGCCCCCTCTTGCCCTCCTCTGCCGGCGCCCATGTGTATGTGGAATGGCCTGAAAGAAGAAACCAAAAAACAGATTATTTTTTGTAAATGAAAAAATTGTTATTTTCGTTAATAAAGAAGGCCAGTATCTTATTAACTAAAATATATTCAAAATATGTCACTTTCAATAATATCACCCTATTAATATAGATTCTATTAACTTTCTTTTATGAAGTGAATGTTATGTAAATCTAGAAAAATTCAACTCGTAGAGTTATTCGACAGGATGGTGATAGAACACTGTGTGAAAATCAGTAACTATATAACTAGCCAAATTTTGTAATTGCCTCAGTGTTACTGTAAACTAAATAATTATACATAATTCGAAATATTGCCATTGAAAACCCCCTTTTTAGGTTTTAAACTCTGCCGAAATTTAAAAGAATTAGCTTTTAATAATAACCCCAATACACTTGTTTGCAATTCAAAGGTTATTTCTTTTGTATCGATTTTTTTTTTGGAAAAATTATCTTATGGATACTTTCACATGCAACTGTTGCAAGTGTTTCAATTGTTCCGCTGATATATCAGAATTAACAAAGTGTATCCTGTTTTATGCAAATGTAAATCAGACAGAAAATAAAATCATCACCCGAGCATAAACAGCAATCTAAAAACGATGAAAACACTTAATAAAATCCGCCAGGCGCGGCAGTAAATTCCGAATACAAAGTGGTGTCCGATTATAATTGAGTAAACAGCCCATTAGGCGAATTCTATGCGTTTTTAATGGGACAGTGTGCATGAATCGCGTCTGTCTCTTTTCAAGAGAGGAGATAAAAGGGTGCCGATGATGGTATTAATGCAGTTTTTGACCCCGCCACATCGGCGGACGTTCATCTGTGCGAATTAAGCTTAAGTACGACGTGCTATTTTGATTTAAAGTACCGAACGATTTGCTCAATGTCAACGGACCGGCAATGAAAATATTGCTGATGGGATTATGGCAAGGTTGATCTGGGTTCAATTACGTTAGTATTTGACCCCGCGATGTCCTTTTTGTTTTGTTTTATTATTTAATATTCCACATATTACTGTTATTATTATTATAAATAATTCTGCTCGTTTCTATATAGGTATTTTCTATCATTTATTAGAAATAATTACATTATTTGCAAATAATATTCATTAAAATTGCTCTTTATGTAAATTCTGATTTTTTTAGCATGATAATAATTAGATTTTTACCTGATAAATTGAAAATTATATTTAAAGGTATCGGCTCCAAATAGTAATACTAACATGAAGTACCGCCTTTGTTCTCGGCTTTATTGGCACCCTATTTTTTTTTTAATTTTTGCTTCCCTCGTAAAAGGCAAGTATTATCGTGAAAAAATCAACCTCTAAGATTTTTTCAGATCTTTACGTTTCAGGATTCCCTAATCAAAGTTTACAGAATTAAATATTTAATTTAATAAAAAGCTACATACCCGATTGACTTTATTATTGACTAATTAAGGGTCATATGGGCATGACCTAGTAATATTTTGGGAAAAATTCAATGTAGCAAAAATTAAAGGTCATATGGGAATGACCTGATAATATTTTGGTAAAAATCCAATATGCCCGAACAAGATAGGCTTGAAATGTATTTGCCATAAATGTATGTGTCTGTGCTCAAATTTTATTCCTTATTTTTAGTTCATTTCATAAAAGCGTGGTAAACATTAAAATTGTTTAATATAATGAGATAATAATATATTACTTCCCTGGTAAAAGAGAAGTATTGTAATCGTGAATAATCACTCCCCGAGGTTTTTACAGATAATAATAATAATAATAATAATAAATGACTTTTATTAGAAAAATAATTGTTTACAAGTTTATGTGTTAATAGCCAAAAAACATTTAATAAAAGCAACAATTTGAAGGTGGAGATTCGAGCTCATCCTGGCGAAGTTTAGCCTTAGGGCTACTTTTACTCAACCTAAGATGAGTGTGAAAAGCCACCAAGCCTAATTGTATAGTAGACGGTACCTAAAACACCAGTAAGTTTAAGCATTCTTAAGCAACTATATAGAGTTTGTCTTGTACAATAAAAGTGAAGTTAAACTTGAAAATAATAAAAAAAATAATAAAAAAAATGGTAATATTGGGATATACAGGCAGATAACCCAACTATCGTAGCAGCCTGGCACAGGCCAATCTCTGACTATCGCCCACGTAGTTGCCTTTCAAATAAGTAGGAACGTAACTTATATTTAAATTTATTGATATTATAAAGCTTTAATTCTTCAGGTAATTAATTATATAAATTAATTGAATTAAATGAAAAGCTTCTCTTAAACATTGCAGTTTTAAACTGAGGCATTGTAAGTTTATTTTTAAACCTAACATTTCTATTATGAATATTTCTACGAGGAAAGAATTTGTGTTTTAATAGGTCGGAGCTATAAGGAGTATTAATTAGTTTATGCATAAAGTTCCCTAGGTGGTGTCGTCTGCAGTTTTTCATATTAAGCCACTTACATTCAGATATTTTTCCAGATATGTGATCATATTTTCGAACATTAAATATTAGTCTACAACATGCATTTTGTACTTTTTGTATTCTGTATTTTTCGCGTTCATATAGACAAGGACCATAAATGAAATCATAGTAGGTAAATTGCGAGAGAACTAAAGATTCGCATAGTAGTTTCTTTAAATTAAAATTAAGCAAATGGCGATTGCTATAAATTAGTTTAAAAGAGGCAAAGGCCTTTTTAACGAGTTTTTTTACGTGTTCGCAGAAACGCAATTCTTCATCTAAAATCAGACCCAAGTTCTTAGCCTGTAGGGTAAACATTAGAAGAATATTATTAATTTGTAGATTTAAATGGGATTTGACAAAATTTCGTTTATTTTTTGTACCAATACATAATATATTAGATTTTTCGGAGTTTAATTTTAGGTTGTGTTCTTCGGAGACTAACCTTATTCTTTCTAAATCCGAATTGATATTCTGAACAGTTTGCCGGATATCTGAGTGATAGAAAGAGTAGTAAAGTTGGGTATCATCGGCGTAAGCTTGAGTTTTGCAGTGAATAGAGGATGTAATTAATGAAGAGTAAGGGAGACAGAATAGAACCTTGCGGTACACCGGAGTGAATTGTTATGCTGTTAGACTCTTTGTTATCATAAATTATTTTTTGAGAGCGATTACTTAAAAATGAATTAATAAGTTTGACGGGGTCGTTGTCGAAGCCGTAATATCCTAATTTCGCACATAGTAGCCTGTGATCTAAAGTATCGAAAGCTTTTGAGAAATCCAACAAAATAACAACACTTACTTGTCCTTGATCATTGGCTTTCATAATATCAAGCACTCTTTCTAAAATTTTAGTAATTGTGGGTAAAATACTAATAATTCTTAAATCTGATAATCGTTGAGGATTACTTACTTTTGAAAGAAGTTTTCCCAATGCAATTTTCCAAAGTTCTGGAATACAACTATTTTCAATAGTTGAATATCTTTTAAAGTCGCCAGTGAAAAACTGAAAGAATTTTGGGGGTCCAATGTATTGTTTTTATAAAAATTTATTTTACCATTGCATGTGTGAGAAACGTTTTGTAGAAAGGCAGCGTAATATGCATTGATATCATGCGAAATAGAGAGATTATGTGGGAGTATATTTAAATTGTTACTGCGAATATTTAAATAGTTCAAGGCTTTCCAAGTCAAGTATGAGTTATTTTGGGCAGTAATGTTAGAAAGATATTTTTTCTTAGATGTTCTGACATCAGCAACAACGCGATTTCGAAGAATTCTGTAATTTTCACGGTCTAATTCATTTTTACTTCTTTTGTATTTTTGCCATCCCTTTGTTTTTTAAGAGCAGTTCTAGTTTCATCATTTAGCCAAGGTGCTCTAGGCTTAGTTATTTAAGCTTCACGGGGATATGATGATAAACTCGTTGAAAATAGTCATTTTGGTATTCAAATTGCGCTCTCTAACAAAGTGATGTTAAGGTAGATGTGTTAAGTCATTATGGAAGTTTTGATAATCGAAAGTTTTTTTGTTTTTGAGATTTAATTTAACGTAAACTAAACTGTGATCAGAGATGCCCTTAGAAGATGTTACGCCACATTGCTCAATAATATCAGTGTTGTTTATAAATATAGGGTCAATTAATGTGCTTGACTTGTCTGTTACCCTAGTTGGTTCCTCTAAAATTTGTGTTAAGCCATAGGATTCAAATGTATTAAAAAGTGGGTTATTTAAATTTAAAAAATTAATATTTAATTCACCAAGACGTACAAATATATCAGCACCAGGAATTGTGTCTGTTAATATATTATCAAAATCCGAGATATAATTATTAATAGAAGTATTAGGGTAGGGGGCCTATAACATATCTTAATCTTCAAAAATAAATATTCTACGGTTTCAGTTACTTGAAAGTCAAAGAAAATAGTTTCATGGTTTAGACAAGTTCTAACGTAGGCACCCACTCCACCCCCTCGTCCATGTCTATCTTTGCGTATGAGCAGGTAACCAGGAACACTTACTAGGTTATTATCGGTATTTTCAGTTAACCATGTCTCGGTTAAACAAATAATATCATAATTATTTACCTGTACTATCCGCGAGAAATCATTGAAACCTGTAAAAAACGATCTAACGTTCGAATGTGCGATTTTCATAATGGGCTATTAAAATTAAATTAAATTCATTCTAAAGCTGATGCGGTTGCTTTCTGATCAAGGTATCTAAATTCAAGAATGATATGTTATGTAATATGTAAAGAACAACAGAAGAGACAAAAACCAAGTGAAGCCGCAAAGGAGAACAAGGAATGTCCACTCTATCCCAAAATGTATACGTAGAATTGTATTTGTACATATGTATTAATAAATGTATTGGTGTTTGTGACAAGAATCTTTTAGGAGAACTATAAATTTAAACAAAGTTGGAGAAAAAATACGGCTTATAGAAGGGTATAATAGGTATCGCCCCGAACTTCGTCGTAAACGAAAGCAATGTTACGTAAATTTTATAATAATATGGTAGAAGTGTGAGAAGATTAACCATATATCTAAAATTAAATAAATATTCTTAGGAGTCTATATGTAATCACGCAGTTATTCCCATTAGGTAAATATTAAATTACTGTTACATATACAAGATTCCGATTAATAAATTGGAACCGTGCAAAATACTAGTAACTTTATAGGGTACATTTAAATATAATTACAAACTTTGTTTCCAACAGTACCTACCTAAGTATAAATAAAAAATAAGTTTTGAATGCACTTAACGTGTGGGAAAATAAATACCTAAATTATTCAATATTAAATTAATTTTATAATATAAAAAGAGGATCTCTCGGTGATATAACATTTATACTATTTATATATTTATATAAGCAAGGACGATAGTGCATTTTTGATTAAGATGTAGTTCTATACTGCCACGATAAAGGCATTAAATAGGTTTTAAAGTGTGTTGCATAGTTTAATTATAATAATCTTTATGTTTTATGGTCTCTAGATACTGGAAGACATGTTTTCTCAATTCCGTCGGTCTGTCTGTACACGGCATACATCAAAAATTACTTTGACTTTTGACGACTTGACGTTTGATTTCAAAATTTGGTCAAAAATCTAGGGGATGAAATCATTACATTTTGGTAAAAATCTGGTAAAAAATGGCGTCCTAGTGATATTTAAAAAAATGATTACTAAAAAACTGCTTATCCAATTTAGTTGAAACACAATTTAAGTATTACGCAGAAATTACCTGGTAAAATTTTGGAACGAAACAAAATGGCGACCTAGTGAAATGTTATGTGTAATTATTAATAAAACCAATGAGCTAATTTGTGGTTAGCAAAAAGCGATTGACAGCGAAGAACAAGTTGTTCAAACTTTCCCAAAGCCAAAGGCTGTACCAGGTTGAGAATTTGCTGAATCTTTGGCAATACATTTGCTTAGTGCAATTTTCCGCTATCTCAGCATTGACTGAAGAAGATGAACAGAAGTCGAAACAGTCAACGAAACTAACAGTACTTTAGAACAGAACAATGCAGGCTACCTTTGGTGCGGCGAATCTAACGCATTTTGTTAGTCAATGCTTTGCACTGGGTAAGCTGTTTGCACCAGATCTTACAGTACGAACGCAACTGGGTACTATCCTTGTGGTAGTTGTAATACCACTAATGTTACTTTCGACCTTTCTTGGTCCCATCAGTTTGACGAAGTAGCCAAAGAGCTAATTTGTAGTTAATATTATAGTTATCACTAAAACACAGAAATTTTGAACAAATGTCAAGTATTACTAGAAATTTACTGATAAAATTTTGGTTCCTATCCAAGATGGCAAAACAAAATGCCAGTTTAATGGAATACTAAAAAAATTAGTCTAAAAAACTATTAGATTGATTTTAAATTTTATGCAAGAATTAAGTGTGATATAAAAATGAACTGGTAAAATTGTGGTACGAATTCAAGATTGCGGAACAAAATGGCGACCAAATAAAATATTAGTAATCGTGAAAAAATCCTCCTCCAAGATTTTACATAGCTTCAATTTTTAGCGCTTCTATATACCCAAAAACATGTTTTTTTTTTCAATTCCGTCGGTTACTCTGTCTGTCAGTTTGGGGCACAGCTAGAAAACTACTTACCCGATTGACTAAAAATTTTGGTCATACATTAAAGGTTTTATGGGGATGATTTGGTAACATTTTAATAATTATCCAATATTTCGAAACAAAATGACGGCCTGTCTGTTACATAGGAATGTGGTGACAATATACTATTAAGTGTAATGTAAAGATAAACCAGTAAAATTATGGTAAAAGTGTAAGTTAGTGTAAAACCAACTCACTCAATTTATTTTAGATTATGTCCAAAAATCAAATCTGGCGTAGGTAGAAAGTGGCAAAATATTGATATCAATCCATTATAGTGGAATAAAATAGCACCCAATAAAAATGTTTGAAAAAACAGTATACTCTGTATATGTGTGTTACTAAATGACTATATGTGGAACTAAATTGGGTCACACTTCACTATTCCTAATAAACGGAAATATTCATAACGAGAGAAATAACAGGCAAAGGAAATTTACCGATTTTTTTTTGTATCGCCGTTACCTAAAGTAATGCTTTTCTAACTGTTTTGGAGAAAAAAAATGTGCCTTTATATAATATGTAAAATAAAATATTTATTTATCATGTTAAATATTCTTTTTTATTTTATAGATTAAACACGCCTCAAATTTTATATCGCCCTTTGTTAATAAGTATTAAGAACATCGTAACGAAACATGGATAATAACGAATTCAACCAATTAAATTATTCTGGGAACTTTTTCTGCAAGTTTTTAAAGTTCTAAAGCAAAAACGACTTAAAATCTTTCAGGTTATTATGCTAAAAAATCACTTAGAACATTGAGTTCCCTTTAGCAATAATATTCCTCATCCAATTTTTTTCTAAAATACAAACTCTTATGGTATTATACTAAAAAAATCTACTTAATTCTACTTACTACCCTCCACTAACAGAAAAAGCTGTACATTACTATAATTCCGAATATAATTCAATCAATTCGTAAGTATTTTGCCCTAAAAAACTTTTATTTAAAACTCAGGCTTACAACGAGCCACTCTTGAATAAGTAAAAAAGTGCACTTAAAGTTTGGCACATGAATCTGAGTCTATGAAAAGAATGTGAGTAACTATGCAAACGGTGCAATGATCATTCGCGGTTGGCTACAACTTTGTATATCCATGGAAACGGCCTGCTTTCGTCGCTGTTTGTTTTAGATCTTTGTGGTGTACTTTACCAATGCCCAAACGGCATCTCTGGCACTTTCTTAACAGTTCTAAACACTTTCGGCAACGACTTTACCAAAAAAATTCCACAATTTTTCGGCACCCTAACACGGACAACACTTTTAAACTATAAGGTCTGGCACCTAATGATATTATGTTTCTATAGTAAGAAAACCCTCTTAGACATTATTCACTTTTTGTGATAAAAAAAAGGTGTAAATTAAGCGCGCATTATTACACATTTTTCTATCATTATTACGAAATAGCTGGCATGGTTGCGATGCCACTCAAACAAAGAATGCATTTGTATTGTGAAGTCAAGACCGGAAAAAAGTAACACCCTGTGATTTGAAAATGTATTATGATTATTTCGTAGACATTGGTCACCCTATATTGTGCCAAATTTAGATAAATTAGCTCTAGAAATGTACACGGTTGATAAAAAGTAAATAAGAAATATTAAAACCTACCTATATCTTGAAAACAGAGGACTTTTGGCAAATCTTTATAAGAACTTTTTACCTTAAAAATACTTAAAGAGATATCCTGTAAAATATCGGACACTTATTTCGATTCCACTTATGTATATGTTCAGATTCCCGGTCCTAGTCTTGTTCCCAATCCCGCGTGCAGACAGCTATCCTAACCTAACCTAATGAGTATTGAAAGAGCGCGAAAACGCTAGAAAGAATAGGATAGTACATATTTTAACATTTCTAATCTACCTATATTAATTTCAGAGCTAAAATAGTTTAAATTTGTTCATAAATTTTATATATTTAGGCAAGTTTAATTAAACTATTGTAAATATACCTATCCATGCGAAATTCTATTTAAATTTATGACTTTTTGAGTTTTTCTGCGCATTTTTTTTGCAGCCTCTTAATATAATGTCAATTTATTTATTGCGCACCAATTATACTTAAACACAGAGCGTTTATTTTTATTCAACAGCACAACGATTTTTGGATTTTTGTTAGTGTTGAAATCAGTAAGCAATTTCTCATTTAATTAATTTATTGCCGCTTTTTAAATGCTTGCTTTTTTATTAATGGGATTTATATTTAACATAATGCAAGCAGCAAATGCTGCCTATATTTAAAATAATAATCATTTAAATTGAAGTTATAAAAAATGCATTCAAAATTATTAATATTATCATTATTTAAAGGTATTATTGATTTTTTCGTCAATATATGTTCTTCTTTTATTTGCAGGTAAGCCTTAAACAATACTTCAAGAAAGGAACAATGTAAGTTGCAGCTCTCAGTAATTTTCAAGCAAACAATTTTCCGCATTTTCACTCGAAATTCCGTTTCATAAACCGTTGGGGTTATCGTATTCAAAAATTGTGAGGGTATTGTGGGCTTTCATACGTAACATATTTAAACTCATTTTTATTAGTCAAATTAATTATCTCTATAATTAGGAGCGATTAAAATTTATCTCTTGTTCTGGCAGTAAAATTAAGGAATCAGTTATTTAGTACCAACGCTACAGACAGTTTTATTGTCTGGAGTATTTTTTAATCATTTTGTGGTGTTTTCGAGATAAAATATTTTAATGAGCACAACTTCAACAATGGGAAAGAAAAAATGATCATTTAATATTTACGGATACGATATACACAGATGATTTGTTTCGAAAAACGTTTTATTTTATTAGTACTTTCTAATAATATAATTATAAATTGTTTGTGTAGTTCTTATTAAAATATTTAGAACGATATTCGCAATTTGCATACACAATTGGCTACTATACAGGATTAAAAATTTTTTTTATATACATATATATATATATATATATTATATATATATATATATATATTAAATTAAATTGGGTTCACATTGTACTATGATTAATGTTAATATATATAAAAGAGAAGTATTGTAATCGTGAAAAAATCCCCCTTCCCAGGTTTTTTCAGATCTTTACGCTTTATGGCATCTAGATGCCAAAAAAAAACATGATTCTCAATTCCTGTCTGTACGCAGCATAGCTCCAAAACTATATCCGATCCCGGACTTGTGTTCAAAAATTTAAGGTCAAAGGGGGATGAAATAGATACATTTTGCTAGAAATCCAATATATATATATAAATTTTGCACACAAAATCAAGTATTATGCTGGTAAAATTATGGTGCAAATCCATGATGGTGAAAAACAAAATGGCGGACTAATAAAATGTTTAAAAAAGCAGGCTGAAAAAAACTACTTGTTCGATTGATTTTAAATTTTGTGCAAGAATTAAGTGTGGCATAAAAATGAACTGCTAAAATTGTGGTACGAATTTAAAATGGCGGCAAAAAATGGCGGTTTGTTATTGTGAAAAAATTTCCTATCCAAGCTTCAGGTTTTAGCGTTTCTATACAGGGTGTCTCACGACGAACTGCGGCGATCGATTTAAAAAGTAGGCTTTGGAAAAATTTAAAATTTTGGCAGCTAACTAAAGTCGACGGGGGCAATTCGCGCAAAATATTTTCAAGATGGCGGCACTTCCAGTTATACCGGAAATAGACGTCAATGTTCTTTTTTTAAATATAATACCCTATATATTATCGAATTTTTCGATTTCTCGAAAAATTCTAGGTATATTTCATGTATAATATCCTATACCTAAGTTGAACTGTTTTTGAGATATTTTGAATTTTATGTAAAAAATAAAGTTTGCAGGTCTATGCATAACTATAAATATCTGCTTATCGAAGTCTCTATTATTTATTTGCGGGTGGCTTCCTTGTCCAAAAGGATTCACTTTAGTGGCCTGTGCTGATATTTTTATAATAGGGTGACCAAAAATTAACATTATAAATATACTTTAAAAAATCGTTAAAAGTTATTTTTTTCAAATGGAAACCCCCAATTTTTATAATTTTATCTTATTTAGCACTTAAAATAAGGTGACTTTGTATAAAGTTGTCTTTTCCAAAAATTTGTAGTTTTTGAGTTATTGCCGATTTAACATTTTTTATTTTAATAATGCCAGACGGCTTCTAAGTTTTCTTGTTAGTTGGCCGTGATAGCGAGGCCTGGCGAGAACAAAACCAATTGGTTACTATAGAAACGTAATATTTATTGTCGTTTGACAATTACCTACTACAATATTATTTATTTATTATAGTAATTATAATAATTATTAAACTAATAATCATGCCGGGCGATTAAATTACACACACGAGGATTATTTGAATTTGTTTATTATCTATGGGGAATCTAACAAAGTTTTAACAAAAACATGCTAGATATTTGCTGATAGATATCCAGATAAACAGAAACCGTCACCGAACGGCGTTAAACAAATGTTGGAAAACTATACAAATTTTGGAAACGTCAAGGCAAAAATTAATAAAAGGAAGCCCATTATATCCTATGAGCATATCCAATGACATCTCTAAGAAAACGTGGCAAGACAATCAGGAATCTCGAGGAACTCAGTGCATAGGATTCTGTTAAAACATAACTTCCAACCTTATTTAATATCATTAGTTCAACATCTAAAAGACACTGATTTGCCAAAAAGAGTACAGTTTTGCGAGTTTTTTTTTAACAATGGTACAAGATAACCCTAGATTTTTGGACAATATAATTTGATAGTCAAGTTTTATAGGAAAGTTATCTTTAGTTAGATATTTACAAGCTATTTATACAGGGTACTTTAGAAAGTCATAAAATACTAAACCTTCTTTTTTTTTATTGAGCACTCTTCAGATTAAATGAATTGGATTTTGATGTATTTCGTTTCTTCTTAAATCAATAAACCGACGAATATTATCAAAGCATTTCTTTCCGTAAAATTATGTCTATAAACTTTTGTAGGAGAAAGATATCTGAATAATCTTGAAGAGTTGGACAACAAATATTTAAGTAATTTACCTTTGGCAGGACATAGTCAAATTTTCTGCCAACACGATGGCGCCCCATCACATAGAACCGTTGCAGTTACTAACTTTTCACAAGTTACGTTTTACGACAAGTGGATTGCCAACAATGGACCTTTCCTGTGGCCTCCTCGTTCCCCCGATCTGACAGTCTTAGACTATTTTATATGGGGAACGATAAAAGGAATCGTTTATTTTAATCCAGTAACAACGGAAGAGGACTGTATGGCAAGCGTAAGGGACGCGTTCGAAAGTTTATCTCCAGCTTCAATTAGAGCGGCCACCCACGAGGGATTTATCCGGAGATGCGAAAAATGCTTGGAAGTACAAGGTGGACATTTTCAACATTTATTGAAAAAATAAGTTGTGCTCGTGTGTAGACTAGACTATAATGGGAATAGGCTTTCTTTAATTAATTTTTGTCTTCACGGTTTTAACATTTTTATAGTTTTTCAACATTTGTATAACGCTGTTCGGTGACGGTTTCTGTTTATCTGGATATCTATCATTCAAATAATCCTCTTGTGTGTAATTTAATCGCCCCGGCATGATTATTAGTTTAATAATTATTATAATTACTATAATAAATAAATAATATTTTAGTAGGTAATTGTCAAACGATAACAAATATTACGTTTCTATAGAACTTAGGTATGGGATATTATACATGAAATACCTAGAATTTTTCGAAAAATCCAAAAATTTGATTATATACAGGGTGTTCCATTTAAAATAAGAAAGTTGACGTCTACTTCGGGTATAACCGGAAGTGCCGCCATCTTGAAAATATTTTGCGCAAATTGCCCCCATCGACTTTAGTTAGCTGCCAAAATTTCAAATTTTTCTAAAGCCTACTTTCTGAGAAATCAATCGTCGCAGTTCGTCGTGGGACACCCTGTATAGATGCCGAAAACATGTTTTTTCAATTCCGTCGGTCTGTCTGTCTGTTAGTTTGCGGCGTGGCTAACTGATTGACTTCAAATTTTGTTGAAAATTGAAGGCCGTGTGGGTATGACCTAGTAACATTTTGGTAAGTATCCAATATGGCGGCCCGTTGAAATGTTAAAAGAACTATTCTAAAACACTAATTATCCAAATTACCTCAAACTTTTCACAAAAATCAAGTATCACATAAAAATGAACTGGTAACATTTTGGTATGAATCCAAGATGGCGGCCTAATTTAATATAAAAAAAAAATAAACCTGTAAAAACGACTTATTGGATTAATTTCAAATTTTGTGGATACATCAAGTCTGATGATGACGCAATGGCTGAACAAAATGGAGAGTAAATAAAATTTTTCAAAAATCAACATAAAAAATGTTTCTTATTAAATTGACTTTTCACAAAAATTAAATGTGTTATAGGAAATAATTCGTACGAATTCAACATAACGCAATAAGATGGCGTTCTTAAAAAACCAAGTGTAAAAACTACTTATTCAATTTATTTTAAATTATGCTCAAAAGTCAAATATGGCGTAGGTAGGAACTGGTAAAATATTGGCACGAATCAAATGTGATGGAAAAAAATGTCGCCCAATAAAAATATTTGGAAAGACAGTATATGTATGTGTTACTAAATGACTATGTGCTAAATTAAATTGGGCGATACTTCACAATATATGAAAATTTTAAACATGTTATTTTCACTTAAAAATTGTAATCGTGAAAAATTACCCTACCGGATTTTGCAGATCTTTGCGTTTTCGGCTGCAATACCGTAATAATCAACTAATATAAAATTGAATATGTCAAATTATCGTCGTTTGTTGTCGAATTCATGGTCTTAAGGTCCATAGATATTCTAATCTCTTAACTGTGGCTCAGTGGTCAGAGTTAACTTTCCCAATTTTAATGTCTGAAATACTGATTAAATAATTTTGACAAATTTATAATATATATTTCAAGTCACAGAGTTAAAACTGTTATAATAAAATTTTCTTTCAAGTTATCTTCTAATGTTTTATAGTATTTCAGGCGTCACGGTAAACATATTTTGTTGTAGTTTTTGCAAATTATTGGGTTTTGTAAGAGACACCCGCCCGAGAAGAATAACCACTGTCCTCGGCCCGCACTTTAAGTAACTCCAAAGAAAAAAATCAAGTGGAGCAAGGTCCGGCAACCGTGCTCGTCACTCAAGAGCTCCACAAGGGACGTCCAATACAACGGCCAAGTCATTTATTATAAAGATATTCCCTGGCAGGCACTTTAAAGTACGGGAGCGCTCCATCATGCTGAAAAACTTGCTTATAGTCAATTTCGCCATTTTCAATCCTCACTTGCAAGTATAAGGGATCCGGTAAGAATTTCATTAACAAAAAATTGATCTATTACCTTATTTGCCATAATTCCAGCCCATATATTAAGTTTCTGAGGATGATGTGTATGAGCCTCTTCATATCAGTGAGGATTATCATCACTCCGTTAAAAAAAAAAATTGCTACATCACTTCAATTCAAGTAATTTCGTTACATTTTAATTAAATGTAACATTTCTTCAGAAAATTGTAATCTGCGATCTGAGTGATCTTCATTAAGTTTAATTAAACTACCTGTTGTAGCAAGGCAAATAGACTGTCATAGAACTATAATTATGGAATGTATAGCCCTTTATTAATATAGGTTTAGTAGGCTAGTAAATGAGTAGCTCAGTGAAATTGATATATTTAATTAATATGTTATTTGACGGATTTAAGGTAGAAATAAGAAAACATTTTAAACAAATTTCTATACTGTCCACATATTGTATTTTAAGTATTGCAATAATGATATCAGGTTAGGAAGTTATTTATTTATTTATAGCTGTGGTAGCAACATACATTAGCTTGAGCGGGTCAGTGTAAGTGATTAGAATTTAAACTAAACCTCAAGTGAAATAATCGAATGTCTCACGAGGCATACGTATCGTTAAAATGCTGAATAGCCTTTTAATTAAATAACTTTTTTATGCGAAACGCATTTCGTTACGAAATAGACCGAAACATTTACGGCATTCGCAAATGAGGTTGGCGTCAGAGTTATCGCGATCGATCAGCGGACGTGGGACAGTCCCATCCGTACGAACAGTTTTTAAAATAAATTCGTTGGTGCAGGTATTTCCTCATTTTGATAGGCCTGTTACACAGGCCAATACACATTTTGGTGCCTGCGATTTTTTAACTGTTTCTGGGTAATTTTTGGATGCAGAATGTAAAAAAGTTCTCAGATCTAGTTAAAAAAAAATCGTGTATATATTTTACGTTATAACTGTTATATAATATTCTAGTTAAAAAAAAAAACATGGTGTATTTATATATACATAATTACGTTATAACTGTTATATAATATTACTATTGCCAGTTAAAAAAACAAAGACGATTTAGGTATTTATTGCAAACACTTAATTTACAAGAAAATAATTGAACATTAGTCACATTGATGTGTTAATCACAAAAAAATTTTTTAGTTTTTCCTGCTAATGCTGTCCAAAACAAAGATTTAAAAGCACAAATTGCTTTAAAAACAGGGATATTTTGTATAACCACATTTCTTGATGGCTGTCTCAAGGAGGAAGTTAACCATTTTTAAATCAACACAAATTGCCCACTGATGTTCGTATTTAATTTTTCTCAAAACTAATGCAATTGTTTCATATTCTTCCTTCATGGTAGTAGAATGACCAATAGGAATTGAGCCATATTTGTTACCGTTATGTAAAAGAACACATTTTAAACTACGTTTTGAACTGTCAATAAAAAGGCGCCAATCATCTGGAGTGTATTCAGACAAACCCATTTTTTCTAAGAGCCCTTTTATATTGTTACAGAATACCAAGTGATTTTCCTGAGCGAAAAAAGGCAGCAGATCCTTATCTCTTTTACGATAAAATGTAATATTAGTACCTGGACAAAGTAGATTTTTTTCTTTTAATCTGGATGCAAGTAATTCAGCGGATTCCTTTGAGAGATTCAGGTCTCTTATAAGATCGTTTAGTTCTTCTTGATTGAAACACTGCGGAGTTGCTAAATCTGCTTCAAATTCGCTGTCGTTTTCTGATTGAATTCTTTGAACATCCTCAGACGTTGATGTTTCTTTATCATCTTCTGTCAGGTCGGGTAGACTGCTGAATGATGGAACGGGTATTTCTTCCGAATGCACTACAGGCCTTCTTGCAGAATCTAGATCAGAATATGTCCATTTGTGTCTATTGTTTCTATTTATGCCTTTAATATTAACGAGACAAAAAATAGCAGTCGTCATGACAGTTTCGCGGTTCTCTCTAAACCATTGGTACACCAAACTTTAGGCACTTTCCTCTTTCCAGTTGTCCACTGTCGCAAATGTTCAACACTTGTTTTACATATGAAATGTGGGGCCCAAGATTTATCTTGATCTCCTAAATGAACGCCATAATAGGCAAGATAAACTCTTTTCACAAAGTCAGAAATTGTTTTTCTGCTCTCTTTCAACCACAGACATAACAAAAAACATCGGGATGATTTACACAGGTACGTCTGCTTGTGGATGCCATTGTTTCAGTTTAGTGTCTTGATACTACAAAACGACCAAAATTTACACAAAATGATAGCACAACTTTACTTGGGAAAACTCAGTAATATACTAAATTGAGTACAACCAAGCAGGTATATAAGGATCGGGTGAGAAAATCAACTGGTAACATTTTGGTTTAAATCCAAAATGGCGGCTTAATAAAACATCTAAAAAAACTACTTAATGGATTAATTTCAAATTTTGCGTAATCATTAATAATTACGGTATAGCATATTGAAGCATGCCCGGCTTTGTAATTAAATAACATTTAATTTTTCAGATTCTTAGGGTAGGTTTGCAGATGAATCGAGGATGGATAATACCCAATTAAACCAATATTGAAGTCATTAATACCAAATTTAATTACAAATTTGAATACACAAATTCGACAAATAACTACGTACCTAGTATAAGTATGAAATCAATATAGGTATTACTAGTCTTTATAGATAGTTCGAAAAATAACCACTGCGCACAAGAAAAGATTAGTAGCTTTAGTCCTTAGACAGTCCTAATTATTTTTGGTTTATGATGGTGTCACATGAACGCAGTCTCCATTTAATGTACGGTAAGAGCAAAAAATAACTTAATTATTTTTGGTTTATGATGGTCGAAAAGTCACCAAGGGATCAACTCATGAGGCAACCAGACTAATCAACCTAGTGATCCTCACTACCTCTCCAATTACTTGACCTTCTATGGAATCAGCTGGATACCTAGACCCTCCATAGGACGATCATCATCGTTCGTTCGCCGGCGTGACCTTCACCAGCTACTCCCTTCAACTCTCAACTCCCAACTGCCTCTCGCCTTCACCGAACTATCACGCTCGGGGTCCCTCGTTACAACAGTTGTCTCCTTCCGACTGTTCCGATCATACACTACCGCGGCACTAACCATTACAAATAAGCCCACAGTGACAGGTTTTTGTCCATAACACATCCTCACAAAATAAAGCATTCTTAACTTCACACCCGCAATTCCAATATGGTGGAGCAAAACAGTGCACAATATAAATGATTGAAAAGACAGCATATGTATTACTAAATGACAATGTACCGAACTACATTGAGTCACACTCCTAATAAAAGGAAAGATTAAGAAATCATGGTTCTTGGGATTAGACCGTGTCAAATTGGAATTACTATCCGACGTTTCGCCTTCGATTGCACGAGGCATCTTCAGGGATCTTTACTCCACGAGATCTGAACACCGGAGGCGGGCTTTTATACACATATAAAATGTTTATAAACATACAAAAAATTTCAATAGAGACACGGGTTACGGTCTACATCACACGTGGACACCGATCTTAACACAGGGCCACGGTACGGCGAGCACAAGTCGGGTGTAAAAGCCAGCCTGAATCTCTTCGAGCTCATTCAGTGTTCAGATCTCGTGAATTGTTCCTTTTCCTATTCAAACTCCCCCTTCCCACTTTCTTAAAAAGTATTTATTAATTTTTCTACTTTAAACAAAAATAAATACAGCATATAGTTTGTGATATTCCTCCATAATAGTTACAATAATTCTAATGTATGCTTCATTGCTAATTAAAATATTGATTCTCTTACATATTTCTAAACCTATTTAATGCTTTCAAAAAATGTTTCTTAATGTTATCAAACTTTATAAAAATTGCTTAACATTTTTTATTTTTAAATATTTCTTATATTTAATTAATTATAGTTGTGGCCCATAGGCTGCTCTTGTATGGGTTTGACACTCGTCATTTTGGTTCAAATTTGCCAAGGACCATGTTATCAAATAATTGCTCTGACCTTTAATAATTTTATACATATATACATTAAACAGAACATATATTGTTGTGATCAGTTAAGCCAATCATGTCCTTCAGTCAAAGACTTGCTTCGAGTTTCTCGTAATCGTAGTATGCTTGACATGTCACTTTAATATTTATATTAGGTATTGTACAAATACATTTGTAATCACTCACCAATGTGTTCCTAAGTATATATTGTACTGATTTTTTTTCTGTTTTCTCCATCTTCACACAATATTTTTAGTTTTATCTGATCTAAACCAGCCCCTTAACAATGTTAGCATGTTTGTTTAAACTGTAAAATATATTTAATTGCCTTATTTCTTTATTATATCAAAGCTATTTATGCAGCTACCCACTGTTGGTGTAGTTTATTAACACTTCTAAGTTTTTCACCTTTTGAATAATTCATTTCCAATGTATTTGCTTATTACTAGTTAACAGCCCCCTCCCACCAATTTTTCCAAATCTGGTTTCATTTACCTTGGAACAGTGTCTTTCTTTTGTTATTAGGTCACACCGACGTCTCCAATTTGATTTGTGTTCATTTGTTTTTATTTTTTCATAAATTACCAATGTATGTTCAATTTAAAATCCTCTTTTTCTTAACCTGATTAGATAAATTTGCCAAATTACAATTACTTCTACTTTCTTTCTACTTTGGCCAACACTTTTCTGTTACATCATGCTTTTGTAGAAAACAGCTGCTTTTGGCATTTTTAAAATGTGATTTTGGTGTTCGCCAGGGTTTGTTTTTTGCCTTTTATTACATGTAGAATTTTAAATTATGTTGATTGATTGATCATGTATCTTTTATCTTTTTTGCCTGTTTATCGTTTAATCCAATGTTTTTTCTTGCCGGCTTTTTCAGACTTTTCCGACCATCTTTAACGAATAACTCTAATTCATCATATTATTTAAATTCTCAATGTATGTAAATCCCCTTCAGTTACAAATCTTAACACACACACATATACCTCTGTATAAAACAACCCAAAAATATCAAGAAAAGTGCAGGTCGCCCTGAGGATATGTGATATGATCTTTTTGGATATTATACACGTTATACCAGTGGCGTATATAAGAGTTGTTTCTGTTTTTTTTTTTACTTTCCTTAGAAAAATGTACATGAAATTATTGGATTTACTTCAATTGAGATACTCATCTAATCCAGTTAGGGTGAGGATAAAAATTTGAACAAATATTTATACTTTGGCCCTGGGGAGTTTTAACCACCAACCCCTCCCATAAATGCGCCAGTGCGTTACACAGACAAACTTTCTTGTTTCAAATAAAAAATTGTCAGAAACCCAAATGGAAAAGAGTGGTATTTTCCTATGGACGAATAAAAAAAAATTGGTAAATTTCCTTTACTCGGAACTTCCTCAGTTATCCCAGTTATGAATCTTTTGTTCATCATATTAGATTCCAACTAATATTTTACCAGTTTCTACCTAGGTATGCCACACTTGTTTTTCGAGAATAATTTAAAATAAATTCAGTAAGTAGGTTTTACATGTACACACACCGCCATTTTGTTACGTTGTAACGGTGTACTGTCGTGCGTTACGGTCAGACAAATTATCATGTTAGTAAATCTATATTTTTTTAAGTAAACATATTTAGTATTTAATAATTTAAATGTTTTATTGCTTACAGACCTATATTGCGCGTATTAATTTTTTCTAGATTCAGTTAAGCTTGCGGTTGGACGTAAATAGGCTAATTATAATTATTGTGTATATTTAAGTTGTTATATCACTATATTTTAGTATTTATTTGACGCTAAGGATGCATGAATTCTTATATTTCAGTGATATCATTTATTTAGTTTTGTTTGGATACCTACGAATCTCCCTCGTATTTGTATAAATTTGGCAGCCAATAGGCGACACGTTGTTCACCGCGTAGTGTAGACTAGTTTTTGGCTTTCCTTGTTCCTCTTAAGGCAGATTTAAAAATGCGTTCTTGTCGTACACTCAATATTGCTTACTTCGTTGGCGAATAATTGCATGTATGTCGTTGATCATAGTAATTACAAGGGGATTTGATATTTAATATTATTATCGTTCAATTGGGAAGATAACATAAAGATTAAAACTTATTTTCTCTAGTTATTTTTCTGTTAATTTTGGTTTGTTGAATTATATTATTTATATAGCTTATAATTAATTGAGTTAATTAAATTGCTCTAGTATATATTTAAGCAATAGTTTTTCTTTTCATTTAAAATCATTTAAGACATACGTTTACTTTGGGGTTTTAGTTGCGCCGTCAGCCCAGCAAACCTGTGTTGAGATTTGGCTATCCTATGTTAAAAAAAGGGAACCTTTTTTTGAATTCTTGTTTCTCTGCTAAACGTATTGGTTTCACGTTTAGCAAGCCATTTTATCTTCAGAACTTTGTGCAAGTCGGAAGCCATTTTGACGGGTCAAACTCTTGAAACGTAATTTGTTAGTTTTTCCCAGAGTTACATCAGTCAGGTAATGCATTAAAATTTGTAATTACATTATAAATTATTTAGATTAATTTGTTCAAAATTTAAGTGTGAATTTTTGTATTAAGTTTTTATATTATATTACTGGATTTCGAGATCACGCCATGCCATGCTGACGCCTATTTTTTTCTTTTCCTTTCAGCTCTACACCGACTTGTCCTTTTGCCTTGCCTTTTAGTTTTGTACAAACTAGCTTTTTTTAAAAAAGACTATTAAAATTGAAATCTAAAATTTCATGTCATAATTTTGTCTTATCCATTTTGAATTCAGTACTTCAATTTCTGGATAAGTTTTTATAGCTAGACGCCTAGCTAGCCGCCTTTAGAACTAGCCACTAGTTGCTAGAAAATTTTTTGTTGTCTACCACAACTATATATTTAGGCTTGCCTAAATTAAATATTGGATAGAATTCCGTTCCCAATTGCATCTTAAATTCAATTTTGGTTCCGAGAAAATAAGGTCATCCCGGATACAATTCGTCATAAATCCTGTTCGAGAACCATTGAGGGAGAGGAGTAGGTAGGCGTTAAAAGAACTGATGCAGCCTTGAGCCGTCCACAAAGGTCGTGGGTTCTCCACCACGTGACGCAGCAATTGAGAGTTTTGGTGAGAAATTTCCATTTTTTTTTATTGACCGAAAATTTTAATTAGTTTATTTCATCCGAAAATTTGAGTAATTCATTATCTTAACAGTGTTTAAATTATTGGCCAATTAGGGTACATATAATTTAATATTAGTGACCGTAATTTTACAAATTATTTCACAAGAATTTTCCTTTTAATAATTGCTAATTATTTTTAAATTATTAAATAATTCACCAGCTACGTTGATTTTGAACATTTGTCTTAGTGTAATTTAATTATTTTGTAATAAATTTGGTAACTTATTGTTTAAATAGTTTTTTTATTTTTTTTGATAAAGTACAGTTAATAATTTCGGAAGAAGGATTTTCCGCGAAGTCCGTCTTATAACACGGCAGCACATTTATTTCTTTTTTTATTGCGGATGGCGCCCTTTTAAAATCTTACTTAAGCTCCGTGTTATAAGACGTGTCTTCTGAAAAGTATACTGTATGCATTAAATTATCGAAAAGAACAGAATGAATAATTAAATAGGTCAAAATAACCCCGCCTGTCAACTCTTGCCAGAGCCGGCAAAAGGAGCTGTCGTGCCTAGGCCCTTTTATGAGGTTTGCCTAGTAAAATTATGTTCGTTAAAACACCCATACGTTACAACGTCATGTTGAATTCGTACCACAAGATTATTAGTTTTCTCTATATCACACTTAATGATTGCACAGAATTTGAAACTTTAATAGTCTTTTGAGGTTGATTTTTTTGAATAGTTTATTAGCCCGCCATTTTGTATCGCTATTTTGGATCCGCACCAAAATTTCACCATTTGATTTCTACATGATACTTGATTTTTACGCAAAATTTGAGATAAATTGGATAGGTAGTTTTTTAGTAATAATTTTTTTAACCTTTTATTAGGCCGCTATTTTGTTTTGCCAAATTGAATTTTTACCAAGATGTCACCAGGTCATCCTTATATGATCCTTAATTTTTGAACAAAATTTGAAAATAGGGTCAGTTAGTAAGACAGACCGACAGACAAAATTGACAAAAGATTTTGTTTCGGTATCTAGAGATCCTAGAAACGTAAACATTTGAAAAAATCTCAGACGGTGATTTTTTTACGAATACAATGCTTCCCTTTTACGAGGCAAGTAAAAAGGTCTTAAGTCTATACCAATTTAATTTTGGTTTAATAAAAATGGTTCTAGGGGGGGTTTTAATTCCAAATTCCCCCTTAAATACGCCACTGCGTTATACAGACACACTTCCTTGTTTCAAATAAAAAAATTTCTAAAATCCAAATAATGCAAAAATTACTATTAAGCCCCATAGGTGAACTGAATATTATTCGAAATTATATTGATTAAAAAACCCTTAATTAAAAATTAAACCCGAGTGGGCTGATTTATCTGTTCGATATAAAACTTTAATTACCTACCGGGGTTACTTAATATACGTTTCGATTTTTTCGTGTCTTGTGTAATCTTGTCGCGTGGGCAGCTACGCTTTTATAGAGCGGCCGGGATAAATTAGAATGTTTTAGAACTCTGAAACGTAAACTCGGTTGGTTTTAACTATTTTAATAATTGGTTAAGGCAACGGTACACCAAACTGATGTGGGTGTACCACGGAAAACGATAATAACCTTTTCTTATGGTATAAGAGAGTGAGCAGTGCATGCGACGAAGCGAATTTACATACACTTTAATTTGGTTTATCTACGTAGGGTAAACAGTACAGTTGTTGGCATTCAGGGTATTATTGGCACCTTTTCATAAATATGGATATATTAAGATTGTTGCCACGATTCCACTCATAAAATCCTAGTTAAGACTTCAATTCTTTATCAATAAGCAACCAGTCATACTTAACACCAAAGGCACAGCAAATATCCGTCAATTAAATATCCAAAGGTCAAATCCGAGAAATAGAAACAATATATAAAATTCATTGTTTCAGAGCCACAGTCAGGTAAAATGTCACATCCGATATAAAAATTCTGCAGTCACGGGATCGGAAACTTATTCATGATCCGGCAACTACGGTCACAGATTGCTGTTGTAACCACAGGAACCGGTCGATAAAACTAGAAATGACTAGAAATACGTCGGCATCACGGAGGGCAATATTACCGGAAAACTTATCATAAAAAATCACTCACAAAACTATACTTGGGCATTCCAAAAAAACCCCAAATTACACCATTGTAAGCCCTCGAAAATAATAACAAAATCTAGACCTGCCATAATGCATCCGACTCATCTGAATAATTCTTTCCCAAAATTGACAATGTAGCGCCCTCTTTTGTAGGAACCTACGATACGACCAAATGCGCCTGATAGAATACTGCGATGTGTGCAGGAGACCGAGGAAACTGCCCCGACCGTCCACTTCCACCGCGGTACCTTTCCAAAATTAACGACAGAAAAATCGATAATCGAACCGTAAGCCAGGCTATTGATAAACGAGACCTGGAGATGTCGTGACACATCGATCAGTTGCGCGGACCTATACAGTGTAATTCTAATATACTTGTTTTATTTCAGTTCGCACTAACTGAATCCAAAATTCTGTTCTCTAAAAATCGAAACGGCAGAATCGCACAAGAATAATCATTAACATATTAAATCCATAGTGCATTAAAAGAAGTTTTCGTAGTTTTAAAAGACAAACGTGATAGGAAAGCAAAATTGTAAAAAATTTGTTTATTATATAATTATTTAAATAGTTTAATATTATTATTAGCATGCTATAAGTCCGAAATTATCACGTTACAAGATTCCAATATTAAATACGCAGTTTTTGGTAAATGGAGTAAGATCTGGCAATATTGCCATTCGCCATCCAGTAATTGCATCATACCACTTTTGACAGTTAGTATTGTTGCACTTATATGAACAAGTGCATGACGTGTGTGTTCCATAATCTAGGATAATTTTAGTAAAGTTCATAAGGTACGCTTGCTATTTTGGCTTGCTCTAAGTATTTTGGATTTAAGTAAAATTTTGATATGGTTATGTGTACAATAAATATCGGTTAAAGCTTTAAAAAAACGCTTTCGCTAGTGATTTTTCCCGCCCTTTTTATTCAATTCAGGTGCCAATTACTATCCAGTGGATTGAACGGATAAACAATTATTGGCACTAAGTGCCAATTACTAAATAACGTTTTCTACGTTTTTTACTAAACTTTTCTAGCCCATTACATTTTCTTACGATAAATTTGAATTTTTTATTTTAAAAACTTACAAAAATATATTCAGATATAGTTGTTGGCACCCTGCCAATAACTGGATTTTGTGTGTGCCAATAACTAAATCGACTTTATTGTTTCAATTTATATATTCCCAGTTAGGATGGTCCTTAGGTAAACAATTCGTAAAAGAAATATAATAAAAGATATAGTGAAGAGATCCTGCAAAAGCGTTAAAAGAGATAAAAAATAGGATGCCTAAAAAAACTGCATCAAAAAAATATGGTATTCCACGTAGTACACTGCAGTTTCGATTAGGTCATGAACCCCCACCAGTTTTAAATATGAGAGAGGAGACCGTCTTAGTAAAATGGATAGAAGATAGTGTCAGAAAAGGCTTTCCACAGAGAAAAGAAAATCTTCAGTCCAGTGTTAAAGCTTTTCTGGACAAAAACCCTAGAACAAATTGCAAATTTAAAAATAACTATCCAGGTGATGGTTGGTATAAAAGTTTCTTGAGACGCCATCCAGTTTTAACTGAAAGACAGCCAGAAGCGGTAACTGCAGCCAGTGCGTTAGTAAGTGAACGGGATTTAAGAGGTTGGTTTTCAAAAATAGAAACATATTTAAAGGATGAAAATCTATTCGATATTTTGCAAGATTCAAAGAGAGTCTTTAATTCGGATAAAACAACTTTCAGTTATGCCCAAAAACAAAAAATGTTATAGCACCAGTAGGTACTCGCAATGTATATGAGGTGAATCATGGCCAAGCAAAGTCGTAAAAGAATACCAGCTGACATTACTTCAAATATTCCAAGTAATTGGGGCAATGTTTTCAATCATCATCTTGTAAAATCCGAAATAAAGTTCCATGTAAGCTTATTTATAGATGGACATACAACACATCTTACATATGAAGTAAGTGAGTTATATACCAGACTTAAAATTGTTTTAGTGGCATTATACCCAAACTCTACCAGGATCCCCCAGCCTGCAGATGTTTCGGCTTTTAAACCCATCAAAAATCTTTGGAAAAAGGGAGTGTTAGAGTGGAGAAAAACTAATCCAACAAATTTACTAACAAAAGATAAATTAGCACCTATTTTCGATAAAGCCATAAATCAGTTAAAACCCTAAACATTTATGAATGGGTTCCGAGCGTGCGGAATTTTTCCATGGAATCCATCGGCTATAGGTTACATAAAATGTTTAGGGAAACTAAAATTACCGAAAGATACTGTAAATTCAAGAATTTTAAAAAACACAACTCTCACTTATTCCAAATTTAACGATATAGTGGGAGAAGATTTATTTTAATGCATTGAAAGTATTAACGCTGCAAACATTCAGTCACAAAGTGAACATTTTCAAGCACTCATCAACATAGACATAGACATAGACATAGACATAGACATAGATGGGGAGCCCCACAAGGGCAGCACTTAGGCTCACTGGGGCCCATTGTGCTATCCCCCCAAGTAGGCGTGTCAGGCCAAGAGCCCACTCCTTTTTAGAAAGGAAAGGACCCTTTCAGGTCGCGCACGTCCCACAAGCTCGGGTTCCACATAGGTGTCACCCAAGCAAAGCAGTCTGGCGTTGACTAAAGCACAAAACCTGCAGTATGGATCGTTGTCGAGTCCAATCTTATGCAGGTAATATTTCACTAGCCAGTGTCCAGTTAGGACCCCGGTAATAGTTCTAAGTTGACTTCTGTTTAGGTTTAGAAGTCTATTAGACTCAGAACGGCTATAAGGGCCTGATATGAAGACCTTAGACTGTCTGAGTCCTGCTAGCTCGTGCCATTCAGCACGGAATTCCTCGACAGTGCGATTCTTAATCCTAGCCTTGACAACTGAAGGAGCAATTCCAACAGCAGGTTCCGGCCCAGTGAAAGCAGTGTAGCTACCTTTCCGAGCCAGCTGATCCGCTTCTTCATTACCCCCAATGCCCTGATGGCCAGGCACCCAAATGAGGCTAACCCTATTGGACTCACACAGCCTCTCTAGGGCTCTCCTGCATTCAAGCGTTAGCAGCGAATTGACTCTGTTCGAGGACAGAGCTTTAATCGCGGCTTGACTATCACAACATATATAGATATGCTTGTCGTGGTATCCTCTGGAGAGGTTTTCCTGTATGCAGTCCAAGATTGCTGTAATCTCAGCCTGATATACAGTCGCATACCGTCCAAGAGCAAGACTAATTCTTGCCCTGGGACTCGCCCCAGAACCCTCCTTCATTAGAGAGCCATCTGTAAACCAGACAAGGCCCTCCGGTTTGAGGAAGGATGGAGAGGAATCCCTCCATTGTTCTCTCTCGGGAACAATTACACAAAACCTTTTAGAGGCAATTGAGACCGGAATAATGGCATCTCTCCTTGCTAGGAGAGGGTCTGATCTGATCAGTTCAGTCCAAACTCGCGTATGTCCAAAATTCCAGTCTCTGTGTATCCAACGACCCCAGTCGTTTAAACGAACAGAAGTTTTCCGAGCCTCCTCCTCTACAAGCAAGTGCAGAGGACTTAGTCCCAGAATAGCCTCCATAGATCGGGTCGGTGTGGTTCTTATGGCTCCAGTTATGCCCAGACACGCCAGTCTCTGGAGCTTGTCAAGCATCCTTCTGTATGTGGTCTTGCGAGTGGCAGGCCACCACACAAGAGCGCCATAAGTGATCATTGGCCCTATCACTGACGTGTAAAGCCAATGCACAATACGAGGTTTTAAACCCCAAGTTGATCCGAAGGACCATCTGCACGCCCATAGACACGCTGTGGTCCTTTTTGTGATCCTTCACTCATCAACATATATAAAGTATTTGTACCGGACCACATTGTTGCTGAATCAGAAAGCGAATCGAAGAATACGAATATACTGGAAGAAAGAACCGAGAATTTAGAGAGATCACTTGCATAAGATAAGATAAAAATTAAAGGTAATGAAAAAATGTGGTTAAATATGAAGAATTTATAAAAACTGAAAATATACATCTCGGTGATGGACACGAAAACGTCCAAGTCTTTGATTTAAATGATTTCCCAATTATTTTTATGTCATCTCCTTCTAAAACAGTAGAAACATATAATAACGAATCGCTATCTGTTAAAAATACGTCACCTGAAATGTGACCCTGAAAGCAACTATGGAAACTCCCGAACTAAAACAAAAAAATGACCCTGAGTTAATAACTATAATGGCAAACACCATGACCCTTAGAGAACTCCCCAATGAAACACCTGAAATAAAAAAATATTTAATGTGGTCTGATACACTACAAAGAAAAGGAAAAAAAAATCCGAAAAACTGCCGTTTATATTGACATCTGACCAGTGGAAAAAAAAATTAATTTAGAAAAGTTAAATAAAAGGAACGCAGAAGAAGAAGCTAAAGAAAATAGAAAAAAAATTAGACTAATTAAGGCTAAACAAAAGATGGAAACAAAAAAAGATTCGGTAAAAAGAAAAAGACGATTACCGCAAAAAGCTAGGAAAATGCCTGAAAAAGGAAAAACAAATAAAGAATGCGTTGAAAAAATAAGTCCAAAGTCTGCAGTTGTAAATGTCATTTCTAAAATAAGAAGTAAGTGTGATGAAAATAAATCTTGTGAAACGAATAAATCGTTAAAACCAGTGCATGTCAGAAATTTATTTGAAAATGAAACAAGTAACAATGACCCAATTCATGTATATAATTTTGAAGATTTTGTTAATAATAAGAAAGTGTTTTTTAGGGCTTTGCTTTATTTGCACTTTTAATATTACACAAATTATCTCTGATATAAAATGTAATACTTGTAATAGAAATTTTCACCCTCAATGCATTAGAAAAAATATTAATAATATGCCACCAGTTGTAAAAAGCTATGATTGTCAAGCTTGTGTAAAAACAGTAAGTAAAGATTTAAATGATAAGTACGTATGAAAAATACATTTAATGCACTATATCGTTAAAAATAATTTAGAAACTACTTTAAGTTTTTTATTGGTTAAAAATAGAAATAATGAATAATAATATTTATTTTAAAGCACTATTAATGTTTTTCGTACCTACATACCAAAGGTTTTTGAATTATCATGACACATATTTTATTTTATAAGGGTTTATTGTACCTAAAAAATATAGTTTAAAAAATTGTAATTTTTTTAGTAGTTTATAATGTTTGTTTTGAAGGATTTATGTTATTTTTCGTAGTTACCTAATGTTTCTGAACAACCATGAGTTTAAACTATATTGAGAATCGTGTTTTGTAGACAACTAGACAAATATTTTGTAAATCTTATGTTCTTTGTTGTAATAAATATAGTATATACCTAATAAAGCTATATTCGTAGTTTTGTTTAACTTTTTACAGGTGCCAATAATTGTATTTCAAAGTGCTAATAACTATATTTTGGGTGCCAATAATACATTTTTAGTTCAACTAGATATTTATTGTGTTTTAGACGTTAAAGTATCACTAAAGTTGTAAACGTATTTTGTAATCAGTAGTTTAAATACAAATGTAACGTGTAAAAACAATTTTGTGTCATTTTTCTGTCAAAACGAAAAATTACAGCAGAAGTAAAGAAAATAGTTTCTTAAAGGGCCAATTACTATACCCCTTACCCTATCGCCATTAGCAAATTATTGCATGTGTTTACATCCATCGTAAGAAGAAGTATTGCGATTGAGGAAAAATATACTTATTATTTTCGCCAGTTATATTGTAAAGCACAGTCACCAGAGATAATATAAATTGTGTACTTTTTAACAGACTTCAAACAATCAATTCGACCTATATGTATTTTTTTATGTTTGTTCGCGCATATTGTCTAAATGGCTTGGCCGATTTTAATATGTCAAACTCCAAATTGTGGAGGATGTTTCTCTGGTGGTCCCATATATTTTGATTTGAAATCCGTTCAATGGTTTTTTTGTAATAATAATATTAAAAAAACATAGTTATAAGGGCGATAAAGGCAGCGAGTTTTATAAGTAGATTTACATTTTTTTAAATACCCTTTTCAAATTAAAGCATTGAGGTGTGTAATAGACATACAACCCTATTTGCTAAAAGGTATCTCTTCTTCTATGCTCGTTATGTAATTTTATGTATACAGGGTGACTATGAAAATGTGCAACCTCAAAATCTATTATTTTACTTGACATTTTCAAAAAATGAACATTTGACATTTATAAAACGTCACTAATCGACTACCTATTTTTTTATGTTTGTTCATCGATTAACTCCGCGATGGTTTGACCAATTTGGATGAAATTTTCAAGAGATATTCAGGATATTGCCGGAGTGGTCTCATAGCTAACGTATTAAAAAAGTGAAAAAAATGGCGGGTGACAAGTGATAAAGTAACATCCCCTTTAACTTTTTTACTATTTATCGCACATAAGAAACAAAAATACTACCTTATAGGAAATTTCCCTTAATGTCCCAATCAGTACTCAGATTAAAACAATTTATACAGGGTGTTCTCAAAGTTGAATCATTTATTTGATAGGTTATAAAACTCGTAAAAAGAAGTTAATTTACAAAAAATCACCTCTATAAAAGTTGCAATTAAAGAAGTTATTAAAATTCCAAATATTTAAAACTTTATCACAGACCTGACTTTTGATATTCGCGACCACTGCGTTGTGAAGAGATAAAGTTCAAGTTTTTGTTTATTACTAATACTAGGTAATTTTTTTTATTGTATTCGATCCTCAATTCAGTCAGATTTCATTAAATACGCGTTGTACTTAGTTTGTGGGTTTTTGCTTTGCATTTCACCGGTAAGCAAGAGTTTTTCTAATTTTCATTTTGACTTGGTACTTTATTTTTTTATTTTTATTATTTAATTTTTTTATAATTTATAACTTTGGTATACTGCAACTTCCATATCAATGATTTTTGCTTAAATGACTTTATTTGACGATAATAAAGTTTTAAATATTTGAAGCGTTAATAACTTCTTTATTTTTCAACAAACATCACAGTGGTCGATAGTATCAAAAATCAGGCCTGTAATAAATTTTTATAATTTCATTGAATATAAAATTTTAAGTGTCCATGTAAATTAACTTGTTTTTACGAGTTTTACAACCTGTTAAAATAAATGACCTAACTTTGAGCTATTGCGAAAAGCATACTTTTTTAAAATGGAACACCCTGTATTTTTTACTGGTTTTGGGAAGATCATTAAAAGAGCTTTTCAAAAATACTCCATTTGATATTTTGCCTTCAAAAGTTTTTGAAATATACCCATTTAAACCTAAAAATAATAGATTTTTTATTACTTACAGATATAGCAAAAGAATCATTTTTTTATTCGTAAAATTAAGTAAAAAAGTGAACTGAAAACTTAAATTAATCGCTTTGAACATTTTCGTCCTGGTTACGTATGCATTCCTGATAAATAGTTGGCAAATGACGGTTTATTGCATTTTCTATAAAATGTTTGTTCTTTCCATTTAGAATTTCTACTTCTTGTCTTACAAAAAGTTTAATGTTTTCGAAATTATCCAAATTATGTTAGTATATTTAGTTTTGAAGACATGCCCATAGAAAATTGTCCATGGGCGTCAAGTCTGGGCTGTTGGCCGGTCAAGGAATTGTTCCGTACATATAGGGTTGCGTCATCGTGCTGAAAAATTATTCTATGATGGTATCTCTCCGGTAGATATTCTAGGATTAAGGATATACTTCACTGGTCAGATTGCGGTCAACAAAAGATGATCCTACACCAAGTATTCCACACCACACATTTACTGTTACCCTTCCTTGAAACTTAACTTCTCTTACAAATTGTGGGTTCTCTTGTACCCAATGCCTAAAGTTTTGCCGGTTTGGTATCATTTTGAAGTCTGTTTAGCCTAAAATTAATTCAATAAAATTACAAAATTGGAGCCTCCGATCTTTATGCTGCTGAGAGAGTTTTTGGACTTTGTGAAATTTGTAGGGATTGAATTTATATTTCTTTTCAGCGTGAAAATCCTCTTCTTTGGTCAAAACGTTCCAGAAGGTCTTGGGATCCTAGTCTTACTGGTCTTCTCAGATTTTCTATGTATAACAAAATGATATCTAGTTCGTTCTAGTCATGGTCATAGTTTCTAGTTACTCTTATCGTTCTTTGCAAATTTGCAAATCTAAGATGCAAAGATAAGAATAAATGCTTTTGATGGTTTTTGTTGTGGGAATATTTTCATTGGGATGTCGTTCTTGGTAATTTTCAAAAAAATAAACGAAGTATTTCTTGTTTCTGTTCCGTCGAATATGCCATTTTACCAGCAAAAAATCACTACATAACTGTATAGTTACTAAGCTATATACACAAAAACTTCATACGTCATTGTTTTTGATTTCCAAAGCCTACTTTTTGTTAGGAGTAAATTAATTAATAAACATAGTTTTAAATGCGTATATTTCCAAAACTATTAAAGATAAAGGTATTAAATGGGGTATTTTTAAAAAGCACATATTTGCAACACCAGTAAGTATGCAGGGTGTTTCATTTAAAAAAAAAGTATATTTTTCGCTACACCCTGTATATTTTCATTTTTTTTAAATCCGGATTTGAAATCTACGAGAAATTTTCTATAAGGTAGTATTTTTGTTTCTTATGTGCGATAAATAGTAAAATAGTTAAGTGGATTATTTATAACTTTAACTAACGATTACTTTGCGATAATTTGACCAATTTAGATGGACATTTTAGGGGATATTCAGGATATTGCCGGGGTGATCCCATAGCAGGAATATTAAAAAAATGTTAAAAATGGCAGAAAGGCGCCATTTTGTTTTTTTTTGCGCTAAGATAGATTGCAAGAAGTTTTTTAATATTCCATTCTCGCATCTCGATTCTATGCGTTCACCATTATAACAGAAAAAAATATTATGCAGTGGACCATTTGTTAAACCTGATTTTAACAATAAAATTCGTATAAATAAAACTAAAAATGACGAAATAAATATCTTATCTGGGTGTGTTTCTGTTCTTCTCTTAAATTTAAGATTTTTTTTCATTTCGTACTCAATAAGTGCTTTCCTTATGATAACTTTATTTTGAAGCACTGTCTTAATAAAATATATTAAAAATATTTAAAATTGAATTGAATTTTCTCTTTGATGGATTCGCAGTTTTGATAGTTAAATACCCTTTGGTTTTTAATTCTGCTAGATCCAACCCTGCATTATTAAAAAATTTCCCTAATAGTTTATAACTAGATTTTAAATTTTCCAATTTTTTATATTATATATAACCTCTGAATTTTCTACATTAATTTTCTCGTTTTATTCTATTTTCTTAAGATTCGGGCTTAAAAATTTCCATACTTTAATGACATTGTTATGTTTTATCCCAATTAATTATTTTTACATTTAGCCAACCTCAACTTCCCCTTTAAACTTAACCTACAAAAAGATTTGCCATTTGAAGCGATCATGTGTTAAAGTTTAAACATTTTCATGGTTTAAATCGCCAAAAGGGGTGAAAGAACACGCCCTTTGTGATATTTTAAGGTGATTTTATAGTTGTGACGTTAAAAACCTAAAATGTTCATTATTTTGTTTAATTATGTTCCTTCTTTGGATTTCCTGTGCTCACTTGACTAAGTAAGTACACCACACATCTTTTGAAAACATTTTAAAACACATTACTTTCCCAAAGAGCTATATAATTGTTTTAATGTCCAATTATGTTGCAAATTTTCATAATTTCCATTAACTAGATACCTCAGCTCTTTTAGTTTTTTAACTTCAACTGTTAATTATACCATTAATTTATTTAATTCTCTCCTGAATATTCTTTTGCATTTTATAGAACTTGTTTTCTTTTCCTTAAAATATTCAATTTATAAAATATTATCGTCTTTTTAATTCTTACCATTTCAAGGAAGTGATTTCCCTGCTTTCAGGTAGCACTGATGATGGCGAAAGCCGAAAGTGCTCTGCTGCGTTTTTAATTTAATAAAAAAATGCACGAAATACAAAAGTGTCTACATTCCCATTCCAATTATTGTTGCGACTGCTAATTTCAACGTTTTTCTTAATTTTTACCATAGAATTTATCATTGAGTACTTGGACCACATTGTAGTAGGTTGAAAATTCTTTGAAATTACTTGAAAGTAAACTAGAAGCACGTTTTCTTTACTAATGTTGTTGATTTGATGTACTTTTCGTATTCCTGAATGTATCTGACTTTGGCTTTTTCTGGAAACAAATCCAAAACTATTTCTTTTGCTGCGTTCATATTTACAAGTTCACTTAAATTCATTGTAATAATACAAAATTACGGAAAATACGCACATATAAAAGCAATTAATGACAAATAAATATGTCGAAATGTCAGTTTGTTGTTTTCTAACAGTTGACTTTAAGCGTCCTTAGTAACCTGGAAACCTGGTAGCTAACCAAAACGAAATGAATTAAGCCTGCTACACACTCTGAGATATGTATCAAAGACGGTTAATTAATAAATTAATAAATAATAATTTAATTTTGAAATATTACGCGCGGAAAAATGTTTCCACACTAGTGCGGAAATTACTTACTATTAAAAAATTATTTTTTAATAGTAAATGAATAAATAAACGGTCGAATGTCACTATTAATTGAATCCGACTTATTTATGTTATCTCAATCTACGTATAATTATAATAAATGATCCGCACGAATTAATAACAGTTAATTTTTCCTATCAATGTCGAGCTCCGAATACAGGCGTGTGTGTGTGTCATTATCATTATTGTGTCTTTCTTGAGTCGTATTAATGACAAAAATCAATATCTTGATGCACAGTTATGTCTACAGGGAAGGGAGATAGATGGATGTCTGGGTGTGTCCGGTATTGTTTTGGCGTGTGAAATTTAAGATACAATTATCGTTCTTCCCGAGAACAACGCTATCTAATTGATAAGTAGTTCACAACGCACATAAAAGGCGTTCGCAGACAAACACTAGATGGTAATCATTAACGAAATTGCTTCAAATGGAATTTCTGTAATGTTTGTAATTGATGTTATACAGCTGCTTTCTATCGATGAATCAATATTGAAAAAAATAGGGATTATATATTATCATGTAAGGTATTTAATAATATCTAAACACTGTGGACATCTCTTATGTTATGTCAATGATCTACTTCGAAGAGAGAGTACGGAGAGCCGTTCCATAAAGTCGCTCATGTTACTATTTAATAGTAACATTAGCATGAGTTCAACAATATTTGGCGCGATTTAGATCTACTATCTACTTGTTTAGAACAACACAAAATCTCTTAAAGGGTGACAAAAAAATTTTTTTATCTATGAGCAGACCACGAAGACCGGAGGCCTAAGGGCTCGGTACTGTCCTTGCTTTAAGTGAGGGCAAGGAGAGTTCGCTGATGCGATTTGCATATCAGGAGAAGATGGAAAGAGATTTGCTGGTAGAACATTCCATGACGAGGATACTCTGGGAACAAAGTGGGAAGTCCTTGGTCTTTGCAACTGGATGGTGAAGGGTTGCAAGTGGGTCGATGCTGGTGTTTTCCTGGCGGGAATGATTAAGGGGAGCATAATGGATGATAGTGTTTCTAGTGATTCTTCCTTGTGATGTTTGAATCATCAATTAGGCGAATTCTTTGAACAGAGTCAAGTTCAATCATGGAAATTTGAAACGTAGTAATATTTGTAATACGATATTTTCTGATTCCTTCAAGCGATTTAAATAAACTTTTTTTTTGTTTTAAAGGTACATTATTAGAGTTTATTCTTGGTCAAAATGTTTGACATAAAACACAATTAACGTCAATATACAGGTTGATTCAAACACACGTCTTTTTTACCCAAAATTTAGCTACATTTCTGTACAAGGTTCACCTAGTTTAGGAACCGTCAGAGGATGACTTCGATAGAAGGAGTTTTGTCAACTTATGATGGATAGATGCCATGCTGATCCTAATTTTGTTGAGAGGCTTAGATAATAAGGTTTATAAAGATAGGCTGATATTTAAAGACTTGAATCAAAAGGACGGTGTTCCCGTGTATTTTGGTTTAGAAGTGCAGTTTTTGAAGTATTTCCAAATCGGTAGATAGGAACGAGAGGTGAAATTAAATTTCCTGACTTGTATTTGTTGAGAGGCTTAGATAATAAGGTTTATAAAGATAGGCTGATATTTAAAGACTTGAATTAAGAATGAATTATATGAAATTCCTTGGGATACTTTTGACAACTTCTTGCGGGAAATTAGGAATAGGCTTGGCTATTGCTTAGCTAGCAATGGCTAGTTTAATATACATTTTAATTGTTCATAATTTTCTTTGTGTTCTGGTTCTTGTTTAAGGTTTATATTCATGTGACATTTTGGTAAATAAGCCCATTAAATCCTACAACCCTACATCACATTAGTTTTGTCATTTAGAGATATTTTAGAATCTATTAGAATAAACAGGGTGTTCCATTAAAGATAATGGAAGTTTCTCTTGCAGTGGCTAGATCCATTCATCATTAAAATTTCAATTTTCTCCTTTTCTGTTAAAGATACCATCCTTTAATTGTTTTTGCAAATTGTATATTAGCTGATAATAATTTAACAAACTGAAAACTTGAATGTTTACTTTGTATAAATAGCATAAGGGTAAATTGAAAAGCACCCTTTTTCGTTTCTATTAAATAACGTAATATAACTTTAAAACTTTGTTATTTTAGGAAAACGTCTTTACTTCCCTCGTGAAAGGGAAGTAATTCGGCATTCTTAACTATTTTTTCTTGTTTACTAACAAGCTCTTGGTTACACATTGGAATCGACTCAGGTAGTTTTATTACAGTTACAAAGCCAGACCCATTTTTCGTGATATTTACTATACCTTAATAGAAAAATTATACAAATTGCACAAACATAACAATTATTTAGAGATCACCCTGTATATGCAATAACAACACGATCGATTAGGTTAACAGTTATTAGCGGATTGTCTTATCCGACCACCGCATCGACGTCGTCGTATCTCCCTAGCAAATCAACAAGTTACTACTAGTCCAGTCAAATTAGACCAAAGCCGAGCCTTGCATTAATTCGTAAAAATCTGGAAATGATTCTATTTCACATTAGACATCTCCCAAATAAGATTAATAATTATATCAATAAATAAAATTTTGGACTGATGTTCACAACTTGAATCTCCGCAGAAGGGGCATTCTTACAGTTCCTAAGCATCGTAAGATGTTTAAAAGACCGTTTTCATATAACGTAGCTCATTTTGTAAATATGCATAGTAATTTTTATACTAATTTATCATTTCTAGCTTTTAAATTTAAACTTAAACGAGATATGTTACTATCTCAACTCTGAGTCTTCCTCGCCATATCTTTCCTTTCTTCTTTCTTCTTACTCTTGATCTTTTCTCTTCTTCCTTACTATTATTATACTTATAATTATCAATTGCGTTATTTGAGATTATTATGACAAATTTATTATATTTTTAACTATAGAGTTTGATTTAGTTAGTTTAAGGCCTAAACAGACTCTGGGTAACCAGATGTCTGCCATTATACCAGGCCTTTTGTTACCCTAGAAATACATATATTATTAAAAAATTTTGTGCTTTGTACCTAAATATTGGATGGTGTAAACAATAAAGATGTTTATTATTATTATTATTATTATTATTATTAATGTGAGTTTGCGACGGTGTCTGAGGTGAGCCAAAAACCGTGAAATGTTAACAGTTTCCTCAGTTTCTGGCATATAACTTCTAAAGGATGTATAGTACAGAATGGGTGGGTGAAGTAAAAAAAGCAGGCCAGGTGGCGCCTTAAAGAGTTTCTAGCCATTTCTTTATTAAATGGCTGGAGAAGAAGAGCACGACCAGGCAACTTTCTTCAAAGTTCAAAGAGGAGGAGTTCGTAATTCTAATATCCACTTGAAACCATGACAAATATCCCTTGTGAACCTGAAGAAAAAATCTACATTTCTTCACATAAGACCAACTCTATTAAATTTAAATAAATTCAATTGAGTAAATTATATTTAATATTAGTTAAAAAAAATTAGTAAATTTCCTTTGCCCGGAACTTCCCCCGTTGTAAACCTTTCCTTTGTTAGAAATTGTAAACTATGACCCAATTTAGTTAGGTAGATAGTAATTTAGTAACACACATGTTCTCTTTTCCGACCTTTTATATTGGGCACCGTTTTTTTTTCACTATATTAAATATGGATTCCTACCAATATTTACCAGTTTCTACTTATGCAACCCTTTCTGTGTAACTTGTTTTATAAGAAAAGGTGTGTAGTGAAGAAACAACCAAATTAGACTTAAGTAAAAATATCTAATCTATAACTTATTAACCTATTAGTAAATAATGGGTAAAAATATGTAGTTTCTCTTTTTATAAACTTTTGGGTATTGTCACAAACGTTATTCTAGACATGAAAATCTTGCAACTGAGCTATATAGCGACATATTTTTTTTTGTTTAAAACACACACTTATTGGCGCTTCTTGCCAAAGATAAAATATTACGTATTTTTATATTGAGTATGTTTCACAATCACATTGCCACTTCAGCGAATATGTAGGCAAATTTTCGCTAACCGAAAACATTTTTACGTGTCTCGTCGGGTAAAATTACGACAATTCTTGAAAGTACTCAACCTTTTAGTAAAATTTTAATGCATAATTAATGTTCACGCATGTTGGTAAAAAAAATTTACTAATAAAATTTAAGTAAAATTTTAACTAAGTTAAAATATCACAACCCATTTATTATATTTTCAGTTAAAATTGTGTTAATGTTTAACAACTAGATGCCTCATATAAATGGCGTCAGGAATATATTTTAATATTTGAGACAAATTCGCATTTAAGAAGGATTCTGATATTTGATTTAAATTTATTTAGATATACCGTGTGTACAAATAATGAGATTACATACACAAGGTATTTTAGGATGTTTGGGAAGCAGGTTTCCCAAACAAATATTTTGTTTTGGAATAGCCGTTTTCGGGTCGCAGGCGTTCGAAAATTTGGTCATCTTTGATCGTTGATTCTGACGAAACCGTTAAACCAAATGTTTAAAAAAAAGCAGAATTTAATACTATTTAATTTGGTAAGTATGAAAATTTGTATACGATGCACCCGTTAGATATTATAAGCCAAAAACTGAAAATAAAGCGAAATTTTCGCGTTTTTTTAGACCCCGTAAATTTAGCTCACCTCAGAAACCGTTTCAAACTCATATTACGAATTAATGGAAAAGTCTAATTTGACTAGGCTATACTATACTACCGGGTTATTTATAGATGGTCGTCACTCGTTTGTCGATAGTTTTAAATAAAATCCGAAGAAATCTGAAATTGGTCCAGACGGTTTCGACGGTGGAGAAACTGTTATTGGCGTCAGCCATTAGTTTTATTTCTTCCAGCGAGATTTATAATTAATGGCGGCCTGGCCTCACGCACTCTGTGGCCGGTCAGTGGCGACTATTTTCAGGCGTTTATTTACTACGTCGTTATCTTTTGGCCACTAATACCGCTGATGAGAGAGTGAACAGAGTTTGATTTTGGCATTTTTTACAGTTAAATTTTGATCAAAAATCAAGTTGGACAAAATGAAATTGGTGAAATATTGGTACGAATCAAATATGATGGAACAAAATAGCGACCTATTAAAATGTCTCAAGGGTAATTTCCCGACTTTATATTTAATCCAAATGTGACAGTGTCCCTCAAGAGAACATCCTTAGGAATTCCGCCACGGCGAAAGGTCTCGCTACTGTGAAGACATCCCCAGAGCGGAGCAGCGGAATAAAACCAGCCACCTTGAGCTAGCAGTTTAACGCCCAAAGACAAGACACCTTTAACCGCTACTTATTTGATCCAGCCCGTTTGAGGAAATTCCCGATGTTAATCGCCACGGTAATCGAATTTGACCGGAGTTATGCGACCCGTTTCCGCCCGCTGAATGCAGATTTGATTATACCGGGAGTTCCTAATATGGACCATGGTGTCTAATATGCCCTTTAAACTTAATTAATTAATTAAAACTATATCTCCTCGGAGAATGTAAATAAAGTTATGAAAATTAAATAAAAACAATAATAATGAATAAAACACTAAAATAAACTACAATTTATAGGATTTGTATTAAGTTTTTACCGGATAATTATATGTATACATACCTATATAGGCTGTATATTCCAAGTAGAGGAATTCTGTCTGTATAAGGGACGTTATTGATAAAAACGAATTTATCGATTTTTTAACTTTCAATGTATAAAGTAGGATGAGGCTTCCAATACACGGACGGGAAACAAAGTTCTGTAATAATCATTGATAAGAAATTTGAGAGTTCATTAAATTTCTTTACACAATTTTTTCTTCAGTTGTTTAGATTTATTGTTAAATCACGAATAATATCACAGAAATAAGTAGTACAAAATGGAATATAAAACAAAGTAAACAGAAACAATTTAACTATTGGCTAATATCTGTCTAATTATCTCAGGACAGTTTATTAAAAGCAGCACAAGCAAATGAGAGACACAATATAAAGAGGCCAAAACAAAGAAGATAGAACTTGGCGTGACTCACCTACAGAGATCGTAATTCAAATCACCCGAGGGTACCTCGTTAACGGGTGACGGACGGAGAGACTGACAGACAGATGTACGAGTGTTCGAATCGCTAAATTGAAAATTTGCAATTATTGCCTTTATTTCTTATTTAATATTACAGCTACTTTAATTAACCTTAAGCGGATGTGTTGATACTGGACGTCTTCGGCTTTAGCTAATATCGTTAACGGGTCTGCTTCAAGGCGTTTTACCTCAGGAGGTAAACTTTAAACGCCTTTTTTTATAAATTGTGCATGTTGATATTTTGCTTTGACGTTAAAGCATCTCCAGAAGCATTATTGTACATAATCAAAACACTGAATGGGCTACGTAAAGCAGAATTTTGGTAGTTATACTCCAGTTGCGCTCACCGACTCATGACTCACTGTAATGATTGGGATTCCACGCATAACGAAGAACGTGTCCCGCGTTTAGCGACAGCGAATTGAACAGCAAAGGTTAAATGGAAGAAGTTTTAAATGACACTTAGCGCATTCGATATCCGGCTTCAGATTTACGATCGGTCAATTGGTTTTGGAAATATCGGCGAAAAATCGAAAATGGCGGATTTCGTTTTTCACCAGTAAATCCAGAACGGTAAATTTGACAGCTGTCAAAATGTGACATTATTCGGACACCTTTTTAAGACGAATAATAGCATGTACATGTCTTCATCGTCTTTTGTTATCCCGCAACCCGCCTCAACTTTCATTTTTCTTTTTGGCATTCATATTGAATTTTTCGTTTTTTGGAAAGAGCGTAAAATTTCCTGAGTCTGGTGATATCTAACAAGTGCATAAAAGAATTCAATATTACCGAAATATCACACTGCCTAAAGTTAGGTCTCAATTTTTTTTAAGGAGGCCGTAATTTATTTGCCACAAGCAGGGATGGGTAATAACGCGTCGAAAATTATTTTCGACGTGTGATAACTAAATCATCAATAACCGTTTCAATTTTGCCATCTACTTACCAGTATTTATCTTCAATAGAACGAACATGTTTAACATACGATTTTCAATTTTTAGCCGAATTGAGTCAATCGCTTCTAATGTATGACCGACGTTACGTAAAAGACCGTCAATTTTATACTTTTATTGGCGTGTTTGCTGATATTACTTCATATAATTGATATTTTCTTCATATACAAGATTGTTCGATTTAAGGCACGATATCATATGAGCTTTTGTAGAGTATTTAGTTGGCATTTTATCTTCTACGTGAGAATGATAAGACCCATTATCCATTACCAACCACTTTTCAAAATTATCTCTATTTATCTGTCCATGATAGTCTCCAGTTGTTAGTCCCGAGAGAAAAACTAAAGCAGCACCTGGAACAAATCCGGCTTCTGAACCAGCATGAACTATAATAAAGCGACTACGAGAGCGGATTCCCTGAACAACACCTTTAACACTTTCATTTTGCCAGCATTTGTTCATCGTCATATCATTATCTACCCAGGTTTCGTCTAGATACACAATATTGCGTCCTTCTCGCCTATATTGCCTTACAGTTGATAGACATTTCACCCGCCAGTGAAAAATATTTGGTCTCTCAATGAGCAATTTTCGTTTATTTTAGCACTTGCCCCAAACAAAACCATTTGATCGTAAAAGCCGATTTAAGTTTTTATACCCGTACGGAAAATCTATTTTGTACTTTACAGCACGAAGTAGGGGTTTGCAAGTCGCAACCTTCTTCAAGTTTATATAAAAATCTTCTATTGTTCGTCGAATTACTTGAAAATCACAATCGTCAATATTATCTTTGTATGATAATCGGGGTCTTTTTTTACCAGGAAATTTTAAAGGTAAAGTAGAACATGAGCGATTATTATGTTCTCTTTGAATTTTTCTTACACTACTTTCCGAAACACTGGTCTAAAATGCAGCGCGTTTTGTTCGATTTTGAATTGGAATAGTCAAACTATTATTTTCAGCTTCTCTAGTACAGGCCTCTATAACGCTCGCGATAACTTCACGTGCACCGTTTCGAATTGTTTTCCTCTTTTGCTTGCCATCGTTACTTCGAAATAATAATTCAAATTCAACGCAACGCATTTATATAGAAATGAGAACAAATGCTCGAAATGTATAGGCGCCACTGGAAATAGCTAGAACCTTCTAGCGGCAAGTGCACGGAGACTCTAGGCACACCCCAATTACAAGTGGACCAGTGCGAAATTTACTAAATCCTCGATTAATTTTCCGTACCTCTTAGCTGGCGCACTTTATAGGTGAAGCGGCAAACTATTGCAACAAATAAAATAACATAAAATTTATTTGCTAACACAAATTTTACTTTTCCGCTTGCTTAAGACTATGAACCTTTATTTTAAGGACCGTCCGGTTTTCTTTCGTGACCCGTACTTTATATGTGTTATTAAATGACAATGTGCAGAACTAAATTGGGTCACACTTCACTATTCCTAATAAAAGAAGGATTAAGATAAAGGTGAAGGAAATTTACCGATTTTTTTATAATTGATCACTCTGTGACTGACAAGTTGGATTTTGATAATTTATAGCAGCAAAGTGTCTTCACATATTAATATCAATTTGAAATAAATTATTCGCAAAACATGCCTAGGCAAACTAGCAAAGATTTTTCACCATCACAAGAACTTTAAAAAAAATGATCAGTTTTTTAATAACATTTCACTTAAAAAAATCGGTAATTTCCTTTACCCAGAACTTCCCTGGTTATCACTATTTTTTATTTATTAGGAATAGTGAAATGTGACCTAATTTAGTTTAAAATATTGTTGTTTAGGAACACATATATGCTATCATTTCAAACATTTTTATTGAGCACCATTTTGGTCCATCATATTGGATTCCTACTAATATTCTACCAGTTTCTATATATATCAGACTTGATTTTTGGGTATAATTTAAAATAAATCCAATAAGTAGTTTTTACATTGACACCATGATTTCGTTACGTCAAGTTGAATTCGTATCAGTTTATCTCTATATCACATTTCATTTTTCTGCAAAAAATTTAATAAACAACTTTTTTATGTTGATTTAAAAACAAATTATTTAACCGTCATTTTGTTCCGCCATCTTGAATTCGTAACATAACTTTACTAGTTTATCTCTATAGCACAGTCCATTCTTATGTAACAGTTGATTATTGTGCAAATTTTGAGGCAAATTGAATAATTAGTTTTTTTAGTAAACATTTTTTAACGTTTTACTAGGCCACCATCTTGTTCCAGCATATTGGCTTTTTATCAAAATAGTCAATCTGGTAAGTCGTTTTTAAGCCATGCCGCGAACTGACAGACAGAAAAACCGACAGACCGACCGACGGAATTAATAACACATAATATTATTTAGCATCTAAAACGCTAAGGTATATAAACTCTAAGAGGGAGATTTTTTACAGATTACACAAATTTTATTTGGCCGCCATTTTGTTCCGCCATCTTCAATTAGTACCACAGTTTTACTAGTTCATCTCTATACCACAATTAGTTACGGCACACTATTTGAAATCAGTTTATTAAGTAGTTTTTCAGGCTGAATTTTTAAATATTTAATTAAGGCGCCATTTTGTTTGCTATTTGAGATTAATTGAATATCTACTTTTTCAGTTGTAACGTATGGGGGTTTTAACGAACATAATATTACTAGGCAAACCTCTTAAAAGAGCCTAGGCACGACAGCTCCTTTTGCCGGCTCTGGCATGAGTTGACAGACGGGGTTGTTTTAACTAATTTAATTATTTTTTCTGTCCTTTTTCGATAATTAAATATATACAGTATTCTTTTCAGAAGACACGTCTTATAACACGCAGCTTAAGTAAGGTTTTTAAAAGGGCGCCATCTGAAAATAACACTAAGGCAAATGTTCAAAATCAACGTAGCAGGTGAATTATTTAATAATTTTAAAAAAATTAGCAATAATTAAAAGGAAAATTCTTGTGAAATAATTTGTAAAATTACGGTCACTAATATTAAATTATATGTACCCTAATTGGCCAATAATTTAAACAGTGTTAAGATAATTAATTACTCAAATTTTCGAATGAAATAAACTAATAAAAAATTTTAGATATTAAAAAAAAAATGGAAATTTCTCACCAAAACTCTTAATAGCTGGCGCCAAGTGGTGGAGAACCCACGACCTTTATGGACGGCCCAAGGCTGCAACAGTTCTGGTTTTAACGCCTACCTACTCCTCTCCCTCAGTGGTTCTCGAACAGGATTTATGACGAATTATATCCGGGATGACCTTATTTTCTCGGAACCAAAATTGAATTTAAGATGCAATTGGGATCGGAATTTTATCCAATATTTAATTTAGGCAAACCTAAATATATAGTTGTGGTAGAGAACAAAAAATTATCTAGCAACTAGTGGCTAGTTCTAAAGGCGGCTAGTTAGGCGTCTAGCTATAAAAACTTATCCAGAAATCCAAGTACTGAATTCAAAATGGATAAGACAAAATTAGGATATGAAATTTTAGATTTCAATTTTAATAGTCTTTTAAAAAAAAACTAGTTTGTAGGCAAATAAAAGGCAAGGCAAAAGGACAAGTCGGTGTAGAGCTGAAAGGAAAAGAAAAAAATAGGCGTCAGCATGGCATGGCGTGATCTCGAAATCCAGTAATATAATATAAAGATTTCATAACTGTAAGAAAGCGTCCATATTCTCTAAGAGACCAACTTTCAACTGACTTTTCAGGCATTATCAGACCTCAATTAATATAACAATCAAAAACTATCACTATAAATATACAAAATTCAAACAGACCTTCGACATTAACTAGAATCACAAGTACAAATCAAACAACTATAACGTCACATGTTAAAATACACACTGAGATGAGGTTAAGAAACTAAGGTATTGACACGCGCAGATAAAAGTTGAATCAAATAAAAGACAAAAAAATATATAAATAAAAAATATAAAAAAAGGTTATTGATATACCCAGGAATTGAACCCGAGTCTCTGGCGTGACACACCGAGGTACTGACCACCACTCTACCAGCAGGTCCAACGAAAAGTTTATACATTATCTTCCTGCCGATTAATATTAGTGCCAAGATTATTAAAAATTAGTTGAGGTTCGAAATTGAAGACATCATTAACACAATGTAAAACTGGGCTTCTTTTAGCCCTTGTAATTTCCATCTTCTCTAACAAATCCAGTTTTTTACTCTTTGGACACTCGTGTAGTATCTTTACATTGTTTGGTATAGAAAAATGGTGTCCAGTTGTTAGCAAGTGGTTAGCAAAAGCCGACTTTGTCTCAGTGATATCAGTGTTTTTATATTTATCGAAAAGGCTAAAATGTTCCCGGACCCTAGTGGAAATCCTTCTCCCTGATTGTCCGATATATACAGCAGAACAATCTCCACAGCCCAATGAGTACACCCCTGATTTTGAGAGATATTCAGTCTTATCTTTGGTCATTACTAGATGTCTCTTAAGTGAGTTCACTGTTTTAAAAGCAATTGAGACATCTAAATGTTTGAAAAACTTCGCCACCTGCATTGAAATATTAGCAAAAAATGTTAAACCTTTGAAGAATTTTTTAAGTGTTGGTTTAGAGTGAATATTATTAAAGGAAAGTTTGTATTTATTGAAAAACTTGAAATAAAGTCTATTAATGGAGTGGATAGGAAAACCGTTATTGAAAGCAATTTTTTTTATAATCTGCAATTCCTGATTGAAAGCATCCCTGGAAAGAGGTATTTTGAACAACCGATAGAAAAATGAGTTGAAGGCTGCAAACTTGTGTGAGTGAGGAGAAATGGAACTAAATTGAATAACGTTATCTGTAGACGATTGTTTTCTGTATATTTCAAATTCTATTTTGGTATTGTTCCTAATTAACATTAAATCTAAGAAAGGTAATCTACCCTTGTTCTCCATCTCTAGAGTAAAATCTATTTTGTTATGAAGGAAGTTAACAAAATTCAAAAAATCAGTCAGTCAACTCCTGATTCTTTCCTTTCCACACGATACATATATCATCTACGTACCTCTTGTAAGCTAATAGATGGTTGGCAAAACGGCTTTTCATAATCTTTGCCTCCAAATCACTCATAAAAATCTCGCTAAGAAAAGGGGAAAGGCAGGAACCCATCGCTAGACCCGTTAACTGTCTAAAAAATAAGCCATTAAATTTGAAAAAATTTTGGTTCAGTACGGTGGAGAGCAGAGAAACGAGATTCTCCTTTACTAGTGCTGGTAGGGCAGTTTTGTCTAATAAACTCTTTACCAATTTAATGCATTGTTGAGGGGTATGCCGGGGAACAAATTTTTTACATCAAAGGAAATTAATATTGCATCATGCGGAATGTCAACATTTAGGTACTGCGCCAAATCTACCGAATTTTTTGTGGAGTAAGTATTCTGAAAACCCGTAACCTCTCTCAAAACTTTATTTAGCCACGAAGACAAACGGTAACAGGGTGAGTCAACAAAAGACACCACGGGTCTGATAGGGTTTCCCTCCTTATGTACCTTAGGTAAACCGTAGAGCAAAGGCGTTCTAGGATTCATAGGATACAAATTATATTTGGAGGTTTTAAAATATTCCAAAGTTACCAACGTTTGATCAAGAACACCTTTAACCTTCACAAAGAATGAATTTGTGGGGTCCCTATTGATTCTCTGGAACTCACCAGAGTCCAGGAAGTCTACAACCTTCTGCACGTAATCAGCTCTTTTCATAACCACCAAACAAGAGCCTTTATCTGCTTTGGTGACGATCAGGTCGTGGAATTTTATTTTATTCTTCAATGAATCAAGATCAGTTTTTCTAAAATTACACTGTTTTTTGTTAGAGAAGCCGGAATTTAAAAAATTAATAAGTTTTGCTCTTAGAATATTTTTGTTAGCTATGTCAGTACTCTGAATGATGTTCTCAGCCTCAACCGCAAGTGTCTCTTTTGTTCTCAAATCTATATCGTGCGATAGATTGTATTTTAGGTTGTGGTTTAATAATTTTTCTTCTTGTGAAGTAAAAACAACATCTGTTAAGTTTAAAAAACGTGCATGAAAATTTAAATGGGGATTTGCAAGATTTTGCCTATATTCGTTAATATTATTTGACTGTAAAAAGGATCTTTGATTGCATTTAAGTTTATGAATTTTCTTACCCAATCTGCGAAAAGTGGCACCACCAAACGATTCAACGTCATCTCTAAACATCTAATCCAGAAAAATAAACTCTAAAAAATGATACATAGATGTTAAAGTAAAAAATAAGTACTTCAGTCGAGAGTTAGCCGAATTTAAATTACTATAGTGACTCTTAATCTCTTCCTTCAACCATACGATTCTTGCATTTTTCATTTTCATCATGCGGCTTCGGAGGATCTGGTGTGACCATTACATCTAATGTTGACGAATCTTGGATTCAACTTGAAAAATAAACATTGTTGGAGAAACCAAGTTTTAAGCAGCAAATTCTTCCGCAAAATTAAGTTTTTCCGGTAAAGTTGGACGAGCTTCGCCTGACTGGCATTTTCAAACTGTAAGAAAGCGTCCATATTCTCTAAGAGACCAACTTTCATATGACTAAACTAGAAATAAGACACAAAGTCTCGGTCTCAGTCAAAAAGAGTGTAATGCGGTTACACGTGTTTCGCCTTTTCAGGCATCATCAGACCTGGTAGAGTGGTGGTCAGTATCTCGGTGTGTCACGCCGAAGGCTCGGGTTCAATTCCTGGGTATATCAATAACCTTTTTTTATATTTTTTATTTATATATTTTTTTGTCTTTTATTTGATTCAACTTTTATCTGCGCGTGTCAATACCTTAGTTTCTTAATCTCATCTCAGTGTGTATTTTAACGTGACGTTATAGTTGTTTGATTTGTTCTTGTGATTTTAATTAATGTCGAAGGTCTGTTTGAATTTTGTATATTTATAGTGATAGTTTTTGATTGTTATATTAATTGAGGTCTGATGATGCCTGAAAAGGCGAAACACGTGTAACCGCATTACACTCTTTTTGACTGAGACCGAGACTTTGTGTCTTATTTCTAGTTTAGTCAAGATTTCATAAGAAAAATCACTTTTAAATTTTGAACAATTAACCTAAATAATCAATAATGTAATTACAAATTTAATGTATTACCTGACTGATGTATCTCTGGGAAAAACTAACAAATTAAGTTTCAAGAGTTTGACCCGTCAAGATGGCTTCCGACTTGCACAAAGTTCTGAAGATAAAATGGCTTGCTAAACGGGAAACCAACATGTTTAGCAGAGAAACAAGAGTTCAAAAAATGTTCCTTTTTTTTTAACATAGGAAAGCCAAATCTCAACACAGGATTGCTGGGCTGACGGCGCAAATAAAAACCCCAAAGTAAACGTATGTATTAAATGATTTTAATTGAAAAGGAAAACTATTGCTTAAATATATACAAGAACAATTTAATTAACTCAATTAATTATAAGCTATATAAATATCATAATTCAACAAACCAAAATTAACAGAAAAATAAGCTTTATTCTTTATGTTATCTTCCCAATTGAACGATAATAATATTAAATATCAAATTCCCTTGTATTTATTAGGATCAAGGACATGCATCGATTAAATTTGCCTTAAGAGGAACAAGGAAAACCAAAAACTAGTCTACACCACGCGGTGAACAACGTGTCGCCTATTGGCTGCCAAATTTATACAAATACGAGGGAGATTCGTAGGTATCCAAAAAAAACTAAATAAATGATATCACTGAAATGTAAGAATTCATGCATCCTTAGCGTCAAATAAATACTGAAATATAGTGATATAACAACTTAAATATATACAATAATTATAATTAGCCTATTTACGTCCAACCGCAAGCTTAACTGAATCTAGAAAAATTTAATACGCGCAATATAGGTCTGTAAGCAATAAAATATTTAAATTATTAAATACTAAATATGTTTACTTAAAAAAAATATAGATTTATTAACATGATAATTTGTTTGATCGTAACGCACGACAGTACACCATTACACAGTAATAAATCTTTTATAAAGACGCCATTTTGTTGCGCCATCTTGGATTCGTACCAAAATTTTACTAGTTAATTTCTACATAATACTTTTTTTATTTCAATTTTAGATAAATTGAATAAGTACTTTTTTATTGAGTATTTTATTAATAATTTTTTAACATTTCATTTGACAGCCATTTTGTTTTCCTATGTTGGTATTTTTACCAAAATATTACCAGGTCATCTCCATAAACCGTTAATTTTTGACCAAAATTTGAAGTCAATCGAGTAAGTAGTCTTTTAGCTATGCCGCGAACAGACAGCAGACAGAGAGACCGACGGAATTGAAGTCGGTTAAAAATTGAATTCCTTTTACAGGATGTTCACTTTCTTAGGTCAGTTAGTCACTCAGGATAAATATACAGTTAATATTTGCCATCAAAGTTTAACGTTTTTTTGCGTTCTTCTGCCATGAGAAACTGACAATTTTTCCCAACCATCGTGACTCATCTATTCGCGATTCCCGAGCGTTGTCCGGCCTATTTGATTACTCTCGCTCCGTGTACCTTCTCCTTTGAATACCGCGTAGAAATGGCCTAGAGCTAATCAATTTATCAATGAGGATCTTCTTTTTGCCGTATCTATCTTCATCTCGGCCGCCTGCGCGTATCAGTCATGGCTGAACGATGTGTGTATTTTCCATTTACGATCGGGTTCAAGGCGATTCGCGTCCCTCTAAGGCAAAAAAGAAAGAGTACTTACATGAGAAAATTGTTTGCGTAACAAAGTAAGTACCGCTATTAGCTATAGTGTTTCTTCTTCTTGTTGAAAGAACGCTACAACGCATTTTTAGCATACATCTTCAATCCATACATCTCGAATTCGTATTATGGCTGTATTTTGAAAACGCGTTTACCCATAGATATAATATACTCAGAATAGATGATCCGTCGAACGCTCGGACTCGTCGATTATGTTTTCGAGGGGTACACTAAATTATCATAAAATCACGTTCATAACTGCAGCTCCGTAGAGGCTGCTCCTAAAAGCTTAAATGGAAAGGGGGGTCAAGTGAAACCTTATACTAAAGGTATTTCGATTCCCTTCAAAATGATAGTAAAATACATGTACTTTAGTTCAGTAGTTTAAGAGATTTATTGATTTAAAACTTAAAGTAGACTTTAATACATCAGAATATTAGTGGAGATCAATTAAAGCATAAAATTTGCCAGCAAGTGTCATAAAAATACACTAAAGAGTTTTATTTTCTTAGTTTATGAATTTTTATCTCTTACAATTATCTGTGAGACATCTTCAACGCATTTTTGTTAATACGTCTTATATAAATAAACTACTTTCTTTATCATTTTACTGTTAAAAATAGCGATTTGAACGTTATTGTGGCAAAGTTGCTTTTGTGTTAAATTCTTTCTTGAAAAAAGATAAGAGGAGGAATACCTCTTACTGATTTTAAATAAGAATTTATTACATAGTTCGCGATTGATATGACCAAACTTTGTTGCTAATATACCTTTTAACGCTTTTTAAATTAACCACGGTCACAGTAGAACAGAAAGGATTGAAATAATCAAAATATTTTCCGGAAATAATCAGTGCGCTAATGGAACATCACAAATATTTAATGAGCGATATAAGAACAGCAACGTGGAAATTTGTGTGGCTAAATTTCGGGAAACTGGATCAGTGGCCAATGAAAAACGCAACATTCAAAATCCCATAAGGAACGAGGGAACAGAAGTGATGGTTTTAGGGCAAGTTAAATACATCTTGTGCAAGAACTTAATGAAGACGATTTTGATCTGCGATTACAATATTGTGAAGTTATGAGTGGACGAATTATAAACGATGAAAACCTTCTATTCAACACTTGTTTCTCTGATTAATGCTCTTTTTTTTAAACGACATTGTAAAACGTCATAACTGCCGATATTGGTCCGATTCTAACGCCAGAATTTATCATGAGGTACATGGTACCTGCTCCTTTTTTCTTGTCTGGAAATTTTGATAGGCGAAATGTATATATAGTTATTACAAGACTCCATAGATTCAGCGTTAGGTTGATGTTCGAACAAGACGGTATCCCGCCACATTATGCAATATTCGTTCGACAATATTTAGATCAGACGTTACGACGTCGATGGATAGGAAGAAAAGGTTCTATTGAATGGCCCTCAAGATCGCCAGATTTATCACATTGAAAAATGATTTTGAAAAACTTTTTTTAACAATTGACTTAGGCACTTAGACCGAGTGGTGCAGCAAGTTCTAATTAGAGTAATCACTTGATATATGGTTACTCCATTTATTTACTATTTAACTAATTTTAACTAATTTCATTTCCTACAGTGGTTAAAGAATAAAATCTCGCATATTATTAATTGCTGTCATAATATTTTTTTGACAGCAATTAATAATATGCGAGATTTTCTTCTTTAACCACTGTAGGAAAAGAAACTAGTTAAAATTAGTTAAATGGTAAAGAAATGGAGTAACCATATAAAGTACAGGACACGAAAGAAAACCGGGCGGAGTCAATCGGTTTAGAAAGGTCGGCCAAGAAATCTCTTTAAACCAATGGTGTCCCGTCGTTCTTTAAATAATATGGCACTCCTTTTTGACTATACGCACTTCAGATATTTAAAAAATGTAACTATGCTTAATGAACCTTTATCTATATTTGTCTGTTTTCTGTGTTCGTGTAGCGCACTTCTATATCTCTTTTGTGTTGCAAAAACGGCGAATTTTCGAATTTTAAAATGATTTAATTTCGATTTTTCTTGATCGATTTACATATAAATATATTTTTTCTTGAGTTTTGTCATTAACGGTTCCTGGGCTACTGCCTACGTCCACTATTATTGGACGGCCCAGTATAGTGATACACGATTTACAAATCCAGATTTTACAAGTTCAGCCAGCATCAGATTCAGTAAACGAGATTTATCAAAATTTTAGTTTATGCAGTTCGACTTAGGGCTACTCGGGTATGCCAAAAGTGGCCGTCTGTCTCCGTTTGTCATATTACTTTATACATGGGCCGTCATTGTGAAGTACTATACAGGGCGTTCCTAATTGCGTGCTGATATTAAAGGGGGTGTTTTTATGTTCTAAAAGTCTTAACTTTTAAGATACAGGATAGTTTAAAAAGAAAACATTTTTTTTCATCCCAATTCTGATGCTGTTGTAGATAACTGCATGAAATTTGATACAAGTCTTCTATGCGTTAAGGAGCACGCGGATTCACCCAGGTTAATTACATATGCACGCCGCTGGTAGAAATTTCAAAAATTAATTGTTAGTAAAAAAATGCCCTTTTATGCATAAAAGACGTGTATCAAAATTTCACATAGTTGTTTATCTATATAAGCATCAGAATTAGGATTTAAAAAAAAATGTTTTTTTAAAACCCAGTATCTCCAAAGGTAAGACTTTTAGGTTCATATTAAACTTTTTTCTTAAAAAGGTCTAAGAATCACCCCCTTTAACATTAGCACGCATTTAAGAAACGCCCTGTATAGTACTTCACAATGACGCCCCCTGTACAAAGTAATATGACAGACGGAGACAAACGATCACTTTTGGCATACCCGAATAGCCCAAAGTCGAACTGCATAAGTTAAAATTTTACAAAATGATGAGGTTTCGTCGTCACTACTTGAAGATCCCAGTGTGATAACTACTTCCCAGTATTTATCTTCAATAGAACGAACATGTTTAACATTTAAATCTTTAATTGAAAGTTCACCGGTATTGCGCTCTCGAATATATTTTTTAACTCCTGTCCATGCAAGTTCAATAGGGTGTATGACCGAGGTTACGTAAAAGACCGTCAATTTTATACTTTTTTTCTCTAGGTTTGTTGGCTGATATTACTTCATATAATTGATATTTTCTCCATGTTGGATCACATACAAGATTGTTCGATTTAAGCCACGATATCATATGAGCCTTTGTAGAGCGTTTAGTTGGCACTTTATTTTCTACGTGAGAATGATAAGACGCAATATCCATTAACACGACTGATTTGGGAGGAATGTTAGGTAGAAGCTTCTCGAGCAACCACTTTTCAAAATTATTTCTATTCATCTGTCCATGATAGTCTCCAGTTGTTAGTCCCGAGCGAAAAACTAAAGCAGCACCTGGAACAAATCCGGTTTCTGAACCTGCATGAACTATAATAAAGCGACTACTAGAGCGGATTCCCTGACAAAACCTGTAACACTTTCACTTTGCCAGCATTTGTTCACTGTCATATCATTATCTACCCAGGTTTCGTCTAGATACACAATATTGCGTCCTTCTTGCCTATATTGCCTTACAGTTGATAGATATTTCACCCGCCAGTGAAAAATATTTGGCCTCTCAATGAGCAATTTTTATTTATTTTGTCACTTGCGTTAAAGAAAACCATTTGATCGTAAAAGCCGATTTAAGGTTTTATACCCGTACGGAAAATCTATTTTGTCATTTACAGCACGAAGTAGGGGTTTGCAGGTCGGAACCTTCTTCAAGTTTACATAAAAATCCTCTATTGTTCGTCGATTTACTTGAAAATCACCATCGTCAATTTTATCTTTGTATGATAATCGGGGTATTTTTTACCAGAAGATTTTAAAGATGGAGTAGAACATGCGCGATCATTATGTGTTCTTTGAATTTTTCTTACACTACTTTCCGAACCGCTTCAAATTGTTTTCCCTCTTTTGCTCGCCATCGTTACTTCGAAATAATAATTCAAGTGCTCGACATGTATAGGCGCCACTGGAAATAGCTTGAACCTTGAGCAAGTGCATGGAAACTCTAGGTACATCCCAATTACAAGTGGACCAGTGCAAAATTTACTAAATCCTCAATTAATTTTCCGTACCGCTTAGCTGGCGCACTCTATGGGTGAAGCGGCAAACTATTACAAGAAACAAAATAACATAAAATTTATTTGCGTACACAAATTTTACTTTTCCGCTTGCTTAAGACTATGAACCTTTATTTTAAGGACCGCCCGGTTTTCTTTCATATCCCGCACTTTATCAAGTGATTACTCTAATTAGAACTTGCTGCACCACTCGGTCTATGTGCCTAAGTCATTTGTTAAAAAAAGTTTTTCAAAATCATTTCTCATTATGTGAATTACCCGTTTTTGTAATATATTTAAGTAACGTGTGCCATGCAAATAAAAGATAAGAGCATTTGAATATGCAAAAATTGGATTATAAATATTTGCTCAGACAACATACACAGTAGTAATTCTGCTGGGAAATCCAGATAAGTATTAAATAGGATAAGAGAATTAGTCCAATTTTCTATCTGTGTTTGAACATGATTGCAAAATTCTACGGTTAGAAACAACTAATCTATTTTTCAACAAATTCTTTGTTTTATTTTCGATTCTAGCATGAAAGACATTTCTTTCATTCTCTTTAAAACAAACACTTCTTTAACAAATAACACTAACTTTAGTTAAATACTCGAACAACACAACTAATGGATTTTGCGCCAGTACATACAAACATCTCCTAAGTGTTAACGCCCTTATCCTTATTATTATTAGGAATTCACTATGAGCTTCTCCTGTGAGAAACCAAATATCTTTTTCTCGAGACAGGCTTCTTAGATTGGACGTCATGTCCCCTTGCGTCAATCGGTACTCTCGATATTGCTCTATTTTCGTCAGGGTTTTAATGAAGGAGTCCCTCTGGCTCCGGCTCCACTCCTAGCGACGTCCACCCCTACTTCCTGGGGCACTGATTAGTTATTTTGCATTATTTATTCTATTTATAGTTTGTTAGAGCACCAGTTACACGTGTCCGTGTGTAACACTCGTGCTTAATTTTTCGAAGCACCCTGTATATGATCCGATGGATTAATTTGTCCAGATTAGGTATAGTTATCTCTAGAAAAACCTCTTCTATTAGATTATGTTACAAAATTTTCCCGCGATGTTTAAATCCCATGACGCACCTGGGTTCGCCTTCGTGGGCCTTATATCCTTCTCTCGGACTTGGAGGCCGACGCGGGTGGTAAATCAAATGCGTGGAATTATTTAGCAAGCTTTGTTTTCTTGATTTCAATCATAAAATTCATCCGCACGCAAGGTGTTATTTCTCTGTGGTACCTAGAAGCCATCTTCGTAAGTCCCTTCTGTTTGTACTTCTTTGGCTAACGCGAAAGGTGGATTCTGATGCACGACATGTTGTTGTCTGCTGATTACTATCCTTTTTTGAGACCTGTAATAAAATTCACCTGCGCGATGAATTTAATTATTTTAGGACTCCTGGAGGTCATCCTCGTAGATCGTACATGTAGATGTACGTTTGGCCGCTGCGGATGACCGATTGCGCCTCAGGAAGTGTAGTTGTATCTATTTTAGTATTTAACTTTCTTTTAACAATAACTATAATAATATTAGGCGGGTTTAGGGCCTCTAAGACACCTGGAGGTCCTCCTCGTAGGCCACAAACCTAAATTTTCCGTACAGCTGACGCGGATGATCGATTCAGCCGCACGAGGTATCGTTGAACTTGTTTTAACGTCTTTTGTAAGAATTCATTAGAAAAAGTCAGGCTAAACAACTGAGATTCTTCTTCTCAGATAGTCAGCCTTACGTGGGGCGGCCATCTATTATACATTACCTCAATGGATGGGAAAAGATTCTTCTTAACTGATAGTGGCTTCGATAATAAAAAAAAAGTTGGCTTCTGCTTGATATAAATATCATCTCTTAACTATTCTTCAGAAAATAAATGCCCCTTCTACTTAGAGAACTTCACAAAATTACTCCTAGGAAAGCCTACCCATGGAGATCTTTCTCGAAAGGTGCCCCGTACACTTGGAGGTTGTGGTCGTGGTATTGCCCGTCTTGCTATAAGAACAAGATAGGTCTTTACATGACGGGTTGACTTATATCTGCGGGAGATACTGTAAGACGAGAATGCCTAGGTAGAGAATAACGTGTTCACTTCTGGTCCTCGAACTAAACATCTGATGGCTTATTTGGGTAGTTTTCGCACGACCGTCACACTAACCCCTTTTAATTCTAATCGCCCCGGGTCAGCTTCTTGGTCAAGATTTTCGGATTTTTCGTATACGACAAACCAAACCATTAGCTCTCTTGGTATGGCCCTTTCCAGTGCTAATTAACCAAACGAAATCATTTTCATAGAAAGTAGCTAAGTTGGCCCTGATGTCATATCTGATCACTGATGATTTTATGTTGTCACTTGTTAACTTGTGAATTTGTAAAACACGTTCATGGATTTCATAATCAGAATTTTGTATTTATTTTCTTTTTCCATTAAAATTTAATCATTTTTGAATATATAATCAGTTTGTGTGCTCCGTCAATTTTGTAAATTATATTAATATATTATATCATAATATATTAGTATAAAACTTACCTATTTGGGTCTTCACCACAGTTCACGTGCCGTGTGGATAAAAAAGTAAAATATACGAAAATAAGTTGATTTTAAATCTTATTATACCATGCTAAAAACATTGTAAACTTGTCTAATTTATAACAAAAACAATCAAAATTAAGTTGTGCGTGCAAGCTTAACAAAATCCTCATGTGTTTATTCCCTTATTAATACCACTTATCTAAGCTCAATGTGGTCTGGCTTTCTAACAGCTTCCCTAGTTATTAGGTCCGTATCAGTTTAATGCGTTTAATGCATTTAATGCATTTTTGATTTATGGCTTCCTGGGTAATTTTTATATTTAATTTTTTATTAGTTTGCTTCCTAGAATTAATCCCGTGAGAGTAAGACTGTGTCAGCGTAACATTACCTTTAGTGCTTTGTTGCCGGAACAGGACTTCTTTTATGAATAACTTATTTTTCTGCATGTTTTGCAGTTTATACAAGGTGTTCGAAAAGTCTTAATATGGTTAATAGATAGTTAGCTGGCTATAAATAGTGCATCAAGAATTTTTTTTTATTAAAGTTTTAAGATGGGTCAGTTAAGTTGGCTCCTCCCCAGTCAAAATTTTAAAATAATTTTACATCACATTTTTGCACAATTTTTTGACACCTACTTCTGGAAAACTATGAACAAAGTTAAGTGGATGGTGCTAACTTAACGCTGTGTCCATCTCCAGACAGAGACTCTATCTCGTATAAAATTATAAATATGAGTGCCTAAAGAATATCGTTTAAAAGTCAATTGGATTCTTTTTTTTTTAATTATGCATCATATTTCAATACGGACACATACAGAGCGATTACACACACAGTACCGTTTTTTTCTGGTATACGCCCAGAAACAAATCGCGGCAATAGTTGTGCAAAAATCGTAATTTCGAATCGCATTAGCCCTAGCTAAGTAAGATGGGGGAAATGTCATCGTATTCCACTTCTCTAACGAATCGCATTAGTAACGAAACGTTCAAAAGTTGAGTGGAGAGCTAACATTATTTTTGCAAAGTGGAATATGTCGCTTGGGATAAGTGTGCAAAAATAGGTGTGCAGAAATCATACTTTCGAATTTCATTAAAAAAAAAACATTAAAAAGTTGAATGGAAAGGCTAACTTTATTTTTACAAACTAAAATATCTCGACCTTGACAAGTGTCCAGAAATCGGCAATAAGTATGCAAAAACCGTACTTTCGACTCGCATTAAAAAACATTAGAAAACTTTACTTTTAACTTTATTTTTACAAAGTAGAATATCACACTCTGGGCAAGTAGTTTTTCAGGCTGAATTTATAAATATATTATTATATCGCCATTTTGTTTCGCCATCTTGGATTCGTACCAACATTTTACCAGCTTATTCCAACGTAATACTTGACGTTTATGCAAAATTTGAAATAATTTAGATAAGTAGTTTTCTCATAATAATTTTTTTAACATTTTACTAGACCGCCATTTTGTTTCGCCATTTTGGATTTTTACCAAAATATTACCAGACCATCCCCATATAACTCTTAATTTTTGACCAAATTTTGAAGTCAATCGGATAAGTAGTTTTTTAGCTACGCCGCGAACACACAGACAGACGGACAGACAGACAGACAGACCGACGGAATCGAGAAAACATGTTTTTCGTCATCTAGGGACCCTGAAACGTGAAGATCTAAAAAATTTAAGAGAGTGATTTTTTCACGATTACAATACTTCCCTTTTTCGAGGGAAGTAATAAAGAAGTTAAAAGGGGCTGACATTTATAACCAATAACCCCCCCGTATTACGAATGTATTTATGTATTTTGCCTTTGTGTTATTTTTACTAGATAAAGCCGAGTTATTTTTTCAAATTTTATTATTATTATAAATTATTTTTTTCAATGGACAATATGATCGAAATTATATAGGGGCAACCAGATTTCTCAATGAAAGTTTTACAGATTACGAGTTTCTGCAAGTTGTGAAAAGTATTGTTTCCAAATTCGTAAAAATTTTTTCTACAAACGTCAGTAAATGTATAATTTTTAACGCATGCTTTCAGTTTCTAAAATGTCATTTTAAAATTGATTTACTTTTAACACTGACGAGGAAATTTAAAAACATAGAGAATTTTAAAATCAAAATAATACATTTATTCAATTAAACGTACAATATATATTTATCCTCCGGTACTTTACTGGAATCCCTTCCACCGTGTCTTTTATTTTTAGTAAGATTAACACCCAAGTCCGCCAACAAACAAACTGAGCAACGTTGGAAATAATGTCCAGTATAAAGATGGAAATCAGGCATATTTAGAAATTTTTGGCAGGCGTCTGACCAAATGTGTTGATTGCAATTGGGGTTCTGGAACGTTTATTCTTAATGCATCTTATAAAAATTCTAGAATGATTAATATTCGCTGGACGAAGGGCTATGTACTCTTTACAATAGTTGAAGTATATAATCTATCACTAATAACAAAGGTTTGTTGCACATTAGTTTTTGTATATGGTATACGCACAACTAGTGAAGTTTCCAAATCTTCGATGTTATTTAATATCAAATTACTAAGCTCTTCCTTAAAGACCATCCATATTTATATATTTATATATATCGTACGTAGTGACTCAGTACCTCATTAAAAGTCAACAGTTATCAGAGGACACACAACATTATAAAAAACTAAACAACAACCCTATCTATACACTGCAGTTGAAAGCAAACGAGTTAGTTAAACAACTTAAAGATAAGGGCATTGTAGATAGTGTAGTGGCTAATAATATGACTACTTATAACACTTCCAGATTTAACGGCACCTAAAATCCATAAACCTACACTATCTATGAGTTCTATAGTGTCAGCTGTTAACCACCCTAATCGTTCACTAGCATCTTACATCACTGTGTTTCTCACCCGTGCTTATAATACAATGATACAAACAATGATTATTATGTAAGAGACTCTTTTTTCTTTCAGCAGTTTTATCAATAACTAATTATCAGTAACTAATAACTATGTTAGAGTCAGTTTTGATGTTGTTTCGCTATTTACCAACCTTCCATTAAACGCTATAATAAACAGCCTTAGAAATCACTGGGATCACATCTCCCATTTCTGTGGTCTGGACTTAGAATTTTTTGAAAACTTAATGAAATTCATTTTTTTTTTCATTTCGACGAAAGGCTCCAAATACACCGAAAATTGCAGTAACTTTTTACATAAGATATATTTGATCCCAGGGTTTTTGCGATAAATTTGTCGTTTTGTTCCCTTGTCAATACTTTGGAGTTTTTCGGTCGATATTCTTTACCCTTTCGCTTTAAAATGAACATCTGCTTATGTCCTTATTATTTATCTTTATCATCGCATTCAACATAGAGTAATTTGACCAAAGTGTTGATAATTTCTATATTTTGGACTTTCCACTAACATTTTTGTTATCACACCATTTGAAGAAACGATCGTGTGAAAACTCATACTGTTGTTTTAACTTACTAGATAATAAAGTAGCTTTAATGGCGGTTTCTTTGATTTGCGCCGGGAGAAATTCTTTTTCTTGATCACTCTTCATCGAACAAGAACACTGATTCGACGTTAGCCACGTATTTCGTGGATAAATTAGATTTAAAAATGATAACTTTGTGGATATTTCATTAATTTCTTAACGTAAAAATGCGTTCATTTGGGCTTTTAATGGTTTGTTATATAAGTACGTGCTAAAGGAAATTTTATTTTGTTCGAAGGGATGCGACACTCCGCCTTCGGCTTTTTCTTCCCTTCTCACAAAATAAAAAGTCTCTTTTAGCACTTGTATCATAAATAACTATTAGTATTATAAATACTCCCTATCTGGTTGTTTTTCTATTAAATTTGAACATCTTGAAAGTTTTAATAGTAGCTGATTTTATAGGTGTAGGGACAATGTTTGTTATTTTTTGTTATTAAAAAAGTAATAACATGAACTCCTAACACTGGAACCTGTGGTGGAAGATAGATCAAAATACAAGAGTTCTAACCACATTACACTACGACTTCTTACGTTCTGGACGCGCGTTTCGCTAATCAAGTTACCATCATAAGCAGATGATATAAACTAAAGTAACTTATCCTAACCGATACTATTTATAGGTAAATGTGGTCACACTTGGTTGAGCCCAACTGCACCGTTGTCAAGTAAACAATAGAAGGGACTATAGGAAATAAGCCCTCTGTCTTTATTTAGTCCTTTCTTACCACGTTTAACTATTTCTATGCTCTCAAATGCATCCAATAATCTATTATTAGATACCTTTTTAATCAACTTAAGATTGTTTATTCCTATTTGGTGAGTGTTTTCCAAAGTATGTTGGGCAACGCTTGACTTTTCTGTTCTTTCGTACCTTAAATGTGCCATGTGTTCTTTAAAACGAATGTTTATGGAGCGTTTAGTTTGCCCAACATATTTTAGATCGCAGTCATTACAGCTAATTTCATAGATGCCACTCCTCTCCTTCAAGTCGACGTTGTCTTTAGGGTTTCCAAGGAGATTTTTCAAACTGTTCTTGTAGGCTACTCTAAAACCTACGTTTTTAAATACTGTTTCTAGACCTCTCTTATATCTGGGATCATATGGGATTACTATGAACTTATTGGGAGCCTCAGTTGCTTGAAGAGTAGTGGCATCTTTTAACGTTTTCTTATGCTTATGTCTATTTACTAATTTATATACAAAATTATCATTATATCCATTAGTTTTAGCTATATTTTTAATCCGATTTATTTCATTGTTAAAACGTTCTTTACTTAATGGAAAATTGACTAATCTGTGAGTTAAGAAATGAAATGCTGCCGTTTTGTGTTGACGGCAATGAAATGAGTCGGATGTTTTATATCTATCAGTATTAGTAAATTTCTTATAAATACCAAATTCTAATTTATCGTTATTTCTAATAACTAACGTGTCGAGAAAAGGTAATTGCCCATTGTTCTCCTTTTCGTACGTAAAATTAATGGAAGGATATTTATTGTTTAATGTTTCTAAGAAAGTATTCAAATTTTCTGTTTTAGTAGCAATAATAGCAAATATATCGTCTACGTATCTATACCACACCCTTGTGAAATACTTTTAAAGAGTTCTTTTTTGAATTGGGTTTCTAATCTACCCATAAACAAATTTGCAAGGAATAGAGATAAGCAAGTGCCCATCCCAGTTCCCTCAAATTGTTCATAATATTTATTGTTGAACTGAAAAAAAAATTGATTCATACATAATTTTGTGATAAGTAAATATTCATCAGTAATTTCTTTCTTCAAATTATTGGTTTCAAGTAGTTCCTTTAGGTACTCTAAAGCTAGGAGTATGGGTACACTAGGAAACAATGAGCTTACATCAAAAGATATTAAAATTTCCCCTTCTTTTAAGTCAGCATTCCTAATTTTATCTAAGAATTCTAAAGAGTTAGTAACTTCAAGGTATTTTTTACTTCTGTTATCATTTTTGATAACGGATTTTTCTCAATTAAACCGTAAGGGCCAGTTTGAATCAAATTGACTACTCTTTCATCTAATAATCTGTTTCATCTAGTATGATTTAGTTTATATCATCTGCTGATGATGCTAACTTGGTTATCGAAACGCGCGTCCATAACGTAACAAGTTGTGGTGTAGTGTGGTTAGAACTCTTGTATTTTGAATAACATTAACCCTTTGACGCTGTATGAATTTATATTAACCGAAGAAAAATATCAGGATTAAATTTTATTCTTTTACAGAATGATCTTACTTTTTACCATCTAGATTAAGCATTGTGCGACATAGGTGCCTACTCATTTTAATTTCGTGATCGCTCTATGTGTAATTGTAATATTTTACCAGTTGGCGCCTAAAAACTAGGTCGATAATATGATTAATGTAGGTACGGCCTATTGTAGTCTTATTTTAACTAGGAAAAATGCACACACTTATGCATTGTATCAAATTTATTACACCTAACCCACTAACTGTTGCATTGTCGCCCCGGTTAGGAAACTTTAATTTAATTAATATCGCAGGGCAGAGCCGCGAGCCGGGGCAAATCGGTTGCACAACTGTCGTTTTAATTGCCTATTTTACTAAAAATATATCGCTTTTTTCTCTCGACATATGAATGATTTATCAATGATAAATCAAACAAGTATTAATTTTAAAAAAAAACGGTAAATTTTCTTTACCCTTAATGAATTTTTCCTTGTGGTGACCTAATTTAGTTTCACATATAGTTATTTAATAACACATATACATATACTGTCTTTTCAAACATTTTTATTGGGCGCCATTTTGTTCCACCTTATTGGAATCCTAGAAATATTTTACCAGTGTCTCCCTATTATAGCACACTTGATTTTAGATCATAATTTAAAATAAATTGAAGATAATTTTTTACACTGATTTTTTTAAAACCGCCGTTTTGTTCCGTCATGTTGAATTCGTACCAGTTGATTCCTACATCACATTTATTTTTTGTAAAATTTTGAATTCAGTTCAATAAGAAAATGTTTAACGTTGATTTTTTCGTACTAAAATTTTACAAGTCTATCTCTCTATACTTGCACAAATTTTGAAATTAATTTAATAAGTAGTTTTTTCAGGCTGGTTTTTTTAAATATTCTGTTAGGCCGCCAATTTGGATTCATGCTAAAATATTACCAGTTCATTTCTATGTAACACGCAAAATTTGAGGTAATTTGGATAATTAGTTTTTTAGAGAATATTCCACTCATGTACAAATTTTCCTGTAAGACTGGTGGTGTTTTTGAAAAATTATAGCGGAAATACCACGTCGTCTAGGAAACATGGTGTTTCCACTTACCTGGTTAGGTGTGGAAACGTACCTAACCAAAAAATTAAATCTTGACAATATGAAACCTGCTTTTGAGAGACGCTAGAGTTCCTAGAAACTGATTTTTTTTAAGTATCTTTCAAACATTTTTGAAAAGTTGTCAATATAAATAATCGCTTTGGGCTAGTTCAAGAAAAGGAAATTGATGAAAATATAATTGTTAGCGAACCAAGAAACACCGTTAAATCCAATAAGAGCATCTGGAGACAGTTTATGTCATTCTGCGATGAAAAAAACTATACGTTTGACAAAGATACTCCAATCCCAACTAGCAATGATTTTGAAAAGCGGGGCCTACAATATGCGAAAAATAAACGGGGAGGAATATAAAGAAGGCACGGTAAAAATTATTTGGAATGTGATGACGAAATTATTGATGGAAAGGTATTTCAATGAATACAAAATTAAAATAATAATAAATCCCTTCGAGCAGATCGAATGTGTTTTCTCTACAAATTTTCCTCGTCCTTCGGACTCGGGAAATTATAGGAAAACACGCATTCGTGAAAAATTATCGGAAATTTTTAAGCACTCGTGGTATTATCCCCGAAAATTTTTTTTTTTTATATTTTACCAGGCCGCCCTTTTGTTCCGTCATAGTGGATATTTACCAAAATACATTTTGGCCAAAATTTCAAGTCAATCGGATAAGTAGTTTTTTAGTTATGCCACAAACTAACAGACAGACCAATGGAGTTGAAAAAACCGTTTATCTTTATATAACACTTAATTTTTGCACACAATTTGAAATCAATATAATAAGTAGCTTTTTCAGGCTGACTTTTTAAATATTTTATTAAAACGCCATACGAAATTTTTGCCAGTTGAATTTTGTGTAAAATTTCAGGAAAGTTGGATAAGTAGTAATAATTTTTTTAACATTTTACGAGGCCTCCATTTTGTTCCGCAATTTTTATGTTTATACTATAATGCAAAAATGTCGTCCATCCCCTTATGTCTCTTGATTTTTGGCCAAAATCAATCGGATGAATAGTTTAATTAGTTAATAAATGAAAGGTAATTACGTAACTTCCCAGAAACTTTTCGATTGATTAAAATCTTACTGCTAGGAGCCGAGATTCTTAGTGAGATAACGGAGTTACACGGCAAACATGCCCCTTTTATTTTTACTTCCCTCATAAAAAGGAAGTATTCTAAGCGTGAAAAAATCACCCTCTGAGATCTTTACGTTTTAGGGTCCCTAGATGACGAAAAACATGTTTTCTCGATTCCGTCGGTCTGTCTGTCTGTCTGTTCGCGGCATAATTAAAAAACTACTTATGTGATTGACTTCAAATTTTGGTCAAAAATTAAGTCATATAAGGATGACTTGGTTACATCTTGGTAAAAAACCAAAATGACCAAATAAAATGGCGGCCTGGTTAAATGTTAAAAAAATTAAGACTAAGAAAGTGCTTATCCATTTTATTTCAAATTTTGCACACAAAACAAGTATTATGTAAGAATCAACTTGAAAAATGTTAACACTGGAACCTGTTAAATGTTAAAAAAATTCTGCACTACACCACAACTTGTTGTGTTATCCAATTTATCTCAAATTTAGCACACAAAACAAGATATTAAGTAACTTATCCTAATCAACTATTTATAGGTAAAAATTTTAACTGCACGTTGGTAAACAATAGAGGGGACTATGAATGGTCTTTATTTGGCTTTCTTACCATATTTAACTATTTCTATACTCTTAAATGCATCCAATAATCTATTATTAGATACATTTTTATTCAACTTAAGATTATTTATTCCTATTCGGTGATTGTTTTCCAAAGCATGTTGGGCAACGCTTGACTTTTCTGTTCTTCCGTATCTTAAATGTGCCATGTGTTCTTTAAAACGAATATTTATTGAGCGTTTAGTTTGCCCAATTTATTTTAGATCGCAGTCATTACAGCTAATTTCATAGATGCCACTCCTCTCCCTCAAGTCGACTTTGTCTTTGGGGTTTCCAAGGAGATTTTTCAAACTATTCTCCGTTCTGTAAGCTACTCTAAAACCTACGTTTTTAAATACTTTTTCTAGACCTCTCGTATATCTGGGATCATATGGGATTACTATGAACTTATTGGAAGTCTCAGGGGTTTGAAGAGTAGTGGCATTTTTTAACATTTTCTTATGCTTATGTGTATTTACTAATTTATGTACAAAATTATCATTATATCCATTACTTTTAGCTATATTTTTAATACGATTCATTTCATTGTTAAAACGTTCTTTACTTAACGGAAAATTGACTAACCTGTGAGTTAAGGAATGGAATGCTGGCATTTTGTGTTGACGGCAATGAAATTGAGAAAAACCCGTTATCAAAAATGATAACAGAAGTAAAAAGTACTTTAAAAGAGTGTAAAAACCTTGTGTCCGATAAACTAAAATTCAAACTAACAAATAGTAACCCCCAGTTATCTAAACTGTATTGCCTTCCCAAAATCCATAAACCAGAGAAGTCCACGAGACCTATTGTTTCAGCTGTTGGATCACCAACGTACAATATTTCAAAATGGTTAGTAGAAGAATTCATTAAATTGAATATCTCGTATGATAACTTTGAGGTTACTAACTCGTTAGAATTCTTAGATAAAATTAAGAATGTTCACTAAAAAGAAAGTGAAATTTTAATATCTTTCGATGTAAGCTCGTTGTTTCCTAGTGTACCCATACCACTTGCTTTAAAGTACCTAAAGGAACTACTTGAAATCAATAATTTGAAGAAAGAAATTATTGATGAATATTACTTCTCACAAAATTATGTATGAATCAAAATTTTTTTCAGTTCAACAATAAATATTATAAACGACTTGAGGGAACTGCGATGGGCAATCGCTTATCTCCGTTCTTTGCAAATTTGTTTATAGGCAGATTAGAAACCCAATTCAAAAAAGAACTCAAGTACTTCCGAAGGGTGTGGTATAGATACGTAGACGATATATTTGCTATTTTTGATACTAAAACAGAAAATTTGGACACTTTCCTGAAAACATTAAACAATAAATATCCTTCCATTAATTTTGCGTACGAAAAGGAGCACAATGTGCAATTACCTTTTCTCGACACATTAGTTATTAGAAATAACTATAAATTAGAATTTGATATTTATAGAAAACTTATTAATACTGCTAGGTATATAACATCCGATTAATTTCATTGCAGTCAACAGAAAATGGCATAAGAAAATGTTAAAAGATGTCACTACTCTTCAAACACCTGAGGCTTCCAATAAGTTCATAGTAATCCCATATGATCCCAGATATACGAGAGGTCTAGAAAAAGTATTTAAAAACGTAGGTTTTAGAGTAGCCTACAAAACGGAGAACAGTTTGAAAAATCTCCTTGGAAACCCCAAAGACAAAGTCGACTTGAGGGAGAGTGGCATCTATGAAATTAGCTTGAATGACTGCGATCTAAAATATGATGGGCAAACTAAACGCTCCATAAACATTCGTTTTAAAGAACACATGGCACATTTAAGATACGGAAGAACAGAAAAGTCAAGCGTTGCCCAACATGTTTTGGAAAACAATCACCGAATAGGAATAAATATTCTTAAGTTGATTAAAAATATATCTAATAATAGATTATTGGATGAATTTGAGAGTATAGAAATAGTTAAATGTGGTAAGAAAGCCCTAAATAAAGACAGAGGGCCTATTCCCTATAGTCCCCTCTATTGTTTACTTGACAACGGTGCAGTCGGGCGCAAGCAACTGTGACCACATTTATCTATAAATAGTCTCGGTTAGGATAAGTTACTTTAGTTTATATCATCTGCTGATGATGCTAACTTGGTCAGCGAAACGCGCATCCAGAACGTAACAAGTTGTGGTGTAGTGTGGTTAGAACTCTTGTATTTTGATCTGGAAAAATTTTGGTACGAATTGAAGATGGGGGAACAAAATTGTGGCTTAATAAAATATTTAAAAATTCAGCCTGAAAAATCTAAATTCTTAATGAATTGGTTTTAAATTGTGCCCCATAACTACTTGTGGTATAGAACTAGTAAAACTGGGGTATTAATTAAAGATGGCGGTCAAATAAAATTTTTGTAACCCCAAAAAATCGCGTTTTAGCGCCCCTAGATGTTTAAAAATAGGTTTTATTAATTCCGTCTGTCCACCTGTAGGTTTGTCTGTCAGTTCGCGGTATAGCTTAAAAACCACTCAACAGATTGATTTCAAATTTTAGACAAAAATTAGGGCTCATATGTGGATCACCTGGTCATCTTATGGTATAAATCCAATACGCCGGAACAAGATGTCGGCTTAGTGAAACGTTAAAAAATTATCACTTCAAAAATTATTAACCATTTTAACTCAAATTTTCAAGTGTTACCTAAGAATGAACTGGTAACATTTTAGTATGAATATAAGATAACAAAAAAGAAGTTATGATATCGCGCATTCCTCCGCTACGTCAACGCCGGTTGTCATTGTCCATTGACCTTTGGCCATATGATTTCTGTGCATTTTCAGTTGAGGTTTAAAAGTGTTTGCGGATTACTTTGTCCTTTTTTGTATTTAGTTAATTAAACAATAATAAATATGAGTTGTGCTGTGTTCGGGTGTGAAGGAGAAAACCAGGCAAAGAATTTTGATAGGAATATAAGGTTTTTTACTTTCCCTAAAGACAAAAAATGTTTACGTGAATGGAGACGCTTGTGTACATGCAAAGCTAAATTTGGACGAAATAGTCGACATTTTTAATAAAAAAAGAGTGTTTCAACTAGAATAAGGCTATATTTTATCTGTTTATATAATTAAATATAATATAGGAAGAAACGGCAGCTTGTGCACATAAAGGTTAAAGTTGTTTCGTGAGTGTTGTTTTATTCCCTTTTATACCTGCATTTTTTTAATTAGACCTCCTTCCCTCAAATGGTAATTAGTTACGTCCCTGTACTTATCAAAAAACAGAGATATTATAGCATTTTTAGTTTTAAACTGAACTAAATATAAACATGTATAACAACATAACAGTATAAAATTAAATACTGTCGGCTTTTATACAACTTTAACTCTTTCTTTAGCATGTTTTTTGTATTTTTATTAAATAACTATATAATTACCATGTCATCGGTTTTTTGTTTTAGTGAATTATATGTCAATGTTTCATTAGAAAAACATTTTTAATTGAAAAAATGGTAATATAATGTCTAAATGCTAGAAACGACATACATCTGCATAAGGAATTAGTTGAGTTAGTTAGTATGCTTGGGTTAAATCTTGCAAGTAACTTTTGAAGCAGTTCCCGATATCGGAATTGACTGAGATTTGCTGTACATAGAACCCGATGACAATACAATATTATGGTCTCCAATCGTGGATGATTTGCTAAAAATGCTAAAAATTACAAAATAGGCGTAGAAAGTATTTCTATAGTCATTTGTTTTTTAAATTATTAGAAGTTATTGTTAAGCAACCCTGCAATTTGTTTTTTAGTTCATATGGCTAACTTTAAAACTAAAGGAAATATGACAGGTTAAAATGGTATAAAATATAATCGTAATGTATGTTAGATCTGGACAAAAAATTTCAATCTGAAATATTGTCAGTTATGTGATTAAAACAGATTTGTGCATGCACAAAATAACTATTCAAGAGAACTCTGACATATGAATGAATGTGTTTATTTGGCAATATTATATAAATTGTATGCACTTTTCGTAATAAAAGAACTTTTTTTTTTTAATAATGTAATGGGTGTTCTCCAATATTTAGACATCCACTTTGTTATTTTATTATTCAAGATAGAAGAAAATGTTGCATACAAAAATTATATGGTTTTACCTGAATCACCAGAATCTGCCAATAAGGCAAAAACAGTTGGAACGTAAAAAATTGGGCATCGACTTTATTATTTTGATTGGAACACCCTGTATAAAATTATTGCAATAAATAAGCACCTTCTTGCTCATTAAGAAAATACCAGGTTTGATATACACGTCTTAAAAACAAACGAGAGAGAAAATTGATAAAAACCTTGCTATAAAGCAATTTTCTCAGCAATGGGTCAGAAAGAGATGGAAAACGCTCTATTACGTATTGGAGACAATGAAAATAAACTGCCTGGGTTTTAGCAATTTTTTTTTCGATCGTCTTTAAAGATAGAGGTATCAAATCTGGTATTCTTATAATCAACAAAAAGATGACCATTTACGGAAATAATATTATGTTATATTCCATTTAAAATAAAAAAGTCGATGTTCAATTTTTTTTACTTTTCAATTGTTTTTTATTTATTTTGTTGACAGATTCTAATGGTCCAGGTAAAACCAAATAACTTTGATATACAATACTTTTTTCTGTCATCAATAAGTGTACGTGAACAGCCTGTACATAAAGTTATTACCAAATAACTAAAGGCATATATAAAATTTTTTAAATGTGTGATAGAATTCGTTACGATGGAAGTTCCGGGTAAAGACAAATTTACCGATTTTTTAATAAATGTGTTTCATTATTTTTATATCGTAGTTTAAGACCATCAACTCCCACTAAATCAATAGTGGTTGCCCAATAACCTCGGGACCGAAAATAAGCACATAACAATGCAGCAACAATGATTTTATTATTGGCCAATAACTCAACTGCAGAGCTCTCGAAATAAATTTACCAAGAAAGTAAGTGGCTCTTTTACGATTCCTGAATGAGGTATTAAGTGTTCATGTGTGGGTCACCAACAAGTATTCAGTTCCCACAAGGCGTCGATGATAATTGATTATGAATTTTCTTTTGGCTATCGCTCGAGGAAGTTGTTTATTTATACGTACCTACCGCTTGTCTCCGAAATGGCCAGAGGAGCCATAAAGTAACTCTGAATGGCCCACTTGGTCGGTACTTCCACGCCAACGCGATGGAATAGTAAAGAATGTATGTGTACAGGGTGTCCCATTTTCGTCTGTTTTATCGGGTATTTTGTTTATGAGTAAAGATAGAGGAATGCGGTTTTCACATCAGCGTGCTAGTTCTTAACGAAACCAAAAATACCATACACAGATTCCTTTTAGTCCCCTTGGTTTCTGAGCTGAAGGGTGAGTTTGAAAATTTGCTGTTTTCAAACTCCCCCTGTAGCTCGGATATTATGAGATATTCTAAAGAAGATAAAAATATTTTTTACATATTGTGTGTACGTAGAATCTAGTTATTCAACTGAAAATTAAAAAACAATTAAACTTACATAAACAAAGAACTTTTAAATATTTTAGTATTTTCTTTGAACTTGAGGTTTTAACGTCTTACGTCTCAAGCCTTTAAGAAAATTGTGTTTATGTAAGTTTAATTATTTTTTACTTTTCAGATCAATACTTTATAAATAATATCTTTCTAAAAATTTTTTTTTTACATTTAATTATTTTGTACTTTTTAACATAATTTTTTACGCACCCTGTATAAGATATTCACGTTTGGCCACCATAATATTGTAGTGTCATCGTATTAATGTATGTATATCAAATATATCAATGTATGTATGTATATCAAAAGTTTCTTGCAAGATTTGACCCAAACTAATATACAGTGTGTCCCAGATTTGCTTCTCTATACAGGGATCTCGGCTCCTATTATACCTACAGCAAAGGTTAAATGGGGAAAGCTTCCTTCAGCTTCAGATTTACGATCGATCAATTGTTTTTGGAAATATCGGGGAAAAACCGAAAATGGCGGATTTCGTTTTTGGCCAGTATATCCAGAACTGTAAATTTGACAGCTGCCAAAATGTGACATTATTCGGACACATTTTTAAGACAAATAAGATGGCGAATACGACACGTCTTCATTGTTTTTTGTTAACCCGCAACCCGCCTCAACTTTCATTTTTCTTATGGCCGCAATATTGGATTTTTCGATTTTTGGAAAGAGCGTTAAATTTCCAGCCTAGTGATATCTCACAAGTGTATTAAAGATTTTAGTATCATCGAAATATTACACTTCGTAAAGTTAGGTTTCAGTTTTTTCTAAAGAGGCCATGATTTAAAGTAATGTTAGCTCTCAATGCTTTTCTAAGGATGGCCATGATTTATCTGTAACAAAATTGGATTTTGACTTTGACGTTAAGTTAAATAGTTGAAAGTATCAAAGTTGTGTTTTAATAAGTAGTAGGTACACTTTTATGACAACAAAATCATAAATCTGACACAAGAATTGTCAAAACCTATAGAAAATGGCCGGGATTCCGTATTCAAATGAAGAAAAGGTTGACATGTTACCTCTGTACTTTCAATCATACAGAAACGCCGACGTTACCTCGGTAAGGAATTTGGAGATGTACCCCGAACGACGGCAGCCTCTTAAAAAAAATCATCAAAAATCGTAGTTAATTTAATTAACCAAGGTGCCTTCATAGAAGCGAATACAATAATAACAATGAAAATCGAGACAGAAACATTTTACAAGCTATCAACGAAAACCCTAGTGCATCGGTAAGAACTGTAGAACGGGAAACTAATGTGTCAAAATCAACAGTACAGAGAGTTTTAAAAAAGAATAAGTACCATCCATACAAACCCATAATAGTACAAGGAGTTAAGGAAACTGATTTTCCAAGACGACTACAGTTCTGTGACTGGTATACTAAGAGATGTAATGGAAATCCTGATTTTGTAAATCATGTCTTGTGGTCCGATGACAGCAGGTTCACAAATTGTGGAGTCTTTAATAGGTACAATCATTGGGCTGTGCAAAATCTTCACGAAGTGGCAGAGAGACGTCTACAGATCAGATTTGGAAATAACGTTTGGTGTGGGATCATCGGTAAGTTAATCTAACCAATCTTTTTTAAATAGGCACCAAATGAAGGTCAAATAATAATCTTTTTTTTTCGTTTAGTTCTTTAATGATACTAAAAGAATATAATCTAATAAAAAAAAAGTAAAACGTTCTACTCTAGTCAGTCAACTTACTTTTTGATATTGTATTACATTTTTATTCAATCATTTTGTATTGTAGTTTCGAAGAACCTATAAAAATAGAATTGGATTCTATAAATTTGTTAACACTTTATCTAAATTTTCTGCAGATTTAGCTATTTCTGTAAAATTATTTTGATTGTCTGAATTTAATGATTCATTATTACCCAGGAAACCTAGTTATGAAAAAAATACCATATTAATTAAATGTCGACTTATTTTTCGATTTTCATTATGATTTATAAAAAGGCTTTCAGCTGTATTTCCGAATAATTTAAATTTTAAAGCGCAAGGCGTTTGTTCTTTTGATATTTTATGTTTTATTAAGCCACGGTGTACTTCTTTAAGATTATTATATCACTGAAATAAATTGATTTAGTATTTCCGAAATTAATATGCAATACCAACAAAATAATTTATTACGGCTATTACTTTCCGCTAACCAAATATGTTTTTCTTTTTCATAATAAAGCTGAATAGGTTTCAATTGCGTACAAGCTCATTCATTACGGGATGTTTCGATAATTATTTTCGGAAAGAAAATATCTACTTTTTAATAAAGATAATTTTCCCTTTATAATGTATAGTTTCTAGTACCACCCGGCCGACCCTGCCGCCCTTGACTGTTGGGCACCTATTTATAAATTATTAATCATTTCAGGAAATCGACTTATTACCTAGAGCTTTTGCGAAACCAAGGTGTACCAGCCTTACGAGATATTCTAACGGAAGATGAATTAAGAAGAACTAGGTTTCAACAAGACGGATGTCCGGCTCACAATACCATTCAAGTCAGGAACTTTTTAAGAGAGCAGCTTGACGAAAGAATAATTTATTTAAATGGTCCAATATCTTGGCCTCCTAGATCCCCTGACCTGTCGCCTTTCCCGTTATGAATTTGATCCCCCCGTGACCATAGAAATCCTGAGACAAACAGTTCTGGACATATTTAGAAATATTAACTGAAATACACTTACCAGGGTTGTACGAAAAACAGTCACCAATTGTCAAAAATGTCTCGATGCAAATGGACGTAATTTTACAGATTATTTATTTACGTTCATGTTGTATGAAAATTCAATGCGTTCAATACATTACTTACTTATTAATGTAATCTTGTGACAAATAAGTCATGGCCTCCTTTAAAAACATTGAAACCAAATTTACGAAGTGTAATATTTTGATGACACTAAAATCTTTAATGCACTTGTGATATATCACTAGACTGGAAATTTTAAGCTCTTTCCAAAAATCGAAAAAGCCAATATTGTGGTCATAAGAAAAATGAAAGTTGAGTCGGGTTGCGGATTAACAAAAAACAATGAAGTCGTGTCGTATACGCCATCTTATTTGTCCTAAAAATGTGTCCGAATAACGTCACATTCTCACAGGTGTCAAATTTACCATTCTGGATATACTGGCAAAAAACGAAATCCGCTATTTTCGGTTTTCCGCCGATATTTCCCAAACTTATTAATCGATCGTTAATCTGAAGCCAGATATCGAATGCAATAAGTTTTGTCTAAAACTTTCCCCATTTAACCTTTGCTGTAGGTATAATAGGAGCCGAGATCCCTATATAGAAAAGCGAATCTGGGACACACTGTATAAGTTAAGGTAAACAGCTTTTAAAAAATTACAAATTTAAACATTATAAATACAAACTTGTTAATCATTTGCACCCTCGTGATGCTAAACGCAGCCTGGCGTTCTGTAATTGGTTTGTCAATATTAAACCTAACTTAACCTAAATCTAACCTAACCTAACCAAACCAATTATTTGGTCAGCTAAGACACTTTTTACAAGTCGGAATTTTTAAACAGAAATAATTCACGGTTTTGGTGCCAGAATAATAAAAAAGAAACATGGTATTTTGCCTAGGGAAGGTTAGGACTTAATATATCTTGCTTCATTCTGAAACCAAGATTGTATTCTTACCATATTTATGAAGGAAATCTAAAATTTCAATAGATACAAACAAACCATGGAAGAAATCATGATGAGTATTTTGGTTAAAATATTCCTATCCCAATTGAATGGCATAATTTTCCAGCGAGACACGGATCCAGCCCACAATGCTGGATTAATCCAAACCTGGTTGGATAAATTATTTTTCCAGAAAATGAATAGAGAACCAGAGACCTGTTTCGTGGCCACCGCAGGCACCGGATCTTTCGGTTTTGGATTTTTTTGAGGCTACCTAGAAAACAACATATGTACAATAAAATGCCTTTAACTCTTTGTAAATTAATCATGGTACACAGCACTGCAGAAAGGAATGAAATTATCGAAATATTTTTTGGAATAAATCAGTGCGCTAATAGAATATCACAATATTTAATGAGCGACATGAGAACATCAACGTGCATCGAAAATATGTTCTGGACCTTGTGGCTAAATTTCGGAAAACTGGATCGGTGGCCAATAAAAAACGAAACATTCAAACTCTTATAAAGAACGAAAGCGATGATTTTAAGGCAAGTTTATCGAGATCCTACGTTAAGTACCCGCCAATTGGAAACTGTATCTGGTGTTAGTTGACGTAGTATCCAAAGAATTCTTAAAGCCCATAGTTTCCATCTGTACAAAATACACCTTGTGCGAGAACTCAATGAAGACGATTTTGATCGGCGATTACAATATTGTGAAGTTATTATTGAACGAATTATAAACGATGAAAACCTTCTATTCAACACTTGTTTCACTGTTCTTTTTTCTTAAAAGGCATGGTAAATCGTCATAACTGCCGATATTGGTCCGATTCTAATTCCAGAATTTATCATGAGGTACACACCCAACATCCACAAAAATTAAATGTTTGGGCTGGTATTTTTGGCGATCATATAGTTGGTCCTTTTTTCTTTCCTGGAAATTTTACAGGTGAAATATATTTACAATTATTACAAGACGCCATAGAGCCAGCGTTAACTGTTGCGGATATGTTGATGTTCCAACAGGCCGGTGCCCCGCCACATTATGCAATATTTGTTCGACAATATTTAGATCAGACGTTTCCAGGTCGATGGATTGGAAGAAGAGCTTCTATTGAATGGCCCCCAGAATCGCCAGATTTATCTTCTCTGGATTTCTTTGTATGAGGTCACTTAAAATGCAAAATCTATGCGACTCAACCGACTTCATTTCCAGATTTGCAACAAAGAATTGTAAATGAGTGCCTTCAAATTACTCCTGAAATATTGCAGAATATGCGACAACGTTTTGAGGAAAACCTCTATTACTGCACATTCTTGTTATTTAGTATTGTGCAGTTTTTTAGACTCAAGTTTTTAAAACTCTAAAATTAAAAAACTCCGTATGCTTGCGTAAGTAACGCAAGAGTTAAAAATGCATTAAATAATAACATCACTATCCTCGTTAGTTATTTTTACACCACCTGCTGGCAGATTTCTTGCTTTATTTGATCTCCACTAATCTGTCTAAAGTGATATTTTAATCTTTTTGAAGGAAATCGAAAGACGTTTAAAATTAGGTATCATTCGACTCACCCTTCCATTTAAAATTTTATGTTTGGTACCACCCCCGCCTAGCGGGCTACAGGTAGGGTTACCATTTCCAAATTTGAAAAGTCCTGACAAAAAGCCGGACATTTTATTCACAATAGGAAATAAGAGGGACTTGTCTGAAATGGCTTCAATTAGTAAGCGGTTATGAACATTCACGGACATTATGCAAGTCAAATTTCTGTTTTTAAAAGAAGGAAGAAATTTGAACTAAGCGAAGTGTATAATTTGTGATAAGTTGCGTGTCAATTAAGTACAAATGAGCGGGAGATATTGAACAACATGTTAAAATAAAAAATGTGAAGAAAAGCAGAAGCGCTTCAAATGTACAAATATCGCTGCAAAAGAGTCGCAGAAGTGACCGTGGTGTTTCATATCGTGAAATACCATCAATCATACAAATCGATGGATTGCACTGGCAGCCTTATCTGAGTTATGTTTTCTGACTCTAATGTAAGCCAGTTCTATTTCATGTGCTCGAACAAAAACTGAAGCTCTCGTAAACAATGCCATAACTGCCATAATGATGATAAGTTATGTAGGTATCTCGATCGACACCACAAATCACGACGCTGAAAAATTATTCCCGATTTAATTTAATTCAGATCTTTGACTAGCAAGATGGTATCTAGACAAAACTTCTAGAAGTTTTAAGCACACCAAATGAAACAGCTGAGACCATTACAGACATAATAAACACAACTCTTCAGAAGTATAACCTACTGGCGAAATGCGTCTCTTTTACTGGCGATCATGCCAATGTCAACTTTTGTGTCGTTAACCGTTTATCTGGCCAGAATGAGTCGGATGCCCAGCGCACATACTCCATAATTGCGTTCAACGTGGAACTGATACTCTAAAAATATACTTAGAATCCGTAATCATGAAGCTTTTTAACTATTTTTCAGTCAAAATTTATCCACATCGTCAAAAATCCAGACAAATTCAAAAAACCGGACAAAGGCTGAAATTCCGGACAAACCCGGAAGGATGGTAACCCTAGCTGCAGGTACAGTGACGGGTCCGAGCGTTTTTCAAAAAAAAATTATGAGCTGTCCGTAAATGCCGCTGTTTCGTTTTCGATGGGTCACCCCGTATATTCAAGGGGGTATGTAGACATTCAAAAAGTGCTTAGATATATGAAGAAATTTTTTGTCACTAAAAAACGCAGTAAAGAGAATACAAAAACTCACTCAAATATATATAAGACATAATGGTCAGCAATTTGACCACTGCTTATAACAATGTTTAAAATAAAAAAATATGTTACCTTATAATATTAACTTGTTTGTAAAAATAAATGTAGGCTGTATTATATTTTTGGAAAGCCCATAAAAACTAAATATTATACGAGAAAATTGGGGTGGGGGGGGGGTGTCCCGTTAAAAAATGCAAACTATGTCATATCTGAAAAAATTAGACCCGTAGAAAAATCTAAGTACTTTCAAGAACCGATTTTACTGTTTTTGTGTATCCCACAATAACCGAGCTACGGGGGGTACATAAAAATAACAAATTTTCAAAATTAAACTGTAGCCCAGAAATCAAGGTGATTAAAACGAATTTGTTTGTGGTATCTTTAGTTTCATCCAAAATATTACGGTGATGCTATAACTTTAACTATAACTTTTCTCATAAGCATGATACCCCGTAAAACATATGAAAATGTGATACTCCCATTAATTTTATTTTTATAAATAAATACCTAAAGTGTGAGACACGAAAGAAAACCGCTCGGAGTCAATCGGTTTGGGAAAGTCGGCCAAGAAATCTCTTTAAACCAGTGGTGACCCGCCGTTCTTTAAATAATATGAAACTCCTTTTCGACTATACGCACTTCAGATAATTAAAAAATGTAACTATGCTTAATGAACCTTTATCTATATTTGTCTGTTTTCTTTCGTGTACCGCATTTCTATATCTCTTTTGTGTTACAAAAACAGCGAACTTTCGATTTTAAAATGATTTAATTTTGATTTTTCTTGATCGATTTACCGATAAATATATTTTTTCTTGAGTTCTGTCATTAACGATTTCCGGGCTACTGCCTACGTCCACTATTATTGGACCACCCAGTATAGTGATACACGATTTACAAGTCCAGATTTTACAAGGGCATCCAGCATCAGATCCAGTGAACGAAATTTATCAAAATTTTAATTTATGCAGTTCGACTTTGGGCTACTCGGGTACGCCAGAAGTGGCCGTCTGTCTCCGTTTGTCATATTACTTTATACAGGGGCCGTCATTGTGAAGCACTACACAGGGCGTTTCCTAATTGCGTGGAGATGTTAAAGGGGGTGTTTTTATGTCCTAAAACTCTTAACTTTTAAGATACAGGATGGTAAAGTTTAAAAAGAAAACATTTTTTTTCATCTCAACTCTGATGCTATTGTAGATAACTGCACGTCTTCTATGCATTAAGGGGCATACGGATTTACCTAGGTTAATTACATATGCACGCCACTGGTAGAATTTTCAAAAATTAATTGTCAATAAACAATGCCCTTTTATGCATAAAAGACGTGTATCAAATTAACAGTTATTTATCTATAACAGCATCAGAATTAGGATTTAAAAAAATGTTTTTTTGAAACCCTGTATCTCCAAAGTTAAGACTTTTAGGTTCATATTAAACGTTTTTCTTAAAAAGGTCCAAGAATCCCCCGTTAACATTAGCACGCAGTTAGGAAACGGCCTGTATAGTACTTCACAATGACGTCCCCTGTACAAAGTAATATGACAGACGGAGACAAACGGTCACTTTTGGCATACCCGAATAGCCCAAAGTCGAACTGCATAAGTTAAAATTTTGATAAATCTTGTTCACTGGAATCAGTGCTGGCTCACCTACTATAACTAAATTGATGTGTTAATTTTGAAAAAATATGAGTTGTACTTTTTCAAATATTAATTGCAATATTAGATATTTTTTGACACCCGGTATTGAACAGAAAATTAATTATTTTAAAGCAGTTTATTGACAGCTACTTTATGAACAATTTTACAAAATATATGAAAACAAACTAATCCATTTTTGAGGTTGACGGCTGTGATTCTAATGGTTCGATTCCTTCTATATCGTTGCCTTCCTCTGAAAATGATGAGGTTTCGTCGTCACTAATTAAAGATCCTAGTGTGATAACTAAATCATCAATAACCATTTCAATTTGAAATGAAGTATGTTGAAAGTATTTTTCAAAAGGCTTTAAATCAACTCGATTTTTAAAAGTGAAATAAATATTTAGATTAGGGTGAACATTTCAAATGTTGTGGATTAATTATTTAAATCTTGTGTATTTAAAGTTGCATGAGGGTTATCATCCCTATATGACATTTCACTTTTTTGCTAAATTTTAGGTTAATTAATATGACCATAATTGAATTTGAAAAGGAGTTTTTAGCTATTTTTATTTAAAAGTAAACCATGAAGGCCGAAGGTCAAATTTCTAGGTACCGTAGTTGCTTTAGGTAAAGAGGGGGATGCATTATTGATAAGGGATTTAGACTTTTAAGATTAGGAGAAGAGGGGAAAGGCCTTTGATGGTCACACATTCCATAATCGGAACGCGCTGGGAATAAAGGAGGGAACAAAGTGGGAGGTCCTTGGTTTTTTCCGTTGGGCGATGAAGGGATGCATGGATGATAATTCTACAGAACAGAATCCGTGGCCGTATCTGTAAAAGCTTTCTTGCGACGAAGATGCTCTAGAGATACAAGATTCCTTGTGACGATTCAATGAGGTGAATAGCTCTTCTTTGGACAGAGTCAAGAATGTTAAAAATTGAAAAGAAGCTGCTTTCCATATATGTGAGCAATACTAACTGGCTCTGATTTGCAAAGTGTTAAGGGTATACAAGTTAGGGGAAGAAAACGAAGATCTTTCTGAAAAGTTATACCAACTAAAGAAATCTTTGGTTTCAACGAATACATAGATAGACAGTGGATAATATGTCCCAACGCTTCAGGTACGTCACACAAGTATAGATTTGTACGAATATTTCACTCTTTAACTAAAGAAAACAAATGTTTCTTTTTTTACCTACTATATTCTCAGAGTATCCTATTATTCTGACTTAAATAAATTTCTCATTCACCGCACTGTTTTTTTTGCTAAAAATTTTACTACCGGTAATCTTTAACGGTAATTAAGATTTTCTCTCCAGTCTTCAATTAGCCGGCTTTTTTTGTCATTATTAACTACAAAACTTATAATTACTTTTTAAATTGTGTGAAGTAATGTTATTAGTGTAATGTTGTTTACAGGAAACAATGAAACAAGAAAATTATTTTGTTTAGCGGTATAATGGTCATTATGAGGCTCATGATTCATTTTTGGTCTACATTATTTTTAAAATGTCCTTTTTATTATTTGATTTTTCAAGTTAATTTTTATTTCCCTCTTAAGGAATTGTAATTGTGAAAAAATCAGGGTGCCTAGATGCCGAAACACATGTTTTCTCAATTCCTGACTGCCTGTTCTTGGAATAGCTATAAAATTATTTCAAATTTTAGTCAAAAATTTTACATGTCCAACCAAATTGGCGGGCTACTAGATTGCTAAAAAATTGTTACTACAGTACTACTTATTGTATTTGCCTCAATATTTGCACAAACACCAAGTGTGGCCTAGGACTGAATTATTAAAATTTTGATATGAATCCAAAAATGCGAAACAAAATGGCAGCCTAATAAAATTTAAAAGAAAATAGTCTGAAAGAACTATTTATTCGATTAGTTGCAGCAGGATTTAAGTGTGATATAAATATAAACTGGTAACATTTCGGTAACAATTTAAGGTGGTGGAACAAAATGACCGGCAAGTAAACTGTAATCGTGAATAAAACTCGTAATTTGGGCATACCTAAAGAAACTACTTAGCCGATTAATTTCAAATGTTAATAAGAAGTTAAATTTTAGTAAAAATTCATTTTCGAGGAATAAAATGGTGGCCTAGTAGAATGTTACAAAAATATTAAAAAAAAAAACTAGTTATACAATTTACCAAAATACAAGAGTTCTAACCACACTACACCACAACTTGTTACGTTCTGGACGCGCGTTTCGCTAACCATGTTAGCATCATCAGCAGATGATATAAACTGTTTTACAGATCGTAACAAGTTGTGGTGTAGTGTGGTTAGAACTCTTGTATTTTGATCTATCTTCCACCACAGGTTCCAGTGTTAGGACTATACAATTTACCTCAAATTTTCCACAAAATTCAAGTGTAACATAGAAATGAACTAATAAAATTTTGATATCCATCCATAATGGTAAAATAAAATGACGGCATATTAAAATGTTTATAAAATCGGTCTAAAACCTATTTATTCAATTGATTTCAACTCTACGCTGAGAAATAAGTGTGATGTAGAAATGAATTGGTAAAATTTTGGAATTCAAAATGACGGAACCAAATGGTGGGCCATAGAAAATGTTTAAGAACTCAGTGTAACAAAACTTTGTAATTCAATGGATTTAAAAAATAAATTGGTAAAATTTTCGAATTCACAAATTTTGGAAACAAAATGGCGGCGAAAGAAGAAGTTTAAAAAATTAGCGTAAGAAACCTTGTTATTCGATTGATTTTCAATTTTGCACAAGAATTAGATTTGTTATAGGGTTAAACCGATGAAGTTTTAGCACAAATTGAACATGTAGGAATTAAACACTAAATAACGGCTTAATAACACTTTTAAAAAAATCTGTGAAAAAACTACTCATTTACTACTATTAAAACATTTGCAAAAACAATATATTAAGTTCAGTAAATTAGCTTTTCCCAGTCCTCTAATACAGAGAACACATTTTATGAATAGTTGTTTTTGATAATAAATTTAAAAAATCGTTAAATTTCGTTTACCTGGAACTTCCCACGTTATATTTTTTTTCTTTTATTTAGAATAATAAAAAGTAATTGGAATCGACCAATATTTTACCAGTTTCTACCTAAGCCACACTTATTTTGAATAAGCAGTTTTAACACTGATTTTTTAAGACCGCCATTTTAAATCGTACTTTTTAATAAATTTTAAATATTTTCATATAGATTTTTTTAGACATTTTATTTGGTCGCCATATTGTTTCGTCATTTGATTTGTGTCTCGGATTCGTTCCAAAATATTACAGGTCGATTACTATGGAACAACTTCATTTTTGTACATTTTGAGGTAAATTGGATTATTTTTTTTTAACATTCCAATAGTCCGGCATTTTGCTCCACCATACCGAATTTTTACCAAAATATTACTGGGTTATCCCCACATAACCGTTAATTTTTCACCAAAATTTGAAGTCAGTCTGCAAGTAATTTTTAGCTAGGCCGTGAACTGACTGACAGACCAGTGGAATTAAGAAAACAAATTTTTTGGCATCTAGGGATGTTAAAAGTAAAGATATGTAAAATGTGGAACTTTTTTCACGACTACAAACATTTCTTTTGGCTACCATTTTGTTACACCATCTTGAACTCATGTTACAATTTTACCAGTTCATCTCTATACCACTACTAAGTTTTATACAAAATTTGTAATCAATTTATTTAGTAGTTTTTTCAGGCAAAATTTTATTAATTAATAGCTACTAATACTTGATTTTCTTCAAATTTTGAGGAGGTAAATTGGATTAACAGTTTTTTAGTAATATTTTTCTTAATATTTTACTAGACCGCCATTTTGTTTCGCCTTATTGGATTTTTACCCTTAATACCCTTAATATTTGACCAAAATTTGAAGTCAATAGGATAAGTAGTTTTTTAGCTATTCCGTGAACAGACAGACAGACCGACGTAATTGAGAAAAGAGAGAGATTTTTTCACGACTATAATTCTCCTTCCTTCTCCGAGGGAAGTACAAATGAAATAAATTAGTATATAGGATTTGTAAGTTATTACAAAATAATTGTGTTTTGTCTAGTGTGTATTACATTATGTTAGAATTTTACATAATTTCAAAACCCCTTCAGAATGAATGCCAGTAGCACGGAAGGTACTAAATGCCGATATTTTTTTAAAAATTCAACAAGAGAAAAGTAAAGATTTCTTATAAGGTTTAGATATTTAGTAGTGGACATTCTACTTTTTTCATTAATATTCTTGAAAATTTAATAATTTTTTATTTTCATCAATTAAAATGGTAAGATTTGAATCTGTTCATTTTTGCAAGATCCATTTATTAAACGTAATAAATTGGAGTATTCATCAAAAAATGTTCTCCTTCATACCGTGACGATATAAATTGGGGTGTATTATTTATTATACTAAAAGGAAATTACGTGCTAGGGAGGGTCAATGCAGTCGATAAATGCAAAATATGTTTTAGGGGGAGTGACTTGCACAATTTCCTAATGGAATTATTTATTTCGCCTCTGGGATATTAGGGATTTCGGTTGTATTGTAACAACTCACGTTTTGTGCACAAAATGTAATAAATCGTGCGGAAAACCGGGTATTAAATGATAGTCGGCATTAAATTTCCTCCATTATCGGGGCTATTTCGTCATAAGTGGTGCCTCCAAAATCTTGTTAGGAAAAAAAATATTATGGCCTGAATTTTTGTATAAGGTCGCTGATATAAAAGATGTTATGGGTTTGACTACAATCTAATAACGTGTGACAGTATGGAACATTTGGATCAAAAAAGGTATTTTATAAAGGTAATAGGAATAGACCCAACGTTTTATAACGTTGGGTCTATTCCTATTACCGTATTATTTAATTTTGGGCACAACATTAATATTTTTATTTATTTTATTGTGTAAAGCCATGTTATTTTTACGTAATTCATAAGGTTTTTTTTTATTAAAATATCTTCACCATATAATTTTAGAGAAAAAGAGCCACATTGAAAACTGAATTTTTACCTTAGTAAGATATTAAACAATCGGCGACATCGTTTATCGTAAAAGGGATTAAACACTTTCAATGCTAAGTAAAGGAAAGCAAAACAAACAATTGACTTGTTTTTCTAGACAACTACGTAGCGTTTTGTAATTTAATTTAAATATGTAGTGTGTTTTTTAAAATGTTTACAAATGAAGAATAAAACGTAAAGATAATCCATTGTTAAATAAGTACACAAAAATTGAATCAAAATTGGCTTTGTGTTACCTACCTATGCATTTGCTTTATCTCTTTTTAGTAATTTTTACTTCCCTCGTAACAGCGAAGTATTGTAGTTGCGAAAAAATCACCCTCCGACACTTGTTCAAATTTTTATGTTTCGAGACCCCTAGATGCCAAAAAACATGTTTTCCCAATGCCGCGCCGTTGGTTTGTCTGTCTGTTAGACGCACAGTTAAAAAACTACTTATCTTATTGAATTCAAATTTTGGTCAGAAATTAAGGGTCATATGGGGATGACCTGGTAATATTTTGGACGGAACAAAATGGCGGCATAATAAAATATTTCAATTTCAGCCTGAAAAAACTGCCAAATAAAATGTTTGTAATCGTGAAGTAACCCTCTCAATTTTACACATATTTACATTTTAGCGTCGCTATATGCCAAAATATAAGTTTTATCAACTGCGTCGGTCCGTCTGTCGGTTTTTCTGTCTGTTTATTGGTCTGTCAGTTCGCGGCATATCTTAAAGACTACTTATCCGATTGACTTCAAATTTTCGTCAAAAATTAAGAGTCATATGTTGATGACCTGGTAATATTTTGGTAAAAATCCAAAATAGCGAAACAAAATGGTGGTCTAGTAAAATGTTAAGAAAAATATTATGAGAAAATTACTTCTCCAAATTATTTCAAATTTAGCATAAACATCAAGTATTATGTTGGAATAATATAATAATAATAATAATAATTGGATATAATAATATATTTAAAAATTCAGCCTGAAAAACTACTTGCCCAGAGTAAGATATTCTACTTTGTAAAAATAAAGTTTTTTAATGTTTTTTAATGCGATTCGAAAGTATGATTTTTGCATACTTATTGCCGATTTTTGGACACTAGTCCAGGGCGAGATATTTTAGTTTGTAAAAATAAAGTTATGGCGGCCTAGTAAAATATTAAAAAAAGTATCGCCAAAAATATTTTGTCCAATTTATCTGAAATTTTACAAAAAGATCAAATATTATATAGGAATCAAGTTGTTAAAATTGAGGCATAGCTAAAAAGCTGCTTCAGAATTTGATCAAAAATTAAAGGTCTTATGGGGATGACCTGGAAATATTTTGGTAAATGTTCAATATGCCAGAACAAAATAGTGATCTGGTGAAATGTTAAAAAAAATATATCAAGGGTCATACCATTAGTGCTTCGAAAGTATCGATAGTTGTACTGAAAGTGCATTAGTTTATTTTCCTGTTTGAAACTGAAAGAGCCCTTTGGAGGCGGGCTTTTCGGAATTCAAACAAGAAAGAAAATAATCGAATGCAGTTCTACAAAATACGCTGAATTTTCTGGTAATTTGAAAAGTAGGAGTGGTATTTGGTGAAATATTTATTTTTCTAAACTGCTATTTTGTTCCGCCATCTTGAATTCATACCAAAATTTTACCAGTTGATTCCTACATAATACTTAATTTTTGTGCAAAATTTGAGATACATTGGTTAAGTAGTTTTTTAGTAATATTTTTTTTAACATTTCACTAGGTCGCCATTTTCTTTTGCCATATTGAATTTTTACCAAAATGTTATCAGGTCATCCCCATATGACCCTTAATATTTGACCAAAATGTGAAGTCAAACGGGTAAGTAGTTTTTTAGCTATGCCGTGAACAGACAGATCGACAGACAGACAGACCAACGGAGTTGAGAAGAGGAAAAGAGAAATGTTTTCGGTATCTAGTGACCCTGAAACGTAAAGGTCTGAAAAAATCTCGGAGGGTGATTTTTTTACGAATACAAACCTTTACGTTTACGAGGGAAGTAAACAGCCTAAATAACTATTTATAATTATTAATTTCAAATTTTATGTAAGCATTAAGTGTGATATAGAGATCAACTAGTAAAATTGTTGTACCAATTCAAAAGGCGACGAAATAAAGTACTAAAAAAATCAACGTAAAAAAATTTTCTTATTCAATTGATTGTAGTAAGTGCGGCGTACTGACGTTGCCAAATGATATGTTTGATTACAAGACAGGTTAAAATAATGTTAAAATAAATAGTAAAAATCTAATGCCTTCGACCTCGGTTGTGCGGGCCCCAGGTTTTAACAAACATAATTGCAGAACTCAGATCTACCCAACCCCATTTCCTTGTTTAACCATGCAACACACCATGTATCTGGCTTAAGTTTGTTCACAACCAGGTTTCCCTTTTCTTTTCTTCTATTACTGTGATAGCAGTAAGTTGAAAAAAAAATTAAAAAAACAAACATTGGAATAAAATCTAGAAATTAATAGAGGGTGGTTTGAAAGTAATGACAGAGTACTTTACAGAAATATCTATGACTATCTGGATAAGTGGTTTGTTTATTTTTTACGTTTTAAAGGTTTAAAGTGAGTTATACTAAATAAAGAAATTAATTGGGATAAAATTCAACACCGATTATTGAAATTGAAATATTGGTACGAATCCAAAATGACACCCAATAAAATGTTTAAAGACAGTTAGACTAAATTGGGTCATACAAACAACTATTTCTAAGAGAAGGAAATATTCGTAACGAGGGAAGTTCCGGGTAAAGGAAATTTACCGATTTTGTTAGTCGGAGTGGATCAAGTTGACGTCAGTGAGGTTAGATAAAGAAGCTTAATCTAAATCCTCGTTGCGAAAATTTATTTACACACTTTTTGAATTTGTTTATCCTGTATCCGGTTTCAAAATAAGAGCACGAAGGACTGTTTGTCATTTATTCGCGAATTATGCATAAATGCAATTACAAAATAATCAAATAAACCGTTCGCTTAATCTCTCGATAACTATAACTGGGATTTATTGCCGCAATAAAATTTTGTTTGCACTTCGCACAAAGCCTGCATACTGCAAATCTCGTTTTATTATCGAGATAAGAGTTCCAATCTAGAAAGGAGATATCTCGCCGATCCGCGTGTGCGTTTTAGCAAAATTGTTTCTATCGAACGTATTTTCTGCACACTGAATACTACAGTGAAATGTGTTTCTTTAACGAATTACCTTCATGCTTGTAGAAATTAAAATGTAGGTTGAATTTTAATTATCTTATCCGAAGAAATTGCAGACATGGGTCCCGAAATTTGCATGTATCTCCTCAAATTATTTCAAAGGCAGTGATGGGTCGTGGTCAACTTTTCAGGGGGGTCAATATATATACAACACAAAGAATCATCTGAAAAAATCAGACACACGAAACAATACAATGTCATTGTAACTTCGCAACTGCATGTCCAGGCAGATAAATCGTACATATTTTTACAAAAATTACGATTTACTTCTTTATGTTTGTCTTCACTTGTTTGCTGAATTTTAAATTTCGGCAAAGGTTGCCTACTGATCTTAAACTTATGGCGTAAAGTCCCTATGAACTTACCAATACATGCGAACGGCAGCCAGTCATCTTTTCGGAGAGCTGTAGGTTGCAAGTTCTCGGGTACACCTTTCGAAATTAAAATGGGCGCCACCTAATTAACTGTGACTCAATTAGGAAGAAATCTATATTGATATTTAAATGCAGACAAAATAAAGATTTGGAGGGCTTTTCAATAAAACACTATATAAAGTGCAGACTGTCAAATTTTAATGATCACCTTGATCTTTTGTTTTTTTTTTTTAAAAAGTTGTTTTATAAAATAATTTTTGACATGTGAAGCTTACATTCAAAAATTCAATTAACATGAAGATATAAACAAATAAAACAAGAAAATGTAAAATATATAAAATATATCAAATATATGAAATGTGATAGAACGTTATTACCATTATATCATCAACCTATGAACATCTGGCGAAATGTCATGTCGCAAATACGAATATATGAAAATTAAATTAAATAGCGCACAGGGAATCAAAAATTCATGAATTTTCTCTTACACTGCCGCAAGGAAAAAAGTTATAAAAATATAAAGTGTTTCGCCAAGGCTGTTTTACAAAAAATAGGTTACTTACTTCCTTTCTGCTACCTTATATAAAATTCATAAATATAAAAATTAAGAATTAATTCCTTGTACTCTTACAGGAAGGAACTCCAAAACCATTGTAGAACTCTTGGTTTATGTACCCCAAAAATTACACCATAAACTTGAATTCTTAACCTGAAACCCTCTAGTCATCTAGAGGGCTCCTTCGACGTCAACGGTCACCAATAAAGGGAATTTCCAGACATCTAGAAAGGCTTCTCGAGGACCGACAGCCAAAAACAAAATTCAGGACGCCATTCACGTGGTTGATCAAATGTGGAACCAAACAAAATGGGACCAAAATTTATGGCCAGATGATGTCCATAAATAGGCCTTAGACTTTCAACAACACTGCACTTTAAAATAATTATTTATGGCATACTCTCAGTACTTAAAAAATTGGTCCATTAAGGCACTTTTATAAAGCCGGACACATGTTGCACCTCTAAGGAGAGCCAATAGAAAGGGACGAGAAAATCAGTTCCAGAAAATTCAAAGAAGTTTGACATTCCCCTCCATCATTCTTCCTCACTTCAGACTTATGCCAACCTAAGGCCATAAAATAAAATAATAATTACAGTGGAGTTCACTGCTGGCGCCACTAGTAGAAGGGAGTAAGAACCCGATAACATTCGGTGTCCCCGAATACAGCTGGCGAATTGCTCCCGAGCAGAACCAAAATTATGACTTAAATGAAAAATCAGACACTGTTAAAGCTGGCTGGATGCCGAAAAATAAGAAACTAATGAAACCATAGTGACAGAAGAGAAAGGCAGGCAAATTCCGAATATTTATAAACAAAGCAAAAACAAATTTCTGTTGTCTTAATTTAGAGAAGTTGAAAATATTTTACAAAATGTAATCCAATGAATTATGAATAAAACATATTGAGGTATGTAAAATGTAATTTACATAAAAGTCTTGATATTTTAAAGGTTATATTTAACTGCAAAGTTATAATGTCCAATTTTGTTTCAGATTACTAATGGGCTTAAAATAATGAAAAACCATAAGCAAAATGTCTGTTTAACATTCCATACCAAGCAAACATAAAGAAAGGCAGCTTGGAGAGATGAAAACAAAAAGTTATGTCAACTGAAACTTTCTAATAGTTCGAGTGTTCTCAAAGTCTTAAATTGATATTTACAAGAAAGAAGAGAGTAAATATGTTTATCATAATTCATGTGAGTGAAATGGACTGAAAGAAGAAACCAAAAAACAGAATATTTTATTGTAAATGAAAAAATTGTTATTTTCATTAATAAAGAAGGCCAGTATCTTATGAACTAAAACTGATTATAGATTCAAGCTATGTCACTTTCAATAGTAACACCCTATTAATAAAGATTTTATTAACTTTCTTTTATAAAGTGTATGATATGTAAATTTGGAAAAATCCAACTCGTAGAGTTATTCGACAGGATGGTGTTAGAACACTGTGTAAAAATCAGTAACTATATAACTAGCCAAATTTAGTAATTGCCTCACTGTTACTATAAACTAAATAATTATACATAAATTTGAAAATGTTATAAACTCGAGTCATTTCTCAAAGTTCAGCTCGCCAAAATAATTGAAAACGGTTTTTAAAGTCTTAATATTGTAAAACCCTGTGGCTACCTTTCTTTAAAACATTAATTTAAACCACAAAATCTACAAACAAAATCTAAAGTCATGAAAATAAAATCTATAAAAATACGTAATCCATTAAACGCATCAACTGACAAAAATATTTAAGTTTTCTCGGCACGGCTATTGACCCAAACTTTACCAACGTAACTCGTATATTACCTATGCACCCCTGTGAAAATTT